>JAUMHR010000063.1:20108071-20138382 GCA_032361145.1 Enteromius fasciolatus
TCAAAACAGATCTGTGACCCATTTTTGTCTCACAACCCACCGGTTACAGCACCAGCTCACAAGATTTGTGTGTGTGTTTTTTAAACAGGAAATGGCCACATGACCAGTTTATCACCTCCATTGTCCTTCTGATTGTGTCTTTATCTATCAGTTAAATGTAGCCTATTAAAAGTTATAAACTACAACGTCATCCTCTTCAGCACAGTGAAATCTTGCAGTACAGTTTACACTGAGATAAAGTGAGCATTTGCTTTAAGACGTCGCACACTGCTGTCCGTCACGTACGGAAAACCGTGGTATTATGTTTAGCTCTGTTTATGTGCATTAGGCACTTTGTGAAACCAATGCGATGGTTCAAAGCATCTGTATTGGGGCTTTTTACAGCATAGACACGACAGTCTTCTCCCGTGATGGACGGGGAAGCTGCCGAGGGCTCCCGAAATTTAGATTGTGAAAACAAGATGATGACATAACAAAAGATAAGAGCAGACTGTCGCCTCTGAAAGCCGAGATGCGGTAAAAGAAGTATTGTAATTTGCAAACGGCTGAGACGTGAAACTGGAGCTGACTTCCACATCGTAGTTTATTTGAAAGCGGTCCGATGGCACAATTGTTCTGCTTTGAGCGAGGAAATTGAGCAAGGCCACTTATTTAAGCAGTGACAAGGAAATACGTAATGGGCTCGTACAATGTCCTAAAAAATGCACTGTACATGAATTTTGTTGCCAAATTGCATGACTAATAACTCTTATTCTTAGATGAGCTTGTTTTTACAATTACGGCATGGAAATGCGTCACCGTACAACCCGGCATGTCACTTAAAATAGCTTTTATTTAATATTTAATATTCAAATTTGCTCTTTGGATTTGGATGAAAACGTATGTCAAATGCATAAATGTAAATGCGAAATTATTGCATTGCTGATCCAAGACTGTAATTCAACACACAACCATACTAAGTACACATGAATCAGCCGGCCTTCTGGGCTTTTATGAATGTGAATTCTTCACTTCAATGACCATCTGTCCTCTCAAGTCTGAGTTAGTCTGTTTGCTATTCGTGATTTTTTTAATTCCCTCACTGGAAACTGTCGGGAAGCGCGGCCTATTTTACTGTGACCTTTAACCTTTTATTTGTCTCTTTGAAGAACAGCTGCACTAGTCTCACTACACGCAACACGGGACTATTTCTGCAGCTCTGGAAAAGCAAAAAGCATTGCCTTTTGTGCAGGATGCAATAAACGCTTCTTTGTGTTTGCATTTATGAGCTACAGTATCGGCGTTTGTTCACGTACACCCTGGAACAGATTATCAGCCACTGTCAAAGATGAAACGCACTTTCTGATAGTGCATTTATGCTCAATTGATATTAAAAACAGTTTGCTGAGAGATAATAGGGGAGAGAGCTGTGTTTGTATGCGCGTGGGTTGGTTTCAGCACAGATGGCACCAGCCAAAAGCATAGGATGTTTAAATGTCAGGCTAAAATACCATATCCTCCACAAAATATAGTACAGCATCGGTCTGAATAAATTGACTTTTTTTCTTTCTTTCTTTCTCTCTCTCTTTCTTTCTTTTTTTTTAGTGAAAACCACAAGCTTTTCAGTTTTGTTTTTCGGGCGTAATTTGGTTTATCTTTAAGCTCATCGTCTTTGTGTTAAGACAAACATTCCAGGAACCTCCACTGAGCATCAGCGGCGTTATTCAGAAAGCCTCTCGCTCTGGGCTTAATGTTGGGTTTGTTGCACTCGTCAATCGCTTCTTCGTAGCTATCAATTTACGGCCCGCTCTTGGTTGTTTTTGCATTGTGCACACACTTGTAAGGCAGTTGCAGTGCAGATCTGGTTGCACTAATAATGCTTATCCCAAGATTAACAGGATTAATTGATATTCCAGAAGCTATCAGTACAGAAATGCATATTTTAATGAATATTTTAAGTATATTTTACCCATTTACATAGCAAGCAGTAGATGATTAATATGGGATTAAGTGACAATATATGTTGCTTTTAATTGTATCTCTGCAAAATATTTCACATGGTGCTGAAACTATACTGAAAAATATCACTGGTAAACCATAAGATTAAGATTGCTTCCTTTGACCTTTATTACTGCAGAGAGATCATTTTAAGTCATTTTTAGGTGAGATCTGGCATTAAAAACTAATCTATGAATCTCTGATCCAAAACAACAGGTCAAAGCCACCAAATTGTGTATCAATGCATCCAGTGCGGTTTTACATTTCATCTGCTCACACTACTCAGATCTAAATGTTACATTTCAAAATTCACCTTAGTGGTTTGATGCCTGTGTAAGTGTATAATGTGCATGTGTGTGTATTGTTTTGTGTGTGTGTGTGTATGTACTCCCACCTGTGGTTGTGTGTGTGTGCTGCTGTGTTCAGACAGTAGGAGGGCTGCAGACATTTTAACAGCAGTCTCATAAACACTCCCGCACAAAGCAAAAAGAGCAAAAAAAAATACCCAGCTGCACACGGTGGACATTTTAGTAACTTTCTAAAATGTTGTTAAAATTGCTACCTTTATGTTTTTTTGATGCTCATCCTAATTCATTTCAGAGACTGCACACTCAAAGGAAATGAGCAAATAGCATGCCATCGAAGTTTCCATGTTTACATAAAGGTGTCTTCACCTAATGACCTTTATGTTATCAAATAAATCACTTATAAATGCACAAAAGTTCTGTATGGATATTAGCCCTGCTTTTGGTTATGCTATTGATCATTATGGTTGAGTTCCTCTGGCATTTTTCTCATGCATCTTTTAGCTGTCCTTTTAGACAAGTCAGTGTTGACTAATATAAGAATAATAAGGAATTTAATTATATGCTTTAAAAAAAAAACGAGATGTGGGTAAGAGTGGATGAGCTGTGCCGAACGCTGGTCTGTTGACTGTGAAGTTTCAGTATTAATTTCGTGTGTAGGTGTAACTTGTTATCAGCAGTCAAAAACAGCGTATGATTTTACTCAAACTATTCGTTTTAGAGTCGTCATCATCTGGGTTGCTCATAACGCTGGGGCTACGGCGAATTTCTTGCGCGAGTTTTTAGTAAAAACCGTACAGGGTTTGTTAGATGACGAGGCAAACACGTGTGCAGAAAGATTTGAAGAGTTTGCACGAAAGTGAAAAATGTTATATTTTGACACTATAAAGCATTAAATTGTGTGAGGCGCACCGCAACAAAAAAGAGCCGCTATGAAAGAGCTGGAGATGAGAAAAGTGCTGTTACATTTGTTTTGATCTTCTTCAGGAAGATCTGCATCAGCACTGCCTTCATGTGTGCAGCACTAGCATCTGAATTACTGCTTTAACAACGACCAGTTGTCTTTCACATATTTTGGTGTTCTTCTTTTTCTGATTTAGTTGTGTTGCAGGAGAGAAAAGACAGGAGAGCTCGACAGTCTGCCCACGACAGTTTTCTCTTCAGTTTTTGCTTAACCACGAAGATGATCAAACGTGCTTCTTCTCTTCTCCTGGCTGCCTCAAATGACTAATTCTGATCGAGTAGAAATGCAGAGTAAACCGTGTGCTCTTTTAGAGCATTGTCATATTTTCTTTCGAAATGTGGAAATTGAGATTTTACTGTTGTAGGATGAAAGATCTTTCGGGTTGTTTTGGTTTCAAAATCCCTCATAAACACTCAAATCTGAACGTGCTTCAATTATTTCTAAATTGTACATTTCGTTGGCTAATTTTATAGAAAGATCTAAACATGCTTTAATGAGGTAGAATTGGTTTCTTTGAGAGATCTGAAGAAATCCAGTTCCTTTGGCATGTTGTTGACATGCTTTGTTTCCTCTCTAAAAGGATCGATTTATTACTATTGTGTGAACTTTAATTTGGAGACACATGTAGTCTTGTAGTTGTTTTTATATAAATAAATCGAAGTCATTTTGAAACCGATGGTTTAGGTGATATTATAGAGACAGGGGAAATTTTGCCTCTTGAGCATGTTCTCACCCACGTAGGAAAATCTTTAACCTTTTCAGCAACAACAAATGCCCATCAAAAAGTCAGAGTGAGAGAGTGAGAGAGAGACAGAGAAGTCTGTTTTTCAGGCCATGAGTGTTTTGAGGCAGACATCTTAGGGACAATTTGTAATATTCATTTCGGTTATGACTCAGATTTCTCTCATTTGAAACTACAGATTTTACGGCAATTCACGGACTGATTGAGTATTTCATCAAAATTCATTTCGAAGTGTCAAATTGGGACGGCGTGCCGCTGAAATTTGGTAGAATATATTTCAGAGATTACAAAGAAAATTTCGGTGAACGTACCACACGAGTAGTTTATTTGAAAAGGGGTTTTGTCATCTGCTTTGTGTTTTAAAAGTGAGCACATGACATGTATTAAATGCTCATTTAAGCTTTCTATTATTTATTTCATTTGATACAGCTGAATCAATATACTTCATAACATGTTCATCCTATTTTTAATGTGCATTTCAGAGCAACTCAACAGATTAATTAATAGAGACCTCATGCACATGTTAATCTTTTGTTCAAATCAGAGAGATTTCTAGTCTTCGTTCTAATTCTGGCTATGGCTGTAACAAACCTGTTTGATTCCTAAACAAAATGATTTATGTAGAGTGAAACACACAGTCCAAATGCATCATGCATTTTTTCAGGCTAGACTAGGCCTCGTGTTTTTGACCTTTTTGTCACCTGAAGGTCACGTGAGTATCTTCAGCAGTATATGGACATTGAGATTTTCAGAATAATTTGAATTGGTGATTTTGTCGTTTTCTCATGAACCGTCTGCTCACACGCAGATATTAGCCTCTCACTTCCTGTTTAAACTTTTGTTTACCATTCGAAGGTGCTATTTTTAACCCCTTTCAGCAGCGGCCGTTCAGACACTTTCTTGTGTGCTCTTTCTCTCCTTGTTGATATATTTTTGCATGAAATAAAACAAATGTAAGTTCTCTTTGACAAATACTCCTTGACCTCAATTGAGAGAAAAACACACCGCCTCTGAAGTCTGTCAGCTCCCACACAAACCTGTAGACGGTCTGAATAATAATTCCCATAACTTTATCTGAAGCCCGATGAGCTGATAAATAATTTTGAAGAAAATCGATTGTGATCTGCTCAGTGTTCCTTAATGCAGCACGCCAGAGAGAATAGTGTTTGGTGAATTAGCGGCATGAATGCGACGAGAAACCGCGTATTGTCTTTCTCACTGTCTGACTAACTCCTGTAGTGCTTTGTGGTGAGTTATTTTAGATACTGCACAAATTTGACTCTAAGATTTTGTGTAAACTTGACTTTGTCTCCATTGTGTCGTAACATCTCCTTCTCTTTCTCATCCAGTTGAGTAAGTGCACATTTTTGATTGATATCTGGCAGGAACCTTTGTGCATGAAGAAATTTCCCGCCTACCATCCACCTACGGGACTCACAGCTCATCTTTTTTCCTCGTCTCACACTGGAGACAGTTACTAATCACCGTGTTCTTATTTGAAGCTCATTTATCAGAGTAATAGATACGAGATCTAGCTTGCGTCAGCATGCGACACACTTCATGTTATGAGAGCTCAGCAAAGACTCGTTTGCCTGTATTCCCCTCGAGTGTCCGTAGGTTCCCTGCATATTTACTCTTACATCATCTAAAGGACAAATAGCATGGCAATTATTAATGTTAAAGTGCATTTTCAGAGTTAAAGGTTACATATTTGTGATGACAGTCGTTTTAGGGTGTTTCTTAAATCTCATACTGTTTGAATCTTCACATCCTGTTGCATATTTTTACTTGCGTATGGAATAGTTTTAGATGTTAAAATGGGGTTTATATCTCGTAAGATTAGAGATTAGTAATGTACACTACAATTCAAAAGATCTTTTTTAAGAAATGCATACTTTTATGATGGTAAAAGCTATTTCTGCTTATGCAGTTTCAAATAAATGCTGTTTGATTCATCAAATAATCCTGAAGCAAAAATAAATATGTAGCAGCACAACTGTTCACACTAAAGAGTGGAAATTAATCTTTGATCACAGTGCATTTTAAAGTGTATTAAAATATAAAACATTATATTAAGTGGCCTTAACTACTATGTACTTGCATCAAAAAATAAGCACTCATTGTAGTCATATTGTAATGCAAACTGCTATTGAGGTGGGACACGTGTAAGGTTAGGGACAGATTTGGTGGTATGGGTAGGTTTAAGAGTGGGTTAAGGTGTGAGTGATGGGTCAGCAGTGTAATTAGAAAATTAATTTCTGATGTAATTTCATGCAGATGTATTTCAATGTAAGTACATAGTAGTTAAGGCCACTTAATATAAAGTGGGGCTGTAAAATGTTTTTAAATTGTAATGGCAATATTTTATAATTCTACTTTATTAGAGCATTAGACCAGTGAATGTCAACGTAATGCGATACAAGTGTGTCTAAAACTTAGCAAGATATATTTTTAATTCCTGCCCTCTAATAAGTTAGTTATTGTTATTTTTTTTTTATAAAAGGTCGCCCCTTCATGTCACATCTTTTACAGCATTGTGTTTTTCAGCATTAAAAAAAAAGGATCAATCTATGATTATGTCTCACATGATTAAAATCAAAAAATGCACGTGCTGAAATACTGACAATTTTGCATTATATATATATATATTTTTTTTTTTAGAAGGTCTAGTACACTGAATTAATTAAATATACATGATAAATGAAAATCCATAAATGAGTAGTGTTTTATAAAGTCTCTCCTTACAGCATTCATCAGCGCAGGCCGAAACCAAGGCTTGTTTGCACTTGGATCTTTAAAGAATAACCACGAAGAGAAATAGAGACATTAATCTCACTCACGCATCAATTAACAGGTCAAAGACTCGCTCGCCAGTAACCTGCGGAGCGGCGTGAATATTTCATGGGCAGGCACGCCGTGTTGTTGAAGGGTGTGAGTGCTGGCGTCAGGAGATTCTCGTAACCTGCCATTGTTTGGTTTTTTGTGGGACGTAAGTGTATTGTGCTCGTATTGCAGTAAAACTCTTGTTGATGCAGTGATAAAAACACACACGCATCATTAACAAAATCAGACTCAAAAGTGACGTGATATTCAGTCACATACTTTGCCATTTCCTGTAATTATCAGTGGAAAGGTTTCTACAACAAAAAAATGTTATATTGTGTGTTGTAACAGGTGTTTTGTTTCATAGTTAGCTGTATTGTTTATCAGCATCCATATTTTATAATATTTCAACTATTCTTTGATAATACACATGAAATTGTGTATATTGTGTTTTTGGTCTGGTTGCATGTGTACATTAGTCTTTGTGTGGGCCAGTGACTCTGTGTGTGTGTGTGTGTGAGTATCTAGCCTCACTCGGCCGCAGTGTCAGGTTTCCCATCAGGCCCTTAGAGAGCTTTTCTGGCTGTTATCTCTTTAGTCACGAGCAGCACCGTCCCCTCCAGCGCTGACAGAGAGACGGGTTCACTCCTACTCAAACGCTCATTCTACACTCTTACTTCACAAACTGTTTTGAGAAAAAAAAGACTGAATTAGCGAAAAGGTCAAGGTTATTGCTCAGACCATGCACTTTCATAACTCAAGAGACTTAGAGATTGCAGTGCATGTTTTAAAAAATGTGTTTATAGCAGCTCGGATCAATCAGTCTTGGGAGAAATGTGAGATCATGTTGAGATTGAGATTTTGATCACAATATTTGCTGTTGTTGCACACTTTAAGATTACCGGGGCCCTTTTTTTCACACAAAAATATCTACTATTTAATTTAAGTGTGGTCTAAAGAAAATTCAAATGATCTAAATAATAATAATATATTTAAATAATTAAAAAATAATAATAATTTGTTTAATTTTTATTTAATGCAGTTTTATTCATTTCCATTGATTGTTTGAGTTCTTTTTAAATTATTTTTAGTTTCAATTTAGGCTATATAAATTGATATCTATTGTGATAGCGTGTTTTATTCTAATCAGAGCCTTTACTGTAAAATCTCTCAGCTTGTGTCATCGCGTATCATGTGTTCTTCAAGGATGTGGGCTCTTGTACGTTTCTCAGCTATTAACCAACAAAGTGCTTGATCAATGACTTTGTCGAGGGGGGACTAACACACGATCATGTGGTTGAAGTTGAGCCGCCATACACAATGCAAATTAAACGCTGTGTGGGTTAATATGTATTTGTTTTTGACATCATTTACTAGCACAGGTCGTGCCGCTGCTTTTCCGTTGAATCGCGATTGCTGCAAACTGTTTGTTTTTGCCACCTTCGTTATTGAAAAAAGTGTGATGTGATTTTTGAAAAACTGTTTGATGCAAATGCATTCAGACCATGTTGTTTTTCTCTGTAGGAAGGGCAAATACAGTGTAACGTTGTCATAGCTGCATGGTTTTGCTAAGATAAAGATCAAAATGAGATCTCAATTAAAAGTTTCCTTTAGAGTTGTAGAAAATATTACTACTTAATATATTACTAGATGCGATCACTTTGAAAGAGCAAAATCTTCCAATAAGATTTTTTTTTTGTTCCGAGGTTAACTAGATTATCATCTTAAAGCCCTAATCATTTTTCTTGAAAATCCTAGTCATAAAACATGTCAGGTGGCTTTATTTCTATACGTGCTGACGTGACATATTTAGACTGCTTGTAATATGAGGTTAAAGTATTATATTCCTGAAACGTGTGCACATGCACGGCTAAATTTGAATGATCAAACTGGACAAGTAACGTAGATGGATATGTTCAGAAACATCGTACTATAACTTTATTTCTTCGGTTATGAAAACAGTGAACATTCCATTTTAGAATTTTGCAAACATTACAAGAATGTTCATTTTGAACGTTCTAAAAATTAGTACCTTAAAAAAAAAAGAAACAAATCTCCAGATGACAAAAAAGAGCATTTCATGAAGTTAAAGAATGGATGTTTAATTAAAAGTAAGTTTTAAATGAGCATGCATACATTATGATGCTGTTATTTTTAAAACACATTAGATCACTGTTCCATGAACCACGTATAGATAATTCTGTTGTTTTTTTCTGTTCTGTTAACACTGGAAGAGCATTTGTTCATGACTTTGAGAGAACCTTTTAACTAAATTCTGAGAATGTTTCTTGTTTTTGACCTTTTAAAGCAAACAAGATGAACTAAAAGTCTAATCCGTGGCGGTCATTATGTTCTCTGTTGTTGTGTCTGTGTGTAATGAAGTCCGCCGGCTCGCTCTGAGAACAAAGAGACTCACAAAAAAGGGGCTGATGAGGGACCTCAGCCTCAGGCCCTGCTACTACTGCTGACTTACACAGGTACTTCCTCTGGAAGCTAACTGGAGTTTGTGTGCTTTTGTGCAGGTCACAGCAAGGAGAGACCGAGCAGTGGCCGTCGTCCAAGCAGAATGGCGTCAGACGTGGTCCCCATTACTTGAGGTCAGCCGCTCACGCAGCGCACAGCGTTCATTCTGCATTCAGGTCCTTCTGGGAAGTTCTTACTTA
This sequence comes from Enteromius fasciolatus, assembly GCA_032361145.1. Taxonomy (NCBI): domain Eukaryota; kingdom Metazoa; phylum Chordata; class Actinopteri; order Cypriniformes; family Cyprinidae; genus Enteromius; species Enteromius fasciolatus. The sequence goes on from JAUMHR010000063.1 coordinate 20,117,546, forward strand.
AGAGCTTGGAAGTCATAATTATGATGTGAAGTGTTTTTACTTGAGATAATACGGATGAGTTGAGCATATTTATGCGTGTCTTTAACCCAGCTAAAGGGAAATGTTCACAGAACTTCTTAAGAATGTTAAGACAGCGTCCGTTGAGAGTTATCTGATGTTAACTTTAGAACAAAACCATTATAATTAGTTTGTGAAACGTGCAATGTCTTCTATTTAAATGTTTATTGGTTTTGAAAAGTAACGTTCCAGTAATGTTTGCAAAAGGATACAATGGAACGTTTGAAATAACTTACACATTAACGAAACATTCTTTGAACATTTTTGTTAGCTGGGAACTTACAAAGCATTTTTAGTTTCAGTGCAACAAAATGAAGAGCGAATGGTTTGTGTGTTTTATTAGTCTTGTGCAACCTTATATAAGAACTGAAAATGTTTTTTTGTTTCTTAATCACAAAATGTTTGCAATGTTAGTTTTACATTAACTCATCATTCACAGTCTTGGTTCCAGGAGTATTTTTCTCATTCATTTTGTATAAAAGGATTTATCAAAAAACAAAAAAACATAAGCATTAGAACTTCAAAGAGCAGCTATATAAAGTATATTTATAGTATAAAGATGGCAGAAGTGCAAGTAGGTGTAGTTTTCATTTTTGAGACAAATAAAATAAAAAATATAACGTGAACATAATAACTACATTGCATTTATATTTTGATGCAAGTACATAGTAGTTAAGGCCACCTAATATAAAGTGTGACTCTAACAGGGCTTGGCTTAAGCCAGGACTAGACTGTAGTTAAATTAAGATATTTAAGCAATTTTTACAAAAATGCCATATAAGAAAATATTACAGGTGTACATCTTAACACAGAACAATGACTTTTGTTGTCATGTTTTAAGATCAAACATGCAATTTAGTCTGGGACTAGCTTAAGCCTTGTCTGTGAAACTGGGGGAAAGTGTTACAAATATTAAGTATCATTTTATGGTCACACTTTATATTATATATGTACTTGCATCAAAATTCATGTATGTGTGTATTCATGTTGTATTAGGGACAGGTTTGGTGGTATGGGTAGGTTTAAGAGTGGGTTAACTTGTAAGTGATGGGTCAACAGTGTAAATATAACTGTAATTACATATAGGTGTTTCTATTGTTATAAGTAGAATGTAAAAACATGTATGGACACAATAAGTGCATTGTACCAAGTGATTAATTTAAATGTAAGTACAGTAATTAAGGCCACCTAATATAAAAGTGGGACCAGCTGTATTAAGTATGATACAAACATATTTGAATAGTTTATAAATATAATTTATTTATTGTTTTAATTCATATTTATTTATTTTTGATAACATTCCACAAAACGGCCTACTTCTACAGAAGTACGTCCTTTCTAGCGTAGATCGGTCTTGAAAGGTTTATAACTCTATTAAGAAGACGAATGGATTGTACTTCTGGAACCCGACTGTTGTGTACAGCGATTAGCTTCTGCTGTCATTTCATCATTGACACAAGCCCAGCACCAACAAAAAAACTTGTATCTCTTAGAAAATCCCATGTTTCTCATGACTAATTCTGCCGTCCTGGCGACTATGACTGCGACGTGACTCGAAGACAGCACGGTTTATTTATTTTCAAGCTAAACTGCTGTAGACTTGTAAAGACAAACAACAGAGCAGCGCTGCCAAACTAGCTGAAGTATTGTTGATGAGCCGATGCAGAGCCATGTAACATGAACACTTATCACTGGCAATAAATGTTTCCCTGAAAAAACACGATCAGTTTGACATTTGTCTTTTTCTGTGGTTGTACTTGTGACTGTTTATTTTAACGGTGTGTTTACGTTGAGCTGTCCTCCTACGATCTGTCTGCCAGTCGCGAACAGAGCGGTTGACTTGTGGTTTACATGCGCGCAAGTGCATTCCCAGAGTCTGTGTGTGAGGACACGTGTAACGCTCTCAAATGTCAATCACACATGAGATGCGAGCTTCATGTTGTTGACATACAAAAACTGCCTATTTGGAAAATTCTGCATTTTGTGCCAGTGCATTTCTGCTTCCCTTGAGTTTAGGACCGTGCATTTCCTGAGTGTGACTATTAATAGGCTTGTTTTTTTTTGTTATTACACTAGGAAGAAAACATTTGATGCATTAGTAAATGATGGTGCAATTAAATATAACTAATTGTGCAGTGGCATTTTAGGTGTGCTAATAAAAAACCCAAACAGTTTAGTTGTGATGTACATTTTTACATTTGGATCTTGCCTTAAAATTGCTATTTATGATCTTGTTTTAGGAAGGCAGATATGTTTGTGCATGCATCTGCAATAAATGCAGTGCAGAGTAATGCAGCAGCTGAATTTGGATTATGCAGATGTCATATTTATTCCTCCCACTATTAACACTAAAGGGTGTCGGTTGAATCAAGCGGTTGAATCATGAGTTTTGCATAAATGTTAAAAGTCAGATACTGACTTATGGGTTAAGGTCACCAAAATATTTGTGACTTTAGAGTGAGTCATTGTTAAAATAAGAACGGAGTCGTTGGTTCTTATCGGTGGTTAGCAAATGATAAAAATGTTACATGTGTAGGTGAAGAAAACAGAAAGTGGGTTAAGCATCAGATTACTATTTGAGAAGTTCAGAATGTTTGACAAACAAACAAAACAAAAAACATATTTCTTTCCTTTGAAGGTTTTATTCTTGTCTCGTTTAGATGTTTTCTTTTTTTCATTAACTCTCTCAGCTTGGTGTTTTAGGCTTTTATTAATTTTTATATAAACAAAAAAATGTATTTATTATATATAATATACAGTGTATGTATTAATATTATTTGCATCACACCTTAACAGAGACGATTACTTTGATGCATATTACTAATCTTAATATATTTCAACTTTTCAGAGGTTTTTGTTTTAGGATTGTTTTTTATTTTTTAAATGATAAAATACAATTTGAACAGCATTTTTAACTTGCTTTCCCATTTCCACTATAAACCCCAATCTATGTTTTAAAAAAAACAAATATGAAATGTACTTTTATTTATTATATGTCATATATACATAATATAATATAAAATGTATATATTACATTATATGAATGTCAAAACGTGTAATAAAGTGGATTGTCAAATTATTTGTACATTTTAAATAAAAGACAATTAGGCATGAAATTTACATTTAATATGTAATATTTATATACAACATATTTAGAACATTTTATTTTTAACTTAAATAAAGCCAAATGAATGCTTTGATGCATGAATCCTATAACCGATATTGACATTTCCCATAAATGTCAACATATATCATGTACTGATGTTGTCTGTTGATAAGCAGCGTGTTTAAGCGGTGGTCTCTCAGTGCTGAGGGGTTCAGATCAGGTCACTGCAGGGTGGGTCACCTCGGGACACGCAAGCTCTGGGTCTTTGCCAGGATCATGAGCTGCTAACCGTTCTCTGTCCCTGCTGATCTCACACTTACTGCATATAGAGCTACAGGTGCAGACGCATCTGACCTTCAATCAACTACTGTAGGAGGCTGAAACTAGCACTATTCATTTTTAATTCTCTAAGCGTGGCTATTGATGTAAACATTAATATGTCTGTTCGTAGTAACTAAACGGCATTTGTTTTCCGTGCTTTGTTTAAAAAGCCAAGCGCTGGAAGTTTATTAGTTTAATTGAGGGAGTAATTACTTGAATCATACGAGGAAATGGGTAAACTTGTAATCATGCTTACTTACCCTCAAGACAAAAACATCCTGTAGGCAGACCTGCTCGTGCTACAGCAAATGTGGGCAGATTGCTCTGATACTTTGCTTTCTTGAAATTGTTCTTAATGTCTCCAGAAACAGGTGCAGAGCAGATTTTTGCATGGAGAGGGTGAGTGTGCGCAGCTGCAGCAGTGATCCTGAAGCTCGGGCGTATGTCAAGATTTTGCTGACGTACCTTAGGGTTAAAGACAAATTTCCTCTGGAGCTTCATTTGACATTTACTATACTTTTGACTGTTTGTATCACAGGAGAAGCATACCTTTACAGCACTTACTTAGTTTAAAAGCAAGTGAAATAGCACTTTTTTTAATTGCAGGTGTGTTATTCAACGTCAGTAATTTGCAGCATTATGTTAAATATGAAACTTGAAATAAAATCAGGAACTAACTCTATTTTAGAGGTATGGGTGAAACATCTCTCGCAGTGGACAGAATTAGACACGTGCGGGAAAATACTGATGAAAACCCCCTGAAATACTGTTAGTATCACATAAAGATGATATTTTATGTGCTTTTGGATCTTTCACATGCATATTTGTATATGTACATGTCAGAGTATCTAAAGATGAAATTAACATCGATAATGATAGAGACTATGCATGACAGAGAATTCCAAAATATTTCATTACAAATTGTTATTTTAATTATTAGTATTTTATCAGCATAACAGTTTAGATCAGTGAGTAATTCAATATTTGTATGAATTATAATCAAATTCAGTGCACACGTAAGTACTGTAAGTGCATTTTTTCTAATTAAATATTTTTTTTAATCAAAAATTACATTATCAGTATAACACATTTTACTTAAATGAATGATGCATTATGATTCATTCATTTCTTTTTTTTTATTTGTCTTATGCAGCCCTAAAAATACCATATATCATTTTTAATAACACACCACTGAGTATACAAACCCAAAATATATTAATATTTTTATGAACTAATGAAATTCCTCACACATATGTATATTTAATGCATATAAATATATACTGTATGCATGCATATGCAAATACTTTTTGATTACTATATTATAATTTCATTTAAATGTAGTTTTAAATGACCTTTCACATAAATATTCTAATTATAACTCTATTAATAACTAATATTCTATTAACTCTTGGAATTCTCTTTGAAGTGCATACTATTTTTTTATTACAAATTACAAATTGTCAGCATAACAATTATAATGAAGAAAAATATAATGAAATGAGTAAATGAATGTTCTTTAATAGAAGCACATTAGAAGATGTCTTGACATATAAACTGAAAACTAAACTAAGTGAAAAAGCAAGCGTATGGATCATAACCTCCTGGTTCATAAGCGCTCGTGTCTTCCTGACCACACCCTCGTCTGTGATTCAGCAAAAAATACAGGAAGTTGTTTCATTACACAATGCTTACTAACTGTTCCCAGTCTTTTTTTTACGTGCAACGGTAAATCTCTTTTGGCAAAGCTTTTTCCTTTCCTAGGCACATTTTAGCACCATCCCGTAAAACCCAAGACAAACATGTTCCAGTGTCATAACCATTATCTTATCTGGCGAGAAGTGAGAAGTCAAGGTCAGCGGGAACGATGAGAAGACGAGAGACATAAAAGAGCTTGACAGACGTGTTGGAGCCAAAGCATGTGTGATACAGATATGATGAATATCTGTTTACAGGCCACCGGGAGTCACTTCACAAAGACTGTGGTGACTCACGGCTGTCCGGATGCCATCCTGCTCGCCTCGACTGGGGCTGTAAGTCAAGCGTCGGCGCCTAAAGCTGTCAGGCCTTCAATGCTCCGTATTTAACCACCTTTATGCCTCCAGGTCATGTATTTAAATGAAAAGGTCTGGATGAAAAAATGCCACTCAAATAGGTAAAACTGCTACAGATATTAGGGATGTAGATGAATAAGCTTCTGTTTTTAAGGTTGCATATAAATGACTAAACATACTGTTAAAATTGTAAAATATTGTTACAGTTTAAAATAAATGTTTTCCTTTTTATTATATTTTAAAACAGAATTTATTTCTGTGATGAAATCTGAATTTTCAGTAGCATTTCTACAATCTACAGTGAAATCAGTATAATATGCTGATTTGCTGCTCTATTTATTCTGTCTTATTCTAAATTGATACTATATCTATAAAAAATTATTTTTTTGTGTATGAATATGAAGTTAAAAACAGCATTTATTTGTAACAGAAATATTTTGTAGCATTATCACTTTTGATCAATTTTGTGCATCCTTGCTGAATAAAAATATGTGTGTGTAAACAAATATTTGTATTTAATAGTAAGTATTTAAAATACATAATATTTCAAATATGTCCAAATATTTAACTGTAAGATATCAGATATCTGTATTTGCTGTTTGTAAAGTGAAAAAATAAATAAATAAAAACCAAGCAGGGAAATGTTTTTTGACTGAACTGTATATGCAACAGCTGAGAGTGATTTTGATCAATTAGGAAAAAGAAGTCAATTCTGGAACGCAAATGTTTTTTTTCCTTTAATAAAGTAAGTTTGTATAACTGCTTTACATCAACCTTTAAACAGATGCCCCAGTTTCCAAAGAAAATACAGTGTCATAATAAAAATGTTAAGTCACAGAGAGGTAGGCCTATTGACAAGCTCCTAAAACTCTATTTGCGTTTCACGCTGGATGTCGTAGCATGAGAGATGTGTTTGTGTTTCTACTTAATCCACCTGAAACGGTCTGTTACGGACTGCAGAGTACCTGACTCACCGATATTAGCATTCACATGATAATCACACCATGACAACTCCAACCCCAATTACCCACCAGCGCCGCTCTGGGCTTTTATTAGTCTGAGGTGTGGTCATCAGTCTGCTCTTTGTTTATTCTCATGTAGTTATGACACAAACGCAGCGAGAGAGGAGTTTTCTGTCTGGGCTCTGCGTGCGCCGCGGGCGAAAGGCTCCTGGAGACACGCCCTGACATGTCGCTCCGCCGCTCTTCTCCCCGCTCGCCCATCTTTGTCCAGCTTGGTGTAAACAAACGCTGTGATGAAACCGAGCAGGAGTAAAACATGCAGTCAGTCATATCAAGAGCATTTACAGTAATCTAAACCGAAACATCACTCGATCACGAATGAGATCTCTCATAAAAGCAGTCATGAGGGTCAGTTTTTAAAAATTAAGATTTATACATGATATAAGTTTACATATAAAAGTTTTTATACATGTACTGTAGGAAATTTACAAAATGACTTCATGGAACATGATCTGTACTTGATATACTAATGATTTTTGGCTTATGAGAAGAATCAATCAATGTGTGTTGCTACAAATATACCTGTGCGCTTTAAGACTGGTCTTGTGATTCAGTCACAATTCTAAGCATTAAATAGAGAGCAAATTTACACTTTTGCACTTTTTGGAAAGTCTCAAACTGCTCAGATTCACCAAGACATCTCAATCTCTAATTTTAGAAGAATCTCATTTAAAAAGTGTTGTCTAATAATAAAAGATATTAATCACATCCAAAAAAAATTCTTTGTGCACGTAATATATGTGTGTATATTTATTATGTATATATAAATACACAAACATTCAGTTTATATTTAGGGAAATATGTTATGTTTAGATATTAATTATATCTAATTTAAATTATGTGACTATAAATACACGGATGTAAATACATGTACATATTTTCAAAATATGTTTGTATATCTACATATACATATTAAATACACACATATATTATGTAAACAAAACCGTTTAGTTTGGATTTGATTAATCGTTTGACAGCACCATTAAAAAGTCAACGTTTCATTGAAAATACAATTTTTACAAATGAAAGTAAAATCACAAATGTCTCAATTGTTTCTCCTGGACGTTAAATAAAGAGCAAATGAACACCTTAGCTCCTTTTTTTCTCAGAGAAGGATCAGAGAAAAGGCTTTGAATCTCACACGTCTCCTTTTAGGTTTAGAAGATTAGTTTAGTTTATTAGGATCTCAATTTAAAAAAGCCAGTGGTTCAGTCTGAAGATAAATTCAAGTCCAAATCAGATCATTTTAATGTTTCTGACACTTTGGGCTTTTTTCCCATGAAAAAGGCCCGGTTTTCTCACATGTTTCTCTTCTAGTTTCATGTGAAGAGCCTTTAAAGAGAAGTCTAATTTAAAGACATGCACCCTCAGAAATAAAGGTACAAAAGCTGGGGCCGTACCTTTTCAGAAGGTACATGTTTGTACCTAAAGGGTCCATTTTATTACTGGCCCCATGTGACAGTTTTTATACCTTTATTTCTGAGAGTGTATGAGCAAAATTACAAATAAGATCATTTCAATGTCTTTATTGTCTTTTACTAGGCATTAGGCGAGTAAAAGGTGTAGTATCTCACATGTGTCTCCTTTAATTCAAAAAGTGGGTATTTCAATGAAAAAATGAAAAACTGCTTTCCACTTGAGATGAGGAATGCTCTCAACTTTTTCAGGGGAGATCTTATTAATGTCTCAAACTGTGTTCAGATTTTCCAAGACATCAAAGTCTCAATTAAAATGAACTTGGATGTTTTTATTTATTTCTCTGAAGATGAAATGAATCATTGGTGCAGTAATATCAAGCATGTTTAGTTTCTACTGTGCAGCGGGCCAGAAAAATCACAAAATCAGATCTCTTTAAAGTCCTACGTGTTTCTCATTAAATAGAGAGCATGCTGACATTTTTGCTCTTTTTTTTCTTAAAGTGTCTCACATGTGTCTCCTCTAGTTTTAGAAGAGATCTCAATCAAAGGGCCAGCATTCGGTGTGAAAACACTTGAAGATGAGTCAAATTTCAAGCCACATGAAAGCAAAATTACAAATGAGATCACTTTTGCCCTTTTCGTTTGGACAAAAAAACACATAATTTAAAGCGTAATAGTTTTGGTGGTGTAAATGAATGTTAGGTTGATATTAAATGATATCTTGGATCTGGTGAGTTTAGATGTTTTGTTCAGTGTAGTATCAGAAGAGGTGTTAATCAAAATACACAAAGACACTTTGATGTAAAGAAGTTGAAGATGAGTCAGTCTCTTTATAATCTGTGAGATCTTAGTTGTTTTTTCTATAGCTAAGAGATTACTATAATAGCAACAGGATTGGCTTCTCGCCTCTCTTTCTCGTAGACATAAACAAAAGAGATATCAATATAAACTTTGACATTTCTGATTTAAAGGTTGTAAACAGGTTGACACTTTCATGTGAAAGTTTAAGTTTAAGAAGTTTTGAAAAGTTTCAGATGGGTCAGATTTTCTCCATGTAGTCTCAGACTGAGCCCAAACTGATTTTCCATTATTTTACACAATGAAAAATAATGTTCATTCTTTCATCCACAAGTATTGATACATTTAACGTAAGTTGTCCTGAGTCAGCCGCTCATGTACGACACAGGTTTTTAGTTCCCAAGCAGAACATGGTCTTATCAACATCTTTTTGTTGTGTGTGAAACAAAATGTTTTTAACCTTCTGATAAAAATCAATGGCCATATCATTTATCATTTAAGTGCTTTTTAATATTGGTCTAATCAAAAATCATGATTTTATAGTTTTGTTTGAGTGTATATATATATATATACACACACACACACACACACTACACTAATATAGTACAGTATATATAATAATATGTCAATTATGTAAATATAAACATAATGTAAATGTTTTCAAAATATATACTGCATGTATGTGTATTTCTATATAAATATAAACAGTACACAGACATATATTACGTCAACAAAAACTTTTATTTTGGATCTGAAGAATCTTTTGACAGCACTAATAAATATATATATAGGCGTAACATTTTACTCTATATGAATATTATTGTCTTTGAGGAAATAAATATTTTGATGAATATTAAATCCAAATTTAAGTTTTAAACCAAACCATATAATTTAAGAAAATGAAACGAATGAAAAGTGAAAAGTTTGTCCAAAGTATCATAATTTTTTCAGTGTGTTTCTGGATCACCGCCTCCATCCTCCAATCGTTGTTAGTGCTTCTGGTAAGATTGCAGCAGCTGATAGCAGATGACGAATTCTGTGTGTTTGTTGTGCTGTGTCATCCATCCTTAGACTCCAAACATCATGCTCAGATGCACAGGACTCTGGGGAAGACTGTGTTATATGTGAAGAGTCGGGTTAAGACGATAAGGGAACTGTGTGCTGCAGGCTGCTGTGTTTAGTGCAGGGTTCGGTGGGATAAGGGAAGTGTTTCTGATGCTGGTTTGGACAAATAGTGCGTGATGTTCAGACGGTTTCTGTTTTGGTCCTGGTGGGTTATGATGTGTCTAAAGGTGTAGCCTCCTGTGCTTATCAGATATAAATCAGCCTATTACCTTCCTGAGAACGACAACACACTCTGATTAGCACCAGACTGGAACAGCAGCCTTTCAGTAATATCACTGATTTATTTGAAGCTACTGAAGCTGTTATAAATACAGACTGATGTATTTGCATTTGGCCTAATGTTTTTTAAAAAGTAACATACAGTGCCGTTTTTATGTTACCATGTCACTTTCTTGTTGTGAGAGACATGCTTTACCTGTATTGACATTGATATCTGTATTGACATATGGAAAATAAATAAACCAGGTCTTCCTTGTGAATTACGTAAGATATTTTAAAAGGATGGTGTAGCAGTGTTTTGCCTTTTTCTAAGTGTGTATTTTATAAAATAATTATCAGAAGCATGTGATGATGACACATTAACATGAAAAGGAATTCACGCACACATGTATATTTGTATGTATGACTGTGCATGTATGTGCACACACATATATATATATATATATATTTATTCTTCACATTGTATTTATGTGTTGCACTGTAATTGTGTAAATTCCACGCATGGCAGGGTTTGTGATTGCGCTACCTTTTAAAAGAAGAAGCAAAATGTGACAGTGTTGAAATGTGGCGGCTCCTGTGAAATCAACCTGCTAGCAGATATACATTGAAATATTTAAATAGTACATATGCACATATTCACACACACATATAGTTCACGCACGTATATATTCCTTCTATTGGTTTCTTTGTGTCCTGATTGGTCATGTTATGTCCTGTCATGTTACTCTCGGTTCTGTTTGCTCATTGGTTGACCTGTATTGTTTCCTATAAGTAACCAGCATGCTGCCATTGTCTTTTGTTATGTGCTGATGTTGTTCCTTGTTGTCGGTGAGTCTAATCTGTTCATGCCATGCCAAATCAGTTTTAGTCAAGTTTGTTGAAGTTGAAGTCAAGTCAAGTCTCGGATTATGTTACAATTATGCATTAAATGTGCGTTGCTTTTATAGCATGACAGCGTTTGTGATTGCGCTACTTTTTAAAAGGAGAAACAAAGTGTCAGTGTGTTGAAATGTGTTGACTCCTGTGAAATCAACCTGCTAACTGATTGTGATGACTCACTACAGGACGGCCTGCCAACATTTTACTCATTCGCTCTCATCACAGGCCCTTCCATATCTAAATTTATGCATTCACCTCCAGTATGTCAACGCATTAGAAAACCCATTTGAAACATTTTCCATTTTAAGCTTGACGTAGGTGTCCCACTGCTTGAGGTCACCGTATAGAATCAGTGTTTCTGTTTAACAGACAGTGTCATGTGCAGAAAAGAGGAAGATGTGTGTTGAATGTGAGTGAAGGCAGGTCAGTAAAGGGACACTTCTCTCTCTATTATGTATGTGAGATATACGGGATATTCCAGAGACATCTGAGTGAGGAGTTTCATCTCTGAGAGCGTGTTTCACCTGAGCTTGCTTTATATCTGCTTAAAATAACCCCGTCCGGCTTAGCCACACCTCATGAGTCACCAGCCACTCACACACGTACACACACAAGAACTGAATACACACATTTACATCTGCTGCTCTTTTTGTGTTAGCCTCAGTTTGTTCTACATTATTTACAGTCATAAGGCTTTTTAATGTATTGCAGTGTTAATTCTGTCTACAGTGTATTAAGTACAGTAAGAGACGTATAGAAAATTAATAAGTGGATTAAATTAAAATTAAATGAAAGGGACAATAAAATAAATAAATATATATATGTATACATATGGTCATAAAAAAACGTAATTAAAAAATAAATAAGGCGCATTGATTTGATTCATTTCTGCAGGGCAAAACAATAAAAGTGATTTCAGGTTTCCTGTTATTTTGAATTCTGTTGAATATTGTAATATTTTATAACCTTCTTACTAATAACCGATTTGATGAATTTTTATAAAGTGATTTCTGTTGTATCCCATTTTGAGGTCTAATTTTAGAATAAAATATGATGCATTTTCTCCAGCAATTTAGATCAAATAAAATAAAAGTAATTAATTTTTTTCTGAAGATAATGTATTCTATTGAAATTTGCTATTTTCACGGACTTCTACCTAATTCGCTCCTTCTCCCCTCTTATCTAGGTTTTTTGTTACTGTGCATTTATGTTGGGGTGAGTTTTGTCTGGTTTTGTCGTATTTCGGTTTACATTAGAAAAGTTGACTTTTAACTTATAAATGTCAACTTTTTTATAGACTTAACTTTGCTGAGCAGAACAATAAGCATCGATAGTAAAAGTGAACAAGCCTATATAGGATGCTAAAGCACATGAGAAACTCTCTGCTCTTACTGTATATTGTGCACTCACTGGCAGTAAACGGTAAAGAAGATGGTGTTGTGTAAGTGTCTGAGCCACCCCCGGGCAGAGCTCTGTTCATGTTGACACTTCCTGAAGGGGATTTTTCAGAAGGGGTTGAGCCGGAGCGAGTGAAAGGGCCTATAGGATGACTGACTCACCCTGGAAAGTACACAGAAGTCCTGGAGGGTGAAGGGCTGGAACACAGGTGTAGCAGGAGGTAACTGGGATGAGGAACGGGTTAGGATGGAGTCTGCAGCTGGAAATCTTTGGATCATATTGACATAATAAAAAATAAAAATCAGTGCATGGCACTTTGGACAACTTCCTGAACTTTTATGAGGTTACGCAGTTAACGTTTGGTCAGCAAGAAGCTTTAGTGCAGCCAAAAATGAAAATGATGTCATTTTCATTCCATTGCAAGCTTGTGTAATTTACAGAGCACAATCTCACAGCAATTCGTATGTATTTTACGAAGTGGCTAATTCGTACAACCTCATATTTTTCCTAAATGGTATGTACAGTATTTTAAGAGTTGACAATTCAAATGAATTTGTATGAATGACCTATACCTAACCCCGCCCCTAAACCTACCCATCTCTGGGGTTTAGACAAATCATACAAAACTGTATGAGTGAGGTCGTTATGAATCCGTAAAATACGTACTAATTAGTCGTTAGAACGTGTTGGATTTACTTTATTCTTAAAGGGATAGTTCACCCAAAAATGAAAATTTGATGTTTATTTGCTTACCCCCAGGGCATCCAAGATGTAGGTGACTTTGTTTCCTCAGCAGAACACAAACGAAGATTTTTAACTTTAACTGTGGCAGTCTGGTAGTCATTTAATGGAAGTGGATGGGCACCAAACCTTTCAAAGTAAAAAAAAAACATGCAACGCACCTCATGCTGAGCACGAGCCTGAGACGGTTTGGAAATGGTTGTCTATCATAAGTAAAAAATGATATAAATACTGTTCAGTTTCTCACAAAAAAACAATTTTTTCGTGATCGTGGATTTGTCTGTGCATGTTTTTTTTTTTACTTTGAAAGGTTTGGTGCCCATCCACTTCCATTAAATGACTACCAGACTGCCATGGTTAAAGTTAAAAATCTTCGTTTGTGTTCTGCTGAGGAAACAAAGCAAATTCATTTTTGGGTGAACTATCCCTTTAAGGCAAGATACTATTAAGAAAACCATTATTTATTCAAGATTAACTCTGAATTAATTAGTTAGCTCCTCAAAAAAAAAAAAAAAACTAAGTGAAAAAATAATTTCTAATCACATTATGTATCATTATTCTTATATTTAAGTAACATTTTAGAAAACTTAATGCAAATACTTTTTTACCCAGTTCAACTTGGGTGTCTTGTCTTGTGAAAACAAAACATTCACATTACTAATTGCCATGCAATGACAATGGAAGACAAAGCTTGCCGTGTAAGCCGTAAAAGCATGCATCTTCCATTTTAGCCAAAGCTTCTACAGGTGGCATCTTCCAAAGCAGTTCCAAATCAATTATTTCAGAGAAAAGAAGTCTAATAATGGCACAATTTGGGTGACACACATTTTCCATGACTCTGGTGGCCAGCTCATGTGTTTGTCCTCCTTGCCCTGTATAGAGAAGAGTCACTGCGGCCCCCCCTTCCTGGAAACAGCTGCATGCTGAGAGAAAGACGGAGGAAAAAAAGGAAGGCAATAAAGTAAGAGGGCTGGATGTATTTATTTGCTTATGGTCTGGATTACCAGCAGCGCTAAGTTTCTCTTCCCACTAACACTTTACCAAGAGAAGTCCCCAGTCAGAGCTAAAGTCTAACACGCTACGGTAAACGCAACCACACTGTAGTTTAGCCTAATCGCATGCTCTATACAAACACTGATGCATGATGCGTGTAGTGGGTGCATCTTTATTTTTCCCATCTGTCTGTACACAAGGAAGTAAAACTGCACAATATGCAGCGCTTCTGTTTGTCTTTTTCAACGGCAGATACTTTTGACTTATGGTGTGTTTATTCCATTAAACAACTAAATGAATCCCAGAGCAGACCTGAAAGTGCAGCTGCTTTGTGACTTAAAGGGGTTTTTACTTTTTTTCAGTTGCAAGCGTGCAAGGAAAGATAGATCAGAAGGAAAAAGAGAAAGAAAAAAAGGTGCTATGCAATGCGGCATCAATTCTGGTGCCTGATATTTTGGGGACTTTTGACATTTCGTATTCAAATGAAAGATCAACATACTATACAGTGGCCCCAGAAGTATTAGGTTGCAAAATAAAGTAAATGTCATGTGCATTCAAGCATATTTTCTCTTCAGTATTTCTGCTAAATGTCTTTTAATCACCTGCTGGTGTTTTGATGACATTTCAGGGATGTATGAAGGTCACGCAGGTGTTGTTCACATGTACACTATATATATTTCAACTCAAAATTGAATTAAGTGTGTGTGTGTGTGTGTGTGTGTGCATGTAAAGTGCCATCTTGTATTTAAATGACATTTGCTTTAATTGGCTTTTATTTGGCTTTTGTGTTTTCTCAAGTGGTAAGAATATATACAGTTTAAGTGTTTATTTTATTGCATGAGTTTTATTTTCCTCCACTTAAGTAGCACTTATCCAAACTTACAGCTTAATTCATATCTGTATTCTGAAGGTTTATTCATTTACTTTTACTGAGGTTTAGGTTTGCTCATATTTCATTTGCCTGATTTAATACAGCATTTCATTCCTAAAAATGCACATCAACATTTAAGAAAACTTCTAATATAAGAAAAGTTGATATTTTTATGACTTATTTTTAGTCAACACAAATGCATTTCTGTGCATGTAAAGTGTACTTGTGTTATCTTTCTTTCAAACAAAATGCCACTTGCTTTTACATATTGTTACCTAATGCACAAGCTGTGCAAGTTCAACCATTAAGCATCTCAAACTAAGATTGAAGACTTGCTTACTGTCTGTGCATATAAAGTTATAGTCAATGTTTCCTCCTAATATTTCAGCTCCTGTCATGACCACTTACATCTGGTAAACCACAGTAACTTTCATACGATACGCACAAGGATACAAGAAAAGAACCTTTAAATGAAGTCAAATCTGCCCACATGGAATAACATCTGTGATGCATGACTAACACTTCATGTGGCTTGAACAGCAGTGTCACCACTGAAAGAACAATTCAAGAAACCTTACAACCCAAATAACACATGTCTTTCAGAGGAAAAAAAGTCCTAAAATAATAATATTAAAAATTAGCTTCACATGTTAGCTTTTTAAACCTGTGAACTGCACAACCCATTTCATTTCGCTCTTAACTACTTCACTGTAATTTCAGCCCGGTCTCATGAAAATGCGTTGAAATAGTACGCCAAATAGAAATGACAAGCCATGGTTTTTATACGGAAAAATGGATTTTGCCACACATACATGACATGCACTTACATATGATACGCATCTACCCTGAAACCTAGTACCCATCGCGTAGCACAAACACACCACACAAGTCCATTTTTGCATATGTGCACCACGAGTTTTCGTGTTTATTTGTACTATTTATATTTACTATTTATACACACATTCATGAGATCAGGTTGGTAATTTAATAGTTTTTTAGTTTTTGATGCAAAGATTTCAAATTGTATGTTTGGTACATAGCCATATGACAAAAATACTTTTATTTAAATATTTATTGTGGTGTTTATATATTTCAGTCCAAAAAAATGCATTCACATTTGATAAAAATGTATGTGTTTTGTAAATGTAATGTTTTAGTATGTGTGCAGCAGCAATGAACATTAAATAAATAAATAAAGCAATTTATTTCTCTCTAGGAACTTTATTAAGTCAAATCTAGTATCTAGACTTACTAAATCTGGTAGTTTTGGTCTAGTAGGCAACGTTTACATTTATCCAACATAGGCTATTATAACAATGGAAATGTATTTTCTTGCCTATATGAAATATATATATTTTACAATTCAAAAATGTATTTAATTGAGCTTCGACGTTTGCAACATATATTTAGCATATATTTAAAAGATACATTTATTTAGAAATGATGTAATTAGCCTAATATGTGTTAAACCACCAAGTTTCCTCTACTCGGGTATATTTTCAAGATCAAAATCAGCCTTATCAGTGTATGACAATGAGAGAACGACGGGGCAAAATTTGTCTTTGTCCCCAAATTCTGATGCACATGCAGCTTTAACCATTAGTCCATCACCACCCTGATTAATATTGTACAGCTAGAAGAACTAGTCCAGCTGCATATTTGTCCAATGAGCTTTTTCTTTTAGTCACACTTTCTTTGTGAAAACAGTCTTGCGTGGCTGTATTCTTATGACCCACACTCAAAAGAAACTTGTTCAGGACTGAATGTATGTGCATTTTGGCTTAGAAATGCAGTACTTTTCTGTGTCTTGAAAGCCATGGTTCAGGTTGATGCACTGAACTCTTGCATGACGGGTAAGACCGTTCAGAGACTGCACTTGCATCTACTACGAGTGATCTGTGACCTACTTCACTTCTCATAAAGCACAAAGATATACAGAAACACGGTGAACAATGTATATGGAATGTCCTCACACAAACAAGTCAGAATTTCCCTTACATTTCCCTTACGTATACCTTTCCTTGTTATTTGGATTTGTTTGCTTTTTACATAACAGTCTATTACAAAGACCTAAGTACACATCGTGTCTTAATATATTAGATAAAAATATTAAAGTTGGAAATTACATTAGCTTTCTTTTCTCGCAATATGATAATTAAGTAAACATAGGTAATTAACTTTTTTTTTTTGCAATTTTGTTTAATGGGGAGTATTGAAAAAATGGGTAATTATTTGATAACGGTTTATGCTAGTTTTTCTAGTAGTTGTAATATACAGTAACTTTCCATCTTGTGTAAAATTTCCTTTAACTAACAAAACTAACAAAAGCCACTTCCTTAATGACCTCACCCTACAGGAAGTGACATGGTTTGAAAGGGAAAACAACACAAGCATCAATAAATACTAGCAATTTGGTGAACTCAGTTGTGTTATGAAAAATAAGGGGCAATAATGTAAAAAATATTATTACATAAAAGTTAAGTTAGCAATTTAATAGGTGTATATATTTTGTTTGTTTTTAAAATATTTTAAGACTTTAAATAAAGATGGAATATATGTATATATATATGCATATGAATGTATGTGTGTGTGTGTGTGTGTGTGTGTGTGTTTAAAAAGTATTTTTTGAAAAGTAAATGTTAATTTATAAAAAAATATTTAATTTAATAATATATTATATTTTATATTTTAAACTATATAAAAATCCAATGCTTGTCTTATCTAAAACAACGTTCAAAATACATAAATATACAAAGTCTGTGATACCTCCTGAAATGTTTCCTGTATACTGTAACACAAGCACACACATATTTTAAAGTGACAGAACTCCAAGGTGCAGCAGAACAGGACCTGCATGCTGCTGTCACAGTTATTGCTTTCTTTGAACTTTTTTTTTTTCAGTTCATCTTCTGCTAGCCACGAATGAATCACTACGCCGAGTGTCACTTATTAAACCTGTAGTAGCTGCTGCAAATCTGATGCAACTCCACGTCGCGGCAGAGATGCACAGCGCAGATCTCGAGGTGATTCAACCGCTGGCAACAAGTCAATAGGAACCCTTATTATGGGCTCATAATGTCTTAGGGTTTAAGAGCACAGCAAGCTGAACAATAGTGCTCAAGAACACAGCATGCTAAACACGTTCCTCAGTGCCGTACAGGACGGGAGGACATGCATATCTGATGGTTTTGAGGCTTTCTTTTTCAACAGACACTTGCACATAGCCACTGAGATTATTATTAGAAAAGACTGTTGGGACTCTGAGTGTGTTGCAGTTAGATGTGCATCTCACAACTCTGCTTTTCACATTAGAAACCTGAGAGATGCTGGACTGTTATGAGCTTCTGACAGAAGAACTAGCATACAGTGGCCTGCAGTTCACTTGCCTGTTAACCTAGATTTACATCTGTACAATGACAAAACAGTTGCTGTAAACCATTACAAGGAAACTGTATCATGATACATTGAATTTAACATGAAGTTAAAATAATGAAATAGTATTTTCTTGCAAAACATTCTCCAGTAATCTCCTTTACTACAACAAAATTATTTTATATATATGAGCTGTTAAAATGTGTTCATTTAGTAAATTTAGTTGAAAAACACTGAACCAACTATCTAAACCAACTGGTCAGAATCTATAGGCAAATGATGCAATGCCACTTCTTAATATTCAAAATATATACAATTTTATATACAAAATATGGAGAAGAAATTAACTTAGCCATCTATATAAATGAAATTAAAAAACACTTTTTCAAAACCTGTAGATTCTTTGCGACAAGAAATATTTGCACAGTATGAAGGCTTAGTTCCCCTCCAGCAAATGGAATGGCAAACTAATCTGTAGTAGTTATATGCCACTATCATAAGTATAAGGAATACAGACGGAACAAAACAATATGCTGCTTAAATTGGTATCCATTTTTCACTCAGATGATGAATTTATTTCCACATCCTGGCTTTGCTGTGATACTGGAGCACGTGCTTTTCCACCCGCGTATACGGCCTGATGCAAACTCCTCCGGCGCAGCTGGTAATGGAAACACCGGCTGCCACTTCAAAAACACGCAGAGATAAAAGCCTGACAGAAGAGCATCTCGCTCGGTGTGCTTCATATCTCATCCAGAACTATGGCAGAAATCGTTCTCACTCACACAGCAGATCCTCCTCGGCCCTCACCACAGCCTTCGTGAAAATTCCAGCCTCTTGATCTTGAAAGTCAACAACTGAAACAACATCCTATTTCAGCTGACATCATCACGATGGCTGGGTGGAGAAAAGAGCCAAACATGTTTCACAACCACTTCCCTTCATGCACCTGTCTGCTGCGAGTTGTGACCACCACATAAAACAGGCCTGTTTTTCCTCCCCAAAACCCCACATTCCCAAATTAACCAGCTTGGTTTAGCTTTAAAGTTAGCACTTTGAGGAAAGTCAAAGGAGATGTCATTGTGTGTGAGGCGTTTGACTTCTAAAATGCTTCCAAAGTTTCAGGCAACACAAATGGGAAAAGTTGTTACCTTGGAATCAAAATTTACCATAATGACATTTTTTAAGCTGTAAATAAGAATAATTGTGTTTTACAAGAAATTGTAAAATAAATACACTTATAATGTTAGCAATATTTTACATACAAATCATCTTAATTTAGAAGTAATAAGGTACTGTAAAGTGTCTGGATGTCTTCAGAGCATCTTTGTAGTTTGGCTTCTGTGTTGTAAACACTATGGGGCAGTTTCCCGAACAGGGTTTAAGACTAGTCCTAGATTAAAATAAATGTTAAGAGCTGTCTAAACTGGAAAAAGCTTTCACTGAGATATCTTAAAATACATTATTGTCATTGTTTGGTCTTTAAATGCTCACAGATAATGCATTTTTGTAAGACATTTTTCTACAAATTCTTAAATGTCCTAAATTAGCAAAGGTCTAGTCCTGGCTTAATCTAATCCCCATCCGGGAAACCGGCCCTATATGTGCAAAGTGATCTAAACCAGGGCTGGGCAACTTCGATCCTGGAGGGCCTGTGTCCTAGCCTGGGCCCGCCCATACTTCCTGTGACACTACATTCAATTTCGCGAGCAAAGTCAGTCTGGCAAAGCTGCCGTTTTAGAGCATTTACGTTCCCAAAAAAAGTGGGAACCAATGAGAAACGAGCTCCCTCTCCCCATCCCCCCTGCCACCAGCACGACTGAGGCGGGTGTAACGCGATGACGCAGCAGTTCTGCGATGACTCAATTGCTTGTTGAACTCTCTATTCTGCTACTCTCATATTAATCTGGCAAAACCAGCAGAAATCGCTTGACGATATTTTCCTACCGCTTTAATGAAGCTAGCTACAATTGGTTATGGAGGCTTCAGGTTCTGTCGCTACGCATACGTCATCGGAATGAGCGGTCTGATTGGTTGTAGATTCGTCCAGTAGTTTACAGAGGCATCTGATGGACGCAGGTTAAGCCTGCCTCCCAGGCAGGTAGTAAGGTAGCTTTGCCAGACTAAGCTCCTATGAGCATTATAGTCGCGGAAGCCAAGCTACCTGTGTCCTGCAGAGTTTAGCTCCAACCCGAATCAAACACACCCGAAGAAGCTAATCAATGTCTTCAAGATCACTAGAAAGTTATAGGCAGGTGTGTATGATTAGGGTTGGAGCTAAACTCTGCAGGACACCGGCCCTCCAGGATCGAAGTTGCCCAGCCCTGGTCTAAAAAGACAGTGATGTAGAATCGGTGGGCAGGGCTAAACAGGCAGTGATGTAGAATCAGTGGGCAGGGCTAAACAGGCAGTGATGTAGAATCAGTGGGCAGGGCTAAACAGGCAGTGATGTAGAATCAGTGGGCA
>JAUMHR010000063.1:20149280-20167136 GCA_032361145.1 Enteromius fasciolatus
CCTCTAAAACGGAATGGCTTAATTTTGGTTAAGAAACATTTGGCATTTTTATTATTTTATAAAATTTCTGAACATTTAGGATATGTTTAAGACAAGTTTATGCAATAGTCAGCTTCATATTTCATGCACTGTTTATGTAAAGATAATAAAAAAAAATTCACACCTCATGTTTAATGACCTTGGAATTAAATGTTTTGCTATATTGCCCAGCATTAATATCAATATGATTTTAAATACATGCACAATGTGCTGTACGAATATATACCATAATATACCAGGACTGTCAGTGCGATTTCAATAGCACTAAGGCATTTATTTGACATTTAAAAAGGAAAAATGACTGTTTTAATCTGACTGTAATCAAACATTTTAAGTGTGTTACAAGCCCCTTAAGCATGGTAAACAATGGTGCACAACTTCAAACACAATCAGAATTCCAAGTCGGAACTTTCTGTTTTAAAATTTGGAGGGAGATTTAATGCTTCCATTAATACAATGACCCTCAAACAGCCAAACATCGGATTTATTGGTCTATCACTAGTTTACATAACCGCTCATATGCTGTTATGAAAGAGCAGTAGTGTGTTGAAAGCGGGTCAGGAAAAGGCTCTATGTAGTGATGCGGTAAGCGTGTCTTCAAATCCAGCGTGACACTGCAGATGGAATAAAATGACAGAGGCGCATCCCTCTAATCAGGCACAATTACCTTATGCGCCGCTGCGGAAAAACATTCACCAACTTATTTACTATTTCATCCCGGTTTGAGTTGACACAGATCACAGCGCTTGCCTTCTACATCTGGGTTTAATTCATCACTGTTTTAAAAACAATCTTGACACAAAAGATGGTGTTTATCTAGAGTCCTATCTGTACTGTGGGACGGGGGGTGGGGGAAACGGAGAGAGCGTACAGGAGAAGAAGAGTGGCATCCCTGACTCATCCCGCTGGGACAATGGAGTCTGGTTTGGAAAAAAAACCCAGTGACCACATATAAGAAAAACAGAGCTGCCACAACTCAACAAAGCCAGAGCGCAGCAAAACAATCCTCACAGACTGTAGCGAGCTGCTAATACATTCACAGATGGCCAGTCCGCTATTGCCAGAGCTGGTAAAGTGCATGTAATACAACACAACGCGCATGTGCTTTGAGTTTATGTGGAGGGACAGCATGTGACAACTCATGAAATAGAAAAACATAGAGCAACAAAGAAACTACAGCATATTAGCTGCACAGAGAAGTTGTACGATGGGATGTGTATTGTTGTGAGAATAAGTGTAATGACATGAAAGTACACTGTAAAAAAAAAAGTTGAGCCAACTGAAAATTTTAAGGCAACCAGATTCAGCAGATATTGAGTTTTCTCAACTTATAAAAAACTGCTGATGCTGGTTGCCTTTAAATTTTAAGTTGGTTCAACTTTTTTTTTTACAGTGTACAAACAGATGCAGATTTTGGCACTTCAGTCGCACCAATCACAATATTTAATGATGAAGTGTGAACTTTTAAAATGTATAGAATTTTACAAAAATTGATCATATTTACCATTGTACTTCTAACACGTGCAGAATCAGTTCTATCCATATCGTATACGTTCGCACCAAGAAAAACTATAATGATACATACTACATTTGTGGTCAGATCAATGAACAATATTATTCTGTTTATCATAAGCATGTGCTAATGTTTTGTCATTTGCCAGGTGGATTCTGATTGGCTGTGAGTGTTTTATTGTTCATAACATCACTCCAATATTGTTTCTTTGTGTTGTTTTCCTCGAATTAAAACAATTATCTTATTTGGTGTGAATGGGCCAAGGAAGATCAACTTATCTACTCGATAAACCCTCCAACAATTGATCCCAGCTGCGCCAGGAAGGACAGTAGAAGTTCTGCTAGTCACTCAAACAGCCCTAACCCTCAGGGAAACAGTAAGTTTGCAGCATGTTCGAACATAAACGCATGCAATCATCTCCTGAGAGGTAGTCGCATGACTCAATAGAAACTTCACCAGCTACAATAGACTGGACTGTTCCAGTTCTCCAGGGAAGAGGCCTGCAACAAAAGAGCATTGATGCAAAGAGCTGACAAAGGTCCGTCATGTGTGATTTTGCAGGGTGAGATGCAGACATTAGCGGTGCTGGGACAAGCAGCTCTGTGGCCAGACATCTGCTCTGCATTAGTGCAGTGCTTACTAACAGAGTGCTAGCATGTCACACCAGCGCTCCTCTATCAGAGCCAGCGCTGGAGAAAGAACAATCTGGAAACAGACACTGCACATCCAGGACAATTATAGGGTCTCCAATAAATCCCAGCTGAAGTTTCTGATTATCTTTCTATTTATGAGAGGAACTCGAACGGAAAGCTCCCACTGAGTTCTTACGCCGCTGCATTTAATAAACAAGGCTGCCAAAAGAGATTTGATTGCTCAAGTTTTTCTTCATTTATTTTTTTATTGGTGCCAAGCATCATTATTATTATTCCTCATACTTACTGTTAGGGCTTTCTTCAAATCCCTAACAC
Source organism: Enteromius fasciolatus (assembly GCA_032361145.1). Classification (NCBI taxonomy): domain Eukaryota; kingdom Metazoa; phylum Chordata; class Actinopteri; order Cypriniformes; family Cyprinidae; genus Enteromius; species Enteromius fasciolatus. The sequence continues at coordinate 20,151,801 of JAUMHR010000063.1, forward strand.
AAAGTGTTCGACATTATTAGGCACATAACTCATCCTAATACCTCAAATCGAGCATCTTAAGTAGGAGAAGTGTGATATTGATTTTCTAAGTGGTCGAAATTACAATTTTTGTTTGGCGAAGGATAAAACAAGCCAATAAAATCTCATAAACTTGCAATGAATTAGGGACCAGCCCATATTTCGAGACTTCAGGATATTATACTGTAAATGTCCTTAAGCATCATTTTAAATTTGTGATTTTAAGACATGGAAAGTGGTTGAACATTAATTCAAATTAAGCAACTGCATTGGCAATTATACAGAAGAGATGCGTTTTTCTAGTTATGCCAAGCTCTAAAATATTTTACGGAGTAGAAATTGTGAATAATAATAATAATAAAATACTTATTCCTAATTCTTACACAATACATTACAAAAAACTGGAACTCAATGAGACTGGAAAAGGTTGACACAGACAAGATACTGTAGCAACTTTATCGCTAAATCAACTGTTTAATTATTTTATTTTTGGAATTAAAGTCATTACATTCCAAATGTTTTCTCAATCAATTATTCCAAAAACCACCAAACAAACACGCACAGGACACGCACAATACTAAACAAATCTCTGATGGTTGAGATCCACTGGTCTACATCAGTTTACTTTACTTTCTATCAACCATTTAGTAACATCCTAGAAACCACTTGGAATATCCTAGCAGCCACATAACAGCATAGAAGCTATACCATTCATATTTTATTCCATTTATCAAAAAGTCAAATGTTTAATGGACATTTTTTACATTTTTGGGTTTTTCAGCAGCAGAAGTTATCATAGTTGGGTAAATTTCAAGATCAGTGAAAGGGTGAGTACCACAAATACACACACACACACACATATAAAGTACATTCCTGTTTAGTGATATAATACAAAGTATAGAGTTTATAATGAAATATAGAGTTGTAAATGTACATAAACATAATACATATATATAATACATATATATATATGTATGTATTATGTTTAAATGTATGTACAAGCCTGTGATGGTGCATTTAACAATCATGAGCATTGTAAATAATATATATATATATAATGTTAAATGCACCATCATAGGCTTGTGTAAAAGGTCCATATGATTTTTTGTTTGTTTGTTTAATCCAACATTTTAAATGTGGAAATACTTAAATTCTTTGACAGTTCTTTTCAATTATTCCAAAATCTTCCATATTGAGGTTAAACAAACATAATCCAAATAAACAAACTAACACATGCAGCATCAAAACCCCAAACAAGCTCCCAGAGTTACATCACAGACACGTGAGAAAAGAAACAAACAAAAGCGAGGAGTCCAACCCCTCCATTTGGAGTGCTGGCAGGATGTTTCCTTTCTGACCCTGACAGTAAGCGGCTCTTGCTAGGCCCGAGTGCGTCTCTATGGCGCTGAGGAGACTGACCCACTGCATAATTAGAGCCCAGAGCCTAACCGCAGGGTAAACATAATGAAGCTGAGCCGTCCCAGACACATACAGCTCTGCCATGCAACCCTCCCTCTTTCTCTCTCTCTCGCTCTCCTTTCAGATGACCCCTTGGCCTATTAAAAAACTCCACCAGGGCTATTAGTCTGAGTCTTTGAGAGAAGTGGGCGGTTTTGAGGTGGGGGTTAGGATGAATTCTGTTCCTCCTGAGTCTTCTGGAACACAGCAGATGCTGTACGAGCCTGAAGTCACGCACATGCTCCTGTAATGTTAGGGCTGCTCATTGTGATTCATTAAATGGATATAACATTCGATTGGAAGTGTGCTTCAAGGTTACTTTTGAGTTGCATTCTTTTAACATATAAAATGTCCAAAAATATAATCCTGCTGTACTTCCAAAGGGGACTTCAAGAAAACTTAAAATGCTTAAAAACTAAATACTTAAAATTGTAACTTCTTTGAGTTTGCATCCCGAAATCCTGACTGTTTCTCTTAGAATTCTGAGTTTGTGTTTCACAATTCTCACTTCTTTTCTAAGAACTCTAATTTTACATCCCGAAACTGTGACTTTCCACAGAATTCTGAGCTTACATCCCACAGTTCTGACCCTTAGAAGTCATTGGGAGGAGTTTACATCCCTTAGTGCTTTCATATGGCAATTACGTTTAATTGAAATAAAAAAGTATGAAAACTTATGAAAACTCTAATTGAAATCTTTACTTGGTGCAAAGTGCATTTTTCCAGCCTAAAACCTCATTTTTTGCTTTTAAAATGGCCATGTGGGGTCCTAAAGCTGAGTGCCTCCTCTGATTAGGCTACAGGGTGTGTCTGGAGAACCAGGCAAACACGACACGTCCCGCAACAATGAATCACTGATGAATCAAGTGCACTTGTTTACAGTAAATGTGTCATGCATCATTCTATAAGAGCACATCTCTCTGAAGACATGTGATTGTTCTGGAAGGATATTATTTTAAGCAAAAAAAAAGAAAAGAAAACAAAAAGTTGCCACAGGCAGAGTGAAGTATGAGACATAGCTTAACAATCAAATGAAGAACAAATCCTATTTACACTAGCATTCACAGGTTTGGAGACAGTAAGATTTTTGTTTTTCAGTATTAATCAGCACAACTGATTTCGGTATTATTTATAAATGTTTATCGAGGAGCAAATCAGCATATTAGACTGATTTCTGAAGGATCATGTGACACTGAAGATTGGAAAAATTCAGCTTTCAATTACAGGAATAAATGACATTTTAAAACGTATTCAAGTAAACAGTTCTTTTAAATTGTAATAATAATAAATGTTTTGTAATTAGTATTTTGAAAAAAGAAATCTTTGAATGACAGTATTTTAAAAAATTATGCGAATGCACATATGAATATGGAAATTCATGAAAAAGGTTAAACATAATGTTAGAATTTCGCTCACACGCTTAACCGCAAGTATGAGCAATAAATAGTTACCGTTGCCTTATAAAAGCACCACTAAGAAATGTACTGTTGAGCTGTTTATGAGCATGTCTGGGCTCTTGCCTACAGGTATATCTTTCAAGAGGTTTGCAGGTCTTGCTCGCTTGAACAATGACTCAGGTGATTTTACACAGCAATAACCAGACAGTGATAGCCGGAGTAGATAAGGCTCTATTTGCATGTTGAGCTCACAGAGACGACCTCAATCAAAACTCTGTCTGTTTACACTTCTACAGAGAAGCTGTTCAACTTAAAATCCTCAAAGAAGCAACTGGTTTCTAAATCTACAACAAGCTAAGTCGAGAGCGTAAGTCTGACAGAACATAATAAACACAAATACTACCAGACAGAACTGTATCCAACTGGACGGCTGCCCAAACAGGAAGCATGACACAGTACTGGAGTCCAAGAGGTGAAAGGCAATAATTCTTCAACGGAGGTATTAATTATCTCAGATTTAACCAATACAATAACAGAATCTTATCAGGGCCAGCAACGTCATTATACAGAGAAAACACGTTTGCATGTTCATATCAATAACCAAAGGTGGACATACTGTACTAGCTATATTTGCATAAGGAATACATAAGCAAACTTGAGTCATACAGCTCTACACATTAATCTAACAAGCTCATATTTTAGCTAATGTAATTGTAAGTGCTCATCAATGCATGGAAATTGAAATATGAATATTAAACTGAATACCTGATACTGATTTGACAAATTTTGCATATAGTGGTGCTGATTTTAATAGTAGTATTTTTTCGCTTATTATCTTAATCTTATGTATTTACATCGCAAAAATAAGTACAATTATATACAACAAAATACACTTTTGCTGCTATTGAGGTGAAACATGGGTAAGGTTAAGGACAGGTAGGTTAATATGTAAGGGATGGGCCTACAGTGTAATTATAAATGTAATTCCAGAAATTAATTACAGATGTAATTACACAGGTATTTTTAAAGATATAAGTACAATGTAAAAACATGTATATAATATACCAAATCTAAAGTGAGACCATTTTTTTCTGATAAAATAAAATTTCAAATAAAAAGTAGGACTCCATAGAGGGATCATAATAACCTGTAAATAATGCTTACTTATGATTGTATAATCTAGTAATGGAGAATGAGATGATGAAAGATGAAAGTGTGAACACCACATCAGCCTTGATTCTTTATGAAGAACCTTGATTTCTTGACTACTGCTAAAGTGATGCAACATTAAGAAATACAAGTTCTGAAAATAAAGCTCCCTTTATAGCGGCAGGGTAAACATTTCCCTCATTAAGGCCCTGATCTGCAGAGACTTGAGATGCTGCTTTCGTGTACGCGCTCCTCTCTGTCTGCAACACCTGATTTAAACTCTGATATGAGAGGGGGGCGGCTTCCCAAATTCAAACTAGCTCCCCTGGACAGACAAAGAAAGCCATTGCTCTAGCGAGTGAACATATTTCATCATCATTAATCTCCTGTGCTTGATCCTATGGTGTCACCTCAATATTACTTACCCCCAGACAGTACAGGCGGTTGAACTCGTCTCCAATGCGCCGCAGCTCCCGAGCGACCGCCATCTCTGGCCCCATGGCTCCGACAGGTGCTGCCATCTGCACGTGCTGGTGGCTAGGTTCGGCAAACCATACCTCTGAGAAAGAGAAGGGGATATACATATATATATATATATATTTATTTATTTTTTAATAATATTTTTTTTTTATTTAAGGTTACTCAAACACTAAAAACACTGCCAAAATGTCTTAATTTCCAAAGTAACAGTAGGTCTATTAAAGATAAACCTGATTTAATTTTTACTTTAAAAAATTTTGTGCAATACAGAACACTAAAAAATGAATTTGCAATACAAATCAACGGACAAAAAATGGTGTAGAAACAATTTTCATTTGCTAGTAAATTTCTTTAAAACAATAAAGAAGTAATAGCACATAACACATTAAACTTAAACACAACATGACATACGAAACATAATATAATACATTATATATATATATATATTGTAAAATGCAGTGACATAATTATTCTGATTATGTACAAATTTAAAAAACTATTATTTTTTAGTGGACACATTCTGTTTGATTTAAAAATTAAAAAAGAAATAAATAAAATAAAAAGAAATTGTAATGTCTCCTTTATCTTAAATAAATGTCCAAAGTAATAATGAGTCCATCACAGATAATTCATTTTTATCATTTAGTAATCATTTGTGACATCACATGAAAATATCAGTTTAATTTTTGATTAAACATTTTTTGTAAAGGCCAGGATTTAGAATAAGGGGCCACGTCATATTTAGAGACTTGAGAATGTACTTTAACCAAACAGTAAGACGATTACAAATCAAGACTACTAAAATCTACTGTTTTTTCCTTTTCCTTCAAGAACCAGAGTTCACACCAGTCTTTATACAGTATTAACTGTAATAAAAAAATAAACACTCCAGCAGGTCCAGCAGGACGTAACTTCTAACAAACCTCTACTCTAGTATATCTCGTGGTATCGTCTGGTGCAAGCAACAACCTCTGCAACCCGTTTTGGTTTTTCCGCAGCCATTATCATGATTAAATATTTGCCAACAGTGCTAGAATTACGCATTGCCGGTTGTAAGACAGTAGATGAACGACAGCGGAGGTTATGAGGCTAAACGCTAATATCACCCAAATTCTGTCTGAACTCAAATTGATTTCGCACTATGACTCAAGCGAGAAGCTGTTTGACTGTTATTTCTCATGCTCAATCATATTAGGACCATTGGATACTCATTTCCTTTCACAACTCTGCTAGACCTGTACGAGTTGAACCAGGCAATATCTCACTCAATCACTCAAAGTTTTAGTCAACACTTTCACCTTCATCCTCTACACCGTGCCAACAACAACATCTCCAATGAGGACATCTAAATCAATATTGCAGTGGTCAGATGACTTTGAGCTCAGTTCTGGGTTTGTTTATCACCGCATCTTCATTTATCTTTGGACAGAATAAGACGTCTGGCCCACAAGAGGTGCTCAAAAGGGGCACTGAGTTCATACTTGTAAATTCAAGACCTTGTGCCAGCACAATGCAGCAGCTAAAGGTATAAACAAGAGGCCGCTGGTAGAGGAACTCTCCCGTCGAGCGAGCAACAGATGAGAGCCCAGATAAGTTATTGTTGTTTCTCTTCGCCATTAAGAGTGGCTACAGGAAGACAATTATCGCCATCTCATATCTCCAGGCTCTCAATAGGGAAAACAGAGATGGTTGAATCTTGTGTCTAGCCTTCACAAAAGACAGGCTAGTCTATTTTGACTGCATGCACTAAGGCTGATTCTCTGCCTGCTTTCTTGAGGCCTCGGTGACAGTGAAGGTAAACAAGAAGACAACAGCCAAATCAGCCAACTCCATCTGAGGCATTATGAGAAGTTGGGTCACACGCTGTGCTCATGTGTCTCGGGTGCAAGATATTGTGAATGAACCGAGCTGAAGGCTTGTACACATGCAAGCACATGCTTCAGAATACATGATACAGTGAACAATCTGATGCTAACAGAGAGGAAATGCAGGTTGCTTCTTTTAGAGCAGCTTTAACAAAGACAAATGAGTCGACTTGGCTTTAGGCAGGTCTGCTGCTTATAAATCAGAAAAACATGCTTTCTGGAAGAGTTTCTCGGGACAAGTGCACTGCCAAGCATCAAAACATTATGCTTATCACTGCGCTAATGTGGAAAGCTGAGAGCCAAGTTAAACATTCAAAGCACTTAAATGGATGACATTCATAAACAATGAGAGGGGGCTATATTAACACTTTTAAGCACCTTTATTTCACCTGTACAATCTATCACTGCCAATTTGGACTATTTATTTATATATTTATTTATTAAGATTAACATTATGATTAACATGCTTGTCATATAACTAATGTATTGCATTTTGACTAATATTAAATATTTTTTTAAAGAAAATCTGTTTTATATAACTGTCCACTGACACCCGGGCCTACAACCAAATTGCCCTTTGACCTTGGGAATAGTTTTAGATGGTATTAAAAATGGCAATTCAACTGATTATTAACTGTCATTTCGTCATGACATGTTCGCCAAAACAAAGAGCGCGCGTGTTTCAGAGTTCAGTCACACAAGGGCGGGAATCCTGCAGCCGGCTACAAACTTTAAATGACTCTTAACGTCCGTCTGTTCTGCCTCGCTGTTTGTCGCGTCTGTGTCGTGTTTACACATAAAAGAATAGAGCCTTTTTTTCTCCAGGGGGCTCTTACCATCATTTTGGTCGTCTTGCGCTTCGGAAATATTTGGCATTAGCGGGGAACTTGGCACAGAATCGCTGTCGACGGAAAAATAGCCACTAGAGGACCTGGAGAAGGTTCGGCACATCGGTGACCTCGACTGGTGACTATTTGACATGGAAATCCCTCCCCTTAACGGGTCCCCATCGCTCGGCTGAGGGAAGTCAAAGTGCTCGGAGCGCAAGACAGCTCCGCCACTGGCGCTCTCTCCGCTTCCCCGCGAGGCCGGGTCATTGGCCAGCGTTTGCTCTCTGCAGAACAAACAAAACACTCATTACTGTCTTTTGCAAGCGTTTCGAAGAGGAATTGTGTGGGCTGTTGGCAGGGGGTTTTGAATTTCCAGTCTATTTCGTGGCGATTAGCATGCGTTTGAAACCTCGGCTGGCAGCGAACGCTACAGCCGGCGAAGTGCGTCACAAACGGACTTCCTATTTCTTCCTTACAGCAAAACAGTCTACGTTTTGGGATAAAACTCAAGAATGCGCGAAGGCGTCGCGTCGAACACCGCGCGGCATTGCGAGATCGCGCTGTAGCGGCATCTGCACGCGTCTTCAACTTTGTTTGTTTCGTCGTTCTGATCTAGATAGGTTTATTACGTGGCGCTTTTTAAAATGAAAACACATCCAACAGTTCTCCCGTGAACCATTTCAGCTTCGCCAGTCATGCCGGTTTGTACAAACCGCGGAGCAACCATGACAAAAAGCGGCAAATACAGAAGCAAAACATAAGCAATTATGAGCTAAAATACAAATAGAACAAACTCCGTCATGATGTTGAAGCGTTACCTACCGCTATTCATTGCGCCTGCACTTGTTAGTCGCTAATAAGTACTTTATAGTCGGTAGAAGCGCGTGTTAGAAACACGCACGCGACTGGGTCGCATTTTCTTCGGTTTTCTTTTTATCTTGCTTCGATGTCACTTTGCAGCGAGTTGCGAAGTCAGCATTTTACTGACAGTAATGAATACTGTACAAGCGGGGAGTTTGACGCAACGCGATCGCGACGCTTTTTTTTGTTCCTTTAATTTGACTTTATTAGCGATCCGTAATGCTCAGTATTTTACTGACAGCCTTCGATACAGTACGATAGCGGGGTTTTATCATGTTCAACGAGAGAGCGGCGGCGAAACAATATGCGCACCAAAACAGTTTTATTAATAGGAGCGCGTCGACGCCTCCAAGTGTTCACACAAACACAGCAGACAATAGCGCAAAGTTATGCGAGTATCAGTCTAGCACACCGACAGATTAGACGATCGTTAAAACTAAATAAACAAACAACGATTATAAAAATACGTATCGCACGGCACGTCCCAAATCGCAATTATTTCCAGCCGAGAACATTTCTAGTCATATTTCGAAAGTGAAGCGCGAATAAATGCATACTTTACACATGTTGGTAGAGTATCGTCTGTTGAACTTCAACAACAACCGCAGGTTTTCATCGTATTTTGACTTTTTTTCAGTGGATAACGGAAAAGAAAACAAAGCAAACAGGTGCCTGTCATTACCCATTGCGAAACAGTTAAATTATTCACTCTGGTTAAATGTCAACACATATGGGCCACTAAGGGGGTGGACGTCTCTACTACATATCAACTTTTGTTGTCTTTGCGACATTGTTTGGCTGGACGCTAAGTAAAGCGACCAGACAACGCGCATCTGAAGTTTCACTTTTTTTCCCCCTCGCCGCAGCGCGCAGCTTTGTTTTTTTTGCGCGTTATGCTTCGCTGATATAAAATAGCAACACGAAAAATAATCCAAGGTGATTTTGAAAAATAAACAAATTGATAACCCGATTTTACTATACACTTTCTTGGGGTTTAAATCACGGCGTTCAAATTTTAAAACGCGTAAATTCTTGGCACGTAATCCATTTTGAAAGACAATATCGTGCAAAAAAGAAAAAGTGCAAAAAAAAGTTATCCTAAAGAAAGCCGGCGTACTGTACGATACGCGCGAAGCAAACTCACCTTGACGTGTCAGACATTATCCGCTGCGGATAAAAAAAAACCCTTAACGCATCATTTTAGCGATAGACAACAAAACAAAGGGCAAATTTCTAAATATCCAGAGATTAAAAAGTGTTGTAAAAAAGTGGAAATAAATATGTACAATTCCAATAGCAGGCAATCGGTGGCTCTCAATCTCTCGATGTATTTGTTTCCTTTGGAGCAGCTGTCATTTAAGATCCTGTTTGAAAAACGTCCACAGGATTGTTTTGAATGGTCTCTTTTGTCTCGATGTCTTTCTTTAGTGCACTTCCTCGCCGAGGCTCTCTCTTGCGTCTGCTTCGCATAGAGAATAAGTTGATCTGCTGTCTATTTTCTGTAGAGAAAAGAGGAAAGCTTGAGAGCCCCGCCCGTGGGATGGGCTTGTGATGGTCAAACTCACAAAGGGGGCGGGATCTTTTCAAACCACCCCATTAGGCTCTAAATGTACACAAACACTTTAGATTAAACTAGAACAAAAGCACTATAGTTCTTCTTTTGCACGGGCTAGTCTCGTCTGTGGTATATTTCATGTACCGTCTGATTGGATAATGTTTGATCACAAGTGGCACAAGTCACAAGTGAATCATGAGCATTTTGAAACAATGTCATGTTGCGTGCAAAACAAACGAAGTATTTGGTACACATTTTATTCTGTTATTAATTAAATGATCCACTGTTTGTGGCACAATAAGACAACATGCACAATGCAAACACAAAGACAATAAGGAAAATAACTATCAAGTAAATATCCAGTCTTCCCTTTGTTTACATTGACAAGTGCAGAAAACCTGGAAATATCAGGCAATGGAACAATTTATTTGCAGAATATTACAGAATTGCTGCATTAACAGACTTTAGTAAGATATTTTTCAAGAAAACATGAATAAGGTAACTGGTGGTTTGGTCCAAACTCAGTGTATGACAAAGTGAGGACCCAAACAGAGAAGATTACACCTAAATTGTTTATCTTTATTTGACTCAAAGCGTAAAAAAAGGTAAATATATGGCAGTTGATAATGGCATTAAAACTATAGCAGCAATAATAAATTATCGTCTGTCCAACATATTCTGTTCAACATAACTTGTGGTTACTGTTACTCAATGTATGTGCAATTGCATAAATATTCAATATCTGTGTCATGTGATGACTCATTTTATTTGGGCTTTTCTCAACACAGTATTGAACTGAAAAACGGCCTCTTGGCACTTCTTTATGTTGTTACAGCTGTTGCCTCTGTAAGTGCAAGATGTTTGGTGCAATTGGAGAATTTTGATTTCGATATGGCTACTGTTTATTTGAAGTCATCTCAGCTAAAATCACAAAAAAATTAGAACCTGTATCACAAATAATGCACAACTCGTATAACTGAAATTTCCTTCTTCACACACTCTTGAAAATAAAGGTTTTTAATTGGCACTGAAGGGCTCTTAACATCCATTGAACTTTTCCAATGGACAAAATCTTCTTTGTAATGTTTTTTTTAGTAAAAATAGTTCTTTAAAAAATGTTTAATGAAAGGTTCTTTATTGCATCTTTGGTTCCATGAAAAAAATGTAACATCCATGGAACATTATTGGTCAAAACATTCTTTGAATGTTAAATAAGGTTCTTTAGATGTTCTTAACGACAACAAATGGTTCTATACAGAACCGTTCACCGAAAACATTTTGTGACACCCAAAATAGTTCTTCTGTGGCACTGTTGCAGACCAGTCCCTTTGGAACCTTTATTTTTAAGAGTGAACCAGAAAAAAAAGGTGTCATGCCTATAGTAAATGTAATTTTTTAAGGCCTTGGCCATTAGCAGCAAGTTCATGATGCTTAATCATAAAACATCCCATTTGTAAGTGCATTAATCACCTCCTCATCACTCCCACCCAAAGTGAAAGAACAACCTGACATCCCTCCATCATTCTTCCTCACCCTCATAAAACCATGTTCATTTTCTCTTTCAGAGCTTAGACCGTGGCTGGGTGCTGCTGGGATACTGTGGTTGTGGATAGAAGGCCCATGTAGCCCTGGGATTGGCGACCCCAGCGATAGGAGCCTGGATGCAGCAGGATGGGATTTTGAAGTCATCGACCACCTTCAGCGCATCATCCTTCACTGATCTGCACAGCTCCAAAAGCTTCAAAACAAGCAGACCACAGTCAGGAGTGTTAATGCAGCAATTACACAACTATATCATTATACAACTGGATGTTTTGAAGAAAATGTGAGTAGATCTTGCCCAATGAGAAACCGCCGACACTCACTCTCCATAATACGTTGCACAATTTTTTATTCATGTCTATAACACAATCACTGAGGGACATGTTGCATCCCAAAACTTTTATACTTCGGGTCAAAGGTTTAATCAAAAGCAAACAGCACTAATGATACTTGACACAAATAGGGATCATTTTGAACTCACCAGAAGAAAAAAAGAAAAAAAAAAGGGTGGAACAAATTTTTACAATTACAAAGGTGCATGACATGAATTTTTAAGTAGAAAACCTAAATTAGGATTTTCTTGTAAAACACACTTCAGTAATATTTTATTTTCAACTTTGAAAAATAATTTTTAGAAGGTATTAGACAATTTATCACAGGAAATATATAACTTAACCCTTACTCTTCTAAACAGCACCCTCTGGTGGGTATTAACAAAGCAACACTGAAAAATCATTTCTTAAAGTTCCATTTCCCAGTTTGCTCCACGGGAGGAACTGTGTGTGGTGCGAGCAGAGACATTGATGTGTGAGAATACAGTCATCATGTCAGGGTCAAGAGAACAGGAATGAGATGTTCCTGCTTTAGGAAAGAAACTGAAGTTCATCGTAATGTGATAAAAGACAGAAATGACTCGCCATAACCAATGTTTTGAGCAGAAGCACAGAATGCTGGATCAAATGACATACTGACAGATTCAGAAGTTTGCCATCACTGTATTTACTGTAACATTCATGTACTTTTTAAAAATCTTGTGGTGTTGATATACAGTTGTGAAAATTGCCCAGCACTGTGTCATCTAAAACATGTTTTGTAATTAAAAATTGTCTGTTTCTAAATAGTTTGCCCTATAATATACTGATCAGCCATAAATTCCACAGATGGAATATACGATTTGTTAAAAAAACGTTTTCTACTCACCAAGGCTGCATTTATTTTATGAAAGATTACAGTAAAAACTGTAATAATGAGAAATATTATTAAAAATTAAAATAACTGTTTTACATTTAAATTTATTAAAAACTAATTTATTCATGTGATGCAAAATTGAATTAGTTTCATCTTTGTTTAATGTTAAAATCTGGGTATCGTCAGTGTAAAAATGAAAGGACACCCCATGCCTTCTTAAAATGGCCCCCAGAGGAAGCATATACAGTATAGGGAAAAAAGGGAGGGCGCCAATATCGAGCCTTGAGGGAGGCCACAGGTGAGATGAGCCACAGAAGAAGAGAAGTTATCTAGTCTGACAAAGAATCTTCTGTCAGATAAAAATGACTGAAACCACTTAAGAACAATACTTTTTAAGCCCACATCAGATTCTAATCTAGATAACAGTATAGAGTGGTCTACAGTGTCAAATGCTGAGAGAACAGTCAGTAGCTAAAAGGATGTTGTTTAACACTCTGAGAAGGGCTGTTTCCATACTATGGGCAGATTTAAAACCAGATTGAAACATTTCAGTAACACAGTTTTGATTTAAAACAAACCGCAGTTGGTCAAGGACAATTTTTTCCAAAACCTTCGAAATAAATGTTAGAACAGAAATGGGACGAAAGTTATTTAGGATAGAAGGATCTAGTAAAGGCTTCTCGAGAAGTGGAGTGACAGAGTAGCAGGAATAGACCTGGCCCGACAGTTTCAGCAATTGATTTAAAGTATTGACGGTGTATACTATGATAAGTGTTAGCAATAATGACTTTTAGTGATTCAAAAACCTCCCAAAAAACAGTACTACTGATAACATTTTTAATTTGTGTCTCAAAGTCTGTTCTCACCACAGCGAACCCCCTCCATTTTCTCTGCTTACTGTTTTGAGGTGTAGAGTGTTTTCTTGAAATGAACTCAGACAGTCAACTGATAGCTGGAATGAAATATGTAGTTTGACGTAGGAGTCGAGTATCAGAACTTTGCCACGGCACTGATTATGGTTAATGCTTAAAAGGCTTGAGTGGAGCAGTGACATCCAACATCCGGCCAAGCAGAATTTAAAAGACTGTTGGTCAGCATCCAGGTCTGTTCGTGGTAGCACCAGATACATGATTAAAATTCGACCAAAGCTTAGAAGAATAGGACCGAGACAGTGTTACAGCTTTCTTAAAAAAATGAGAGAGAGAGAGATTAAGGAGAGACATAAAAAATAAAATCGGAGAGCAAAAAATCAGATATCAGAAATGCAAATCCATGAGAGAGTATAAAATATAGAATATGGCCCTGAATATGAGTGGCTTTATCCATTGAACCAAACTAAAAGAGTCAATAAAGATAAGAAACTCCTTCGATAGCGAGTTGGACTGACGGCATACATGGATGTTAAAATCGCTCACTAATAAGAAGTGGTCATACTTTATGGTGATATTACCAACAAATTCAGTGAATTGGTGAAGGAAGTCCTTTGTTGAGTGAGGAGGGCGATAAATTACCCCTAATAAAACAGGACCATTGCAGTCAGATGAAGAAGCTGCACTTCAAAGCTGTTAACTTTAAATACATCCACTTAAACTAGCCGACAGCGTTCAAGAAAAGAGAATAGATACTATTCCACTTCCTTTATTATTCGGGCGGGGAGAATTAAAGAAGGTGCAGTCAGCCGGAACCAGTTCGGAAAACGGAGTTAAGTCACCACGCTTGGTCCAGGATTCAGTGATGAACATAAAATCCAGACTGTGAGTAGTAGAAGAAATCAAGCTAATATATGGATTTGCTGTCTGAGAAACATTATTAATATACTGTAAATGTAGAAAACAGTCATGCTGTTAAATATCCTTTTGTGGAAACTTTTACATATTTTCTTTTCCAAATTATTTGATGAACAGAAAGTTTATTTGAAAAATTATTTTCATTTTATGTTTCACTGTATTTTATCAATTTAATGCATCCTCACTGAATTAAATGACTTTGAAAAGAAGTATATAATCTTAACGACCCCAAACCTTTGAACAGTATTATCTTACAGTCTGTTCAATGAAAGATCAAAAAGAGTTACAACTTAAAACACCTAAAAAACTAAACCTTCCATCAAAGATAAAGAAGGATATATATGTTTTAATAATATACAACAAAAAGTTCATGCTTTTGTTATTTTGTTACAGAACACTGGCATACTTAGAAACGAGACTAAATTGATGAAATGATAAGAAAATAAGGGAAAATCACAATTGCACTATTCATCTCCCAGCATTGCTTCATTGGTGAGGTGTCGCACTGATTCCACAGACATCCTGCGTGAGTCACAGAACCTGCTATTTTCTCCAACATCGCCTGACAAAGAGTTAATTTATCGTCCTGACACTTTGGCTCCTGCTCAAGTCCTCCAGAGCTCCAGATGAAAGACAAATGATCACAGGCTGTCAGTTTTCTGCAAAGCTCTGCTTGTGTATTTTGACTTTTATAACCCTGTACTATGAAACCCCCTCATTGTTCTGTTTGAGAAACACTCGCTTATCTGTGCCGCATTAAAGGTTGAAATATGTTTGGACACGTCTTGCTCAATAGCCGTCTGTCCAATCAGGACGTCTGTCCTCTCTCGTTCTCTCTTTCCAGATCGGCTGAAAAGAAAGTAGCTTTATGCGGAGGTTACATGCACCATGAAGCAACGCAGAGATAAGGAGTGTGTGTAAACAGTGCCAGAAAGAGATGGCATGAAAGGAGGGAAAGGCAGAGTTTGGTTTCTCACACACATTACTGTTTGTAAAGACAAGTATTTGAAGTCAAATGCACGTTAATAGCAAGATAAACAAAAATATATTCTTTGTTTATATAGGAGGGCAGCTTTCCATAAGGAATTCCTTCAAAGTGTGAACTTTATATTTTTAAAGATTTAAATTTGGCATCAGATTAATAGTTCGTTTAAACGTTTTTTCTCTATATATCTGAATGCATGTTAAAATGTAATTTATTCCTGT
>JAUMHR010000063.1:20191489-20204259 GCA_032361145.1 Enteromius fasciolatus
TGTGTCGGGGATCCAAAGTTTCACAGCATTCAGATCAGCTCTGAAGATGCTGGACTTTTGTGCTGCATATGGATGTTCGAACGAAAGAAATGAAAAAAAAAGCAGCAAGGGATAACATTTCACAGGTGAGGGTGTGTTGGTAAATTAAAAACTTAATTTACAGTAAATGTCTATTTTACATGCATCATTTAGTGAATTTTTTTACTTCCTTAGTGGCTCACAGTAGAGACTATTCAATATGTATTATACAAAATGTAATATAAGTCTCTGGTGTCCCCTGAATGTGTCTGTGGAATTTCAGCTTAAAATACCCTACAGATCATTTATTATATCTTTTTGAGCTATTTTAAATGAAAGCAGAAACCAAATTAGACTTTGCTCCCCGCCCCCTTTTCCAGAGCTGCGCCATTTAGGGTCTAATGTGAAACATTGCGATGGACGATGGTATCGTCGGTTAGTTGTAACTAAAACACCAAGCCTGCCCCACGACTGACAAAACAGTGTTCGCACGAGCAGGTGAGAGAGGATTGAGCGCAGGAGTGATCGCGCGCGGATGACACATCAAGCGCGTGCGAGGGTTTGATATGAGCTCGCGGGCCCCGTTTCTTCCCATGTACATCTGTTTTCCTCTCGCAGAAATGATTTACCACGCTCGCCAGCATCAGTGGTGCACTCGCTTATTGATGGCATAGATTTGCCGCCATAGATTAAGTGTGTTGGACGCTGGCATCGTCTATCGACCCAACCCTAGCGCCATTACAGCACTTACCAGCTAAAAACATCTGTTTTGGTTCTGATTATCATGTTTATCACGATTCCATAAACCATGGATTTTAAACCATATTAGTTTAAACTTCTAAAATACAGTTTTCTGAGTGGATACATCCAAAGCACAAGGACAGAAAGCGGCTGTCACAGCATGTGAGCACTTAAGTTCTCATACACACAAGATACAAAACAGTTGGAAGATAAACAGCTGGAAAAAGAAATCACATATTACATGTGTGGCAGCAGCAATATTCAGTAAACAAATCAATTGTTCTCTTGTCTCTGAGGTTAGGATTCGAAATTATGTCCTGTGCTTGTCTGTGCAGCCAAAGACAGAACAGTCAACATATTTTGCTCAAAGTTTTGCCATGGCATTAGAATTGGTACACCTGTCTTGCTTGCAAAATCAAATCAAATGACGGTGCAGCAGGTGAAAATTTACAAATTAAGGGGCAGTATTATTAGATTAAGATCCCTTTGCAATGTCACAAGGGGAGCGAGATCAGGCGCGCTCAGTTTTTCAGAGGCTTGCAAAAAACATTAACTGGGTTAATCCTGGGTTTCCTTGATTGGTAGATGCAATGGGATTATAGCACTTTAAATATGAAAAAAGTAGAATTTAACCCCTTTAAGGGTCTTTGTTTGGGGTTGAACATTACACAGAACATTTTCTTGGACTACATACATTGTCATTGGAAAAACACTTTAACATGTTTATTTTCTGAAGAAAAATTAAAGAACTTCCTCAGAAACTTCTTGTGAATTTTAATTAATGTGCAGTGAGCGTACTAACATATTTCATCACATCCTGGTTCACGAGAGCTTTGAAAATGAGCGCTCTGAAACAAGTTATCAAAATGGCACAAGAAATACAGTTACCATCAACTGAGGATTTTTATTTGTCCAGATGTCATAGCAGAACCTCCTACTTACTACCTCTTTGATCTCCTCCTTACTGGTAGAAAATACAAAACAATTGTAAAAAAAAAAACATAAAATCACAGTTCAGATGCAGGTTTTCCAGTTTTATAAAAATTCTCAACTTTTTCAGCCTTTAATAATTTAAGGGATCAAAATGATCTATTATCAGAATTCTACAGAATTCTACAGATCTACAGAGAATTCTTTCTCCGAGTCTCAGAAAGCACAAGTTTTGGAGTACACAAAGCAGCACTGAGTTCATAAATGCTACTGTATCAGGCATTACAGTTGACATCAAATGAAAATGCCATTTGTACTTTTCTGAAGACAGTCAGTTCCCTTCAGAGATATAAAAACACCCACGCTGAGCTTTGACTTTCAAACATGCAGCGCTCATTCAATGAAAACATAGCCTTGTGAAGTTTAATCATCACATTAGGCCATTTTGCGATTCTGTCTGCAAATTGAAGCCCTCTTGAAATTATAATTGACTCTGCTGTACCATTCAAGGAATTTTATTTTATTAACTTAAATTTAATTTACAAAATGTAAGACTTTCTAAGGACCTGCAGAAAGCCTGTGATTGGTTACCATAAATGATATTTGTCAGTGCACTGCATACTTTAAAACTGTACTGCTTTATGTATCTTTTTAAACTTTTAATCTACATTAAAATTTGTATATTTATATTTGTTATGTTGTTTTATGAGAACGTTAGAGAATTTGGGATACCAACCAAATTTTGTTTTGCTGACAATAAAGTCTGTCTACTTTGTACAAAGAGTAAATGACTCATTGTGTCACAATCAAAACCTAAAATAACCTCCTCCCTGTACAGCATACTGTAAAACAATCTTCTCAAAGTAACCAAATTGGACACACTCTTTCAGGGCACAGCCAAAACATAACGGTGTGCTGGTCATGTGTATGAAATTTGCAGCCAAATTGCTAATTTCCCTCATGACAGGTGACGCTCAAAACTCAAAAATAACTTCATTAGACTGTTGTCCTACAAAAAAAGTCCCCACAATCTAAGAGTGAGAAATAAAGTGGCTGGCAGAGCATCTCACGGTTCTTGTGACTTGAGTTTAATCTTTGGTCCCACAATCCCTGCACCCTCTATTTTCACATGCCCCAATATAACCTTTAGCATTGGTTAATCTTTAGCCTAAATCAAATAAGAGCCCTGACAAATATAGCCCAAAACTTGTTAAAGTATGCTTTGAAACAGCAAACCTGCAGCCTTACGATATTAAAGTAATACTCAAAGGAAGAATGCTACATTTTAGTTATATGTTCTCTATGATTCAAAGAGGTAATATCATGAGATGTTTATTTGATTTGTGACACAAAATAGATAGATGCACTATGAAATACTACTGTAGTGTTCAGAACTCCAGGAGTTTATCCAAAATGAAAACGTACCCTTAGGTCATCTAAGATGTAAATGAGTTTGTTTCTTCATCAGAACAGATTTGAAAAGGTGTATAATTACATCACTCGCTTACCAATGGATACTCTGCAGTGAATGGGTGCCGTCGGAATGAGAGTTTAAACAGCTGATAAAAACATCACAATTAATCCACACCACTCCAGTCAGTCAATTAATGTCTAAAAATGTTCAAATATGAAATCTCCATACATAATATTATTCTCTCTAGTAAAAGGGTCATCTAGTTTGAAATATGCACAGATCAAGCGCAGTTTAGAAGTCACAAGATCCTGAGTGATGGATATGCTGGTGGATTTTAAACTGAAACCACAACTGGGGATAGACGTTTTCAATAGAGGAAGTGTTATAAAGAATCATGGACTATATTTTGCCAGAACTGATGGTTTAAAGTTAAAACACCTTAATGCTGGATTTGTTTCTCACAAACACACAGCTTTTTGCCTCGCAAGTTGTTAATTGATGGACTGGTGTGGATTACTTGTGGATTATTGTGATGTTTTTATCAGACGGCACCCATTCACTACAGAGGATCCATTCAAAAAGCAAATTATGCAATGCTACATTTCTCCAAATCTGTTCTGCTGAACTGTTCCTTTAATGATTGACACATCAGTGTGTGATCAGAAACATAGTAGATAACATTTTTCCCAAACAGCAGTTGTGAGTAATGCTTGCTTCTTCATTTTCATATCCTTTGATTTTATTGTAAATCCTCAATGACTTCAGTTTTGCTCAATAGTCACATGAATGTCTCTAGGTTATGTAACCATGGTTCCTCGAGAGAACGAGATGCTACTGTATGTTAATATGCTTTGGGAATACCTTCAGTGTGACCACACTCTGAATCATGTGTGTAATCACGGCAGCAGCCTCTGGAAAAATTAAGGGAATGTTTGCTTGTGAACAGGCCAAACACTCTCTGGTGGTGCTTTTCCACTGCATGGTAAAACGGTGCGGTTCGGTATGAGTCACTTTTTGCTAAGCACTGATTGGCCGGGGAGAATAAATGTCACTTCTTACATCAACTGAACTTGATAGACAAAACACCAGAACCGCTAGATTTAAAGTGACCCCTATTCTGCCATTTTTCAGCCCCCTAACAATGTTTTGGGAGTCTCCTACAATAGGTTTACATGCATGCAAAGCGTTTAATTTCACTTTATTTTCCAGCGATACACAAATGATTAGTTTGAAGCAGTTCAGTTCGTTTAGGCTATTTTGAATTGTTTCTTTATTTTGATAGACAATAACTTCATTCATCACGTAGTTTCAGATTTACAACTTTGCAGATCGTTTACATTCACATACAGCTACATTACAAACTGCATGAAAGGCAATATTGGAAATGGCATAATAGGGGCACTTTAAATCAGCACAACCAGCGAGAGTCACACGCAACTTACAAAAGCAACCGTTTTGAACGAGCTAGCCATTAGACTGATTAAACTGATTGAAATGATCATGCTAAAGTTGTTCCCAAAGCATTTAGATGCAGCTTGTATTCCTGAAGGGGAGCTATTTTTTTCCATTTTTGGTTGCATATATAGTAAATGTAGCATTCATTAGTAAATCATTATTATAATTATTATTTTTATTATATATATCATGAAAGAAATGCTGCTGACATTTTATTCTTATTCACTATTAACTACGACTTTTCCCTCAATACATTTCTAATTTGCTGCTTATTAATAATTAGTAAGGTGTATAGTTTAGGTATTGGGTAGGATTAGGGATGTAGAATAAGGTCATTTAGTATAAGGCATTAATATATGCTTAATTACTACTAATAAATGGCTAATATTCTAGTGACATGTTTGCTAATAAGCAACTAGTTAAAATACCTGAAAATAAAGTGTTACTGAAATGCTTTTATCTATTAAGGATGCCTTAAATTGATCAAAAGATTTACATTTCGAATAAACGCAGCTTTTTTGATTGTTCTAGTCATCAAATAAAATAGAAAAATGTATCAAAAATATGGAGGTGCACAACTGTTTTTAAAATTGATACTAATAATAATAATAATGAATGTTTCTTGAGCAGCAAATAAGCATATTAAAAGGATTTCTGAAGGATCATGTGACACTGAAGACAGGAGTTATGAAGCTAAATTTTAGCTTGGGTAAAAGTGTTATTTTAAATTTAAATAATATTTTACAATATTCATGCATTTTTGCACAAATAAATGCATCCGTGATGAGCATAAGAGATCATCAGCCCCAATCTTTTGAAGAGAATAATGCATATGCACACTATATATAAACTGAAGCAATGCAAAAACTCAATTACTAAGCTGAAGTGTTTAAAAATGGTAAAATATAAATCTAAAGTATAGTTCTTCATTCATATAAAGTATAATACTTAATAACATTCAAAATTCTAAGTATAGTAATCCAACTAGACACGTTTTGAAATAGTAATTAAAAGAAAAAATCTCAACCACAGTTATGTATATTTTTCTTCTTAATGGCTTGTCTCTTGTGTTAACATGACAACACCATCAGCCTGTTTCTAAGGACTTTATTTTGGTACTGAAGGGGATAATCTAATTTCAGCAGAAAATACATGTCTTTAGGCTTCGTCAAGCTGTGAATGCAGACGTTGTTTTTGAGTCGTAATGTGTGCATGTGTGTCGTCCCATGTATCGAATCGATGCAGTGCTAATCAGAATTACCTCAGCAGATTTGTAATAACCAGCCCAATAAGGACACATTATTGCCATCAAATGGTGTGCGATCGCATCAAAATGACCCCCTTTATTCTAATGCCTTCATAATCCACTTTAATTCAATTTAGTTTGTGAGACACAGTTTATATTTTTTAAATAATTGCCACTTGTCTAGTTTCCCTCCAAGCAGTCATCGTGTAGATATCTCTGTGTTTTCTGTTTACACTGTCTTGTTTGTCTGAACATGGGCATTTAATGTGATATTGGACTATATTAAGGGAATAGCTCTAAAATAAGAAGGAAAACAAATAACAACCTTAAGGAAAAGATGGTAATAAACATGACCCTTGTGACCAAGCATTTTTTTTCCCCCTCAATACTTGCTGGCCAGTATTAGGAGTGCATTTGCTGTGTGTTGTCATCTAAAATAGTAATCATGAATACCTGAAGCATGACCATGTTGTCGCCCTCAAATGTGACAAAGACGTCGGAGTCGCACTTTAGAGATGGAATACGGTTTTCCATCATAAAGCCCTGGAGGAAAAATCAACCACAGTGTCTATTTAAAAGAGGCTAAACAAAATACACATTTGACATGTAGTATTGGAGCATTCTTTGAAGGAGTAGTTTACCCTAAAATGAACATTTGGTGAAAATGCACTCATCCAAGATGTAGATGAGTTTGTTTTTTCATCAGATTTGGAGAAATGTACGTCACTTTCTCACCAATGAATGTTCTGCAGTAAATGGGTGCCGTCAGAATGAGAGTCCACACAGCTGATAAAAACATCAAAATAATCCACTAGTAATCCACATTACTCCAGTCTATCAGAAATAAATATATATAGAAATAAATCCACCATTTAAGGTGGTTTTGACTTTAAACTATCACTTGTAACCAAAATATGATAATTTTTCATAATGCTCCCTCCAGTGAGAAGGTCCAGCTGTCTTCTCACATCAGAATCCACCCTCATATTTGTTTAGAATGGTTTTTATATGTAAAAATTGCTTAATTGTGTACATCAACTGATTCAGTAGAAGGCGGCAATATTATGGATAGAGAACTCTACTGTATATATTTTTTAGGTTAAATATGCCTTAATGATGGATTTGCATCTTACAAATCTGCAGCTTTTTTGATTTCACCATACATTAATCGATGGACTGTAGTAGTGTGGATTACTGTGATGTTTTTATCAGCTGTTTGGACTCTTATTCTGACGGCACCCATTCACTGCAGAGCACGTGATGTAATGCTAGTGTACCTTTTTCCAATTCTGTTCTGATAAACCATCAAACCCATCCACATCTTGGATGGCCTGAGGGCGAGTACATCTTCAGCACAATTTAAAGTTTGGGGGGAACTATTGCTTAAGAAATACTACCCAAAGTCTGACCACTTTCAAACTCACACATTTAGCATAAAACCAAATAGAAATGAGCTGTTTTGTTGTGACCAATTAATTTATCCAATATGTGCCCACTTAGATTGATTTTTTGAGTTCGTTTTGAAGCAGTTTCATTGGAGAGGTCAAGAAAAATAGACAGTATTGCGTCTAAAATGTTATTTAATGTTAACACCTTGTTTATTAAACTGCTGTGTAAAATCACATATGCAGTCATTTTAATGTTGTTAGGACAAACAGCACTCTTGCTCATGTTATATTACCTGACTATAAATGTATATGACTGTATCATGCATTAAACAAACAAGTACTAATACAGGCCTTTCCCATATAGTTAATTTTGGGAGTATTTTTATTAGTTTTGGACGTATTTTGCTAATTAAAATGGGTAAAAATAAACATGCTGAAGAAAATGTGACAAGTGCAAAACTCGAACTAGAACTAGAATGTTGTAAATGATTTCCAGGAGGCTGAGTGGTTTCTAGCACATTAATATGTGGTTGCTTACAGGTACAAATCACTTGCAAGGTAAAAATATTGTAAGTTTGGAGCTTGAATTTTACTAATAATAATGCTTACCTTAGTAAACACAACTAATAACGATGCAAACATTTGTTTACAGTTTTTAGTGTCTGTTTGTGTGACAATACACCAGAGCCTTATTGATTAAAACACCATGTTAAAGTCAAAACAAGTGCTTTTTTCTTACCTCGTGTTTTGGGTTGCATGACATCAAACATATTTAATGTCAGATGTGTGAAAATAAAGTATGAATTATACATCAGCTCTGTGGTTTCATGCATTTTAAACATATACATGCTTTTCACACCACAAGCACTGTGAGTCAACAAAACAGACTATTAATAAGGTTACAAAAGGGATATTTACATTTATTATTCAAAAAAAGCAAAAACCTATGAGAAATCTATGTTCTGCTCATTAAGTAGTTGATCATTTTTGTCACTTTTTTCTGTCATGGTCCTAGATATTCCAAGTAGGTTTTAAAATTAATATGATGCATGCATGTAATGCATGTATAATAATAAAAGAATAAGCAAAATCTAATTTAAAAATTGCATTTACAATATAGTAGTCAAAACATGTCAATGTCTACCACTTACACATGTCTACAAAAACGTCAATGCAAGTTATTCTTTGACAGTTCAGGATGTTAGCATTACATCTCTGCACCACATGACATTAGTATCAGCCTATATGTGTGTGTTTAGCTGCAAAGACACACACACACATACTCACCATGCCGCCAGTACACTCTCGGCAGTCTTGCAGACACGCGACGTTCTCCCACGTGCTGTAGGCTTTGAGTCCTGCGACGAGAGCTTGCAGAGCACGATTGCTCTGAAGGTCTTGACCCTGACACAAAGCATCATCCAACAAATCTGCAGCATATCTGAAAGCAAACACAAGAACATAAAGACAATTCAAACACATCAAACCCTAAAATACATCACTGCTTTGAATAAATATATATGATCCTGGTGGTTCTAGAGTCACGCTGTAGTGTTTGAGCTATGTTGCACATATAAATAAATATAAATAAATGAATAAAATAAATAGAAATAAATAAAATACAAATATCAAAAATAAAACCTTTCTCTCAGTAATTAAAAATCTCTCTCAGAAAAAAGTTTGACCACTTTTTTTTTTTTTTTTCTCTCAATAAAGCGCAGATGTGTTCGATAAATAATAATGAAACCTGCAGTGGTTTCTCAGAAGGAGGCATCTGAGCTCCTCTTTTCCTTTGATTCTTCTCCTGTGGTATTTCTCAGAATATGCCAGTGACCTGAATCGCACAAACACAGAGACCTCCAGTGGAGGCCAGTAAAACTGCTCTTTGTGCTGCCACTTTTATGTCATTCAAGGACACATATATGATGGAAAAGATGATTTTCTTGGTAGTTTTATAGTTTGATGTTCTGTGTAGACACCCAGGCCATTCATAGAAAAATAAGCAAAAATGGTTTCTCGCCCAAAGTATGCATGTTACAACTTTTACGATTTTGTATAGGCCATTTTACTAGGCTTTTTTCACCATTAAATACTATTTTTGTTTTTTAAAATTCAATTCAAAAAATTCAAAATCCTTTTCACATTTCTGAGGTTCTCGGAAGAGCAAGTCACCACAGCAAAATGAAAAAGTCCATGATACAGCTTCCATGACTTTACAAAATAGGGAGTTTTAAACTAAATTGTTTTGAAATTCACTGCTAAAGTAATATAACACAAAGCATATCATTATACATAAAAAAAAAATGTATATGAAAGATTTCACTAGATTTGCATGGACTGGAATTGCTTCATCATCATCATCTGTGAACCCAATTTTGATTAAATCAAAAGTGTCTTTTTAATCTCAAATTGAATTTTATTGTTGCAGTATTCCTTAGATCAAACATAAACTATATATATAATATATATACAAATATAATATATATATATCAAATATAATGCTAACATAAACAAGTCACGGTTTCGATTTCCATGTAAGTCTCTTTATATAAAAGCATCTGCCAAATGCATAAATGTAAACTTTATTTAGTTTAAAAAATAAATAAATAAAAAAAAATCAAGATTATCAAAACCACCTAAAATCCCATAGATGTTCACTGAAGGCGTCAAAACTTTTGTACAATGAATCTGATGGTGTATTTAAGCTGTCTATTGCTATAACAAAGCTTAACTGATTGTCTCCCAAGCTGGTTTTAAAGTGGTTTTGCACACATTTAGCAGGTCAGGCTGGTCTTAGCTGGTTTTCAGCTACACAGCAAAAGTTGTTGAAGTTTTTTTTAAAGGGGAAACATTTTTAGCACACCTTCACTGCAAGAATTTGGGCTTTTTAAATTGAAATTAAATACCTTGTGTCTTTTATCATATGCAATGTTCTTTGAACAAAATTACCAGCAAAATTAAGGAAGACACCCATGATTCAGAAAACACTGTAAACATCCAGAAGATGTCAAATAAATAAATAAATGTCGGATAAAATCAGGTGAAAAATTTGTGAACAAACCCCTAAATAATAATAATTAAAAAAAGAAAAAAATCTTTCCCTACCCTCTTCCTGTCTAGCTAATGTTTACTTTTTATTCGTTCATAAAGCACATTATGGCAACCCAAAAAAAAAACAATGTTTTTGCCTTTATTGTGTCGTGTCTTTACATATAAAAAGATCACACTCAAACGTTTGTGGCTGTGGACAGGAAGTATGTACCTGGTGGTGAAGGTAAGAGCAAGGGCAGCAGCCAGGTGTGGCATCAGTCTCAGATACTGCGTTTGGTGCTCGATGATCTTCACCTCGTCCTGGTCTTTTGGGCCGAACTGTCTGCGACTGTATAAGAAACAATAAAAACATGTGCGATGCAGGTAGATGTTTAAATGCATTCAAAATGTCACTGCACACTCGGAAACCTCCGTCATTGTCACATAATCAGATCCAAACCAAAACAGACACACAAAGGGGGTCACAGCAAA
This sequence comes from Enteromius fasciolatus, assembly GCA_032361145.1. Taxonomy (NCBI): domain Eukaryota; kingdom Metazoa; phylum Chordata; class Actinopteri; order Cypriniformes; family Cyprinidae; genus Enteromius; species Enteromius fasciolatus. The sequence continues at coordinate 20,202,204 of JAUMHR010000063.1, forward strand.
GGGTCAGGCATCCCACAACACACCTGGATGTCGTCGCACAGAGAAATGAAGCGGTAACCTTCCAGGTAACCCAATTTTCTAACCGCAGTGCATGCATTAGTCTGTGCGGAGGAAGGCTTGCTGTGGTGGACGTCTGGTCGAGTGTCTCTATGTGTCTGTGTTTCTGCCGTACTGAAGACGGGCTTCGTACACCTGTGACTTTTGAACTACCACAAACTGTATCTCTACATCTAACATCTGCAGGTGGCTTCCCCACAGAGCAGACGAGATGGGAGCGTGTGTGTGTATGTGTCTGTTTGTGCATATGTGTGGTTTTAAAGGTGAGAAGCCCACACAGAAATCCTATTGTAACATGTCTCATCTAAAGTTGAGTGTCTTTTCTGGTACAGGCCGCTTTAAATTAAACAGATGCTTTATGTTCTAGTCCAATGGCACATAGTAGTACATTTGCTTACTGGTGTTATTGTAGAAACACATTATTTATAGACATATGGTATCTGTTGAGTCAAGGCACATTTATTTATATATAGAAGATTCACAGTAAGTGGTAAGAAATTGATTGTTAATGTTGCAAATTGAGCTATTAGGAAACTTTAAAAGGGCAACTGTGTCACTATTCAGTATAATTTAGTTCAGTGTTGATTGAGTTTAGTTCACTAACAGTGCAAATTTCATAAAATGATTAATTATTGGACAATAAGCAGCTGTACAGAAGACAACGCTGTTGTTATTTAGCTCAGCCTTGATTCAATAGAGTTCAACAGGTGTCGATGTTGCAGTTTGTCATTACTAATTCTGCAAACGAATATCCAAAAAGAAACTGAAACTGATATAAAAAATGAACTTTAAAAGTTCTTTAAAAAAATATTTCAAATACAAATGCAATACAAATGTCTAAAATGACTTAAAATAAAAATAAATAATAATAAATTAAAACTATATATATTAAAAAATGTAAAGTAATAAAAAATATATTAATTTAAAGCTATATATATAAAAAAAAAATAAAACAAAGCACATAACAAAATTAATAACATTTAAAATATCAAAATATTAATAAATACTAAAGTAATGTAGGAACAACACTTCTGTTAGTCAACATGAACAGCACAGCGTTGATGCATAAAAACTCAACATGCGTAACATAAAGTGAGTTATATAGAGCTGATCATGTGATCTCAACACGAAAGCCTTCGTGCATGCGTAACGTCATCTTTGTCAATTAATTTCTTTAGATGTAAACCTCGTTTGTCGGAACACAAATCTAGGAACTATTCTGAACTGCAGTATTCTATAGTGGAACATATATAAGACGGCGGAAAACATAGTGGAACCACATGATGCAAGCACACACCTACATTTCCTGAAGACTGATAAGTGTCGTCTGTCATCTGAACAACTGTCCTTCATAACACTATACAGATGGCAGCGCCGTCTCTTATGATTTAGTTTGAGAAGTGGTAATGTTAACATAATAAGGCATCCGTGACCCATTTTATCTCTCATATACTTCCTACTCGACATCCTGTATAGGAATGCCTTAAATATTATGTTATTTGTTTTTAAAACTGAGATTATATAAAGACTTTCTAGCATTAAGTCACCACTGAGTGTTGGTAAGATTTTAGAAGGACTGCATTAACTAAATTCTGCTTGTACAGTCATTGTTAACTACATTTAAAACTATGTTGAATCATTTTTAATAATTGAAATAAAGCTAAAACAAATGAAAATGAAATATAAAACTTGAATCAGTTTAAGCTGAAGTACAAAAGTGACTAGAGCTAAATTACAATTACAATTAAATTAATTAAAGTTTTGTAAAAAATAAATAAATAAATAAACTAGAAAATATGAAATTACTAAAACTAAAAGCAAAATCTATGTGGCTGTGTGCTTTGGGTCATTGTCCTATTGGAAGACCCAGTCTTTAATGCTCTGACTGAGGGAAGGAGGTTTTTGCCCAATATGTCACAATACATGGCCCTGTTCATCCTCTTCTTAATACAGTGCAGCTGTCCTGTCCCCTGTGCAGAAAAACACCCCCAGAGCATGA
>JAUMHR010000063.1:20277147-20312060 GCA_032361145.1 Enteromius fasciolatus
TTAGGAATGGGATGGCACTTCAGTTCATAGAATGAGTAAAGGCAGGTGAGCGAATACTTTTGGTAATATAGTGTATGATATTGATGCATTTTTAAATATGTCATTAAGGAGAAAGGAAATGCTGTCCATTTGCTGGTCAGACATCATGAGTTAATGTATTATTTATATTATCTATAAAACAAATATATCATCAAATAAATTCACAAAACTATTTTTCAAAAATGTTATATTTACAAATATTATCAACTGTAAAGATCTCAAGGCTCTCCGTTGTATTTTTTATGGTCACATTTTTAAAATAATAATGATAATAAAAGTGCAAGGAATTAAAAGTAATTTTTTTTTAATTATTATCTATTATACTACTACTACTACTACTACAAAAAATCATTTCTATGACTATGACTTTATTGATTGTGTAAATTAAAGAAATTCTGACAGAAATATTTTAATATATTTTATAGTGACAAAAGGCACACCACATCTCCAAAAGTAGAAAAGTATTTAACGATGTTCTCAGTACTGTGAGCCTTCTTTGGTGTTTTTGTCATATTTCTTGCTTGGTGGAGCACCCACATTGATCGATGTGAGCTCTTGGACTGTTTTCTATTAAATATATTTTACTTTTACTTATTTACTTTTAAAAGAACAAATAATGAAATGTTTTTATATAATATATAACATTTTAAGTAAAACCGTATTATATTAACATGTTTCTGTCATTGTACCATGAATGCCGAAAATTACTCATATTTCTTGATATTGTGTTTTTTTCATTAACATCCATATTGCTTCTGCTCAGTCTTACAGTATGTGGACAGCTCCTATTTTTCCTTGTACAGTGACTGAAACTCTCAAAATATAATTATTATTTAACAAAACGTGCGAGTGGTGACATTTTTAAATGCGTTGTTATGTCCACTGCTCTCTTGCCAACCCAAAATGAGAGCTGTTTAAGCTCTTAAATCCAGAGCAAACCCAGATGCTGCTCCAGAACCAACAAGGATGTTGACTGAGGAACATGTGTCTATCTGTAGCACTACCTTCCAGAGCAGCACCGCCAGCAGCAGGAAGATGAGGATTCCCACGAGGAGGCTGATGGCAATGATCCATCCCACCACGTAACCCCTGGGCTCCTGACTGTGAAGGGCCTCAAACACCAGCTGCAGGACGACATAAAGCGAGTGAACATACTGTACACGTGAACCAGACGAGACACAACACTCAGAGTAACCTCACTGACTTAAATAAACATATTACAGATCGTCATTTCTCAGCGGGACCAAAGATCAGACTTTACAGACTGTATGAATCACTGTGTCATTTCCTGAATTTTATAATGTCTGTGCTCAGTCTACAGTATATTGGGTGTTGACTCGATCAAAAGGAAATGAGATTTCATTCTTCGTCAACAAATCAATCAAACACAGGTCTGGGAAGGTTTGTATGAATCAGAACGCCAGGAAGAGTTCATTTGTTTACAACTGGACATCATTATTTGAAGTCTGGCTTAAATGAATTTTTGGATGACTCTGAATAACACGCATACACGGTTTCATGCACAATATGTGTTGTAGGGCATCTGTGCTCGCTGACCCTTAAATGTGGAAGAATTTCACCTCTGAAACCATAATGGACTGCCATAAAAACACAGCAAACAGTTCCCTCAATGGATCTGGATGGAAATGTTGCATGAAAAGCTAGCAGAAAATCCCAGTCTGGAGCGAGATGCCAGCCCAGATAAATCTTGCTTTAGTTTCTGGATACATTTTCTCTCCTTAAATTTAAGGGTCGACGGGAAAGAACACTTCATTTGTGGCTCCCACGCCACTATTTTTGACTTGTTTCTAGTCAAAATATCTAAAAATCAAGAAACCTTTACTAGATAAGCAAAATACACTCTTGTTTCCAGGGAATAAAAATTGAAATTAAGTGCATTTTGCTTAAAACAAGTAAAAATATCAGCCAGTGGGGTAAGGAAAGAATCCTTAAAACAAGAGCATTATACTTACCAATCTGGCAGATAATTTTGGAAACTGAGATACAAATAACACTTGATGTTATTGATAGTTTGGAAGAGATCTTAACCTAAAACGGTGTTATTTCTTTTCTTTTCTTTTAAATAAATATATTTATATTTTATTTCAGCTTTATTTCAATGATCAACATTTACTTTTAATAGTTTTAGTTTGAGTTAATAATAAAGTAAAAGCAATGCAATATATTGGCGTTCTAAAAGAAAATAAATAAGAAAATTGCTTTATTAATGCTTTATTTAGCATTAATTTTATTTTTAATGGTTTTAGTCATTTTAAGTACTTACCTATACCTATTTTATTTCAATTAGTTGGCATGGCAAAATATTGAAATCATTTTAGTTTTAGTTAAAAAATAAAAACAATGCAAGAAATTAACATAATCAATGAAAACTATAAAAGAGCTCTAATATCTTCTTCTGCGTGCCATTTTTGGGATAAACATTTCTACAGTGGCTTGCACTGGGGCGGAGATTCACCTTCCAGCAGGACAATGACCCTAAACATAAAGCCAGGGCATCAATGCAATGGTTTAAAACAAAACATATCCATGTGTTAGAATGGCCAGATCTAAATCCAATCGAGATTCTGTGGCAAGATCTGAAAACTGCTGTTCACAAACGCTGTCCATCTAATCTGACTGAGCTGGAGCTGTTTTGCAAAGAAGAATGGGCAAGAATTTCTGTGTCTAGATGTGCAAAGCTGGTAGAGACATACCCTAAAAGACTGGCAGCTGTAATTGCAGCAAAAGGTGGTTCTACAAAGTATTGACTCAGGGGGCTGAATAATTACGCACACCCCACTTTTCAGTTATTTATTTGTAAAAAATGTTCAGAATCATGTATGATTTTCGTTCCACTTCTCAAGTGTACACCACTTTGTATTGGTCTTTCACATATTCCAATAAAATAGATTCATGTTTGTGGCTGTAATGTGACAAAATGTGGAAAAGTTCAAGGGGGCCTTATCAGCCTTATTTGTATTCAATGGAAACTAAAGTGTAAGATATACTGTATGACACTAAATATATCTCAAGCATTTGTTGAGTTCAGCTGACTAAACTAATAATACAGCATCATATAAAGGTTTAATGTTCACAGTTGGTCTGTCATTTCCAATTAGCTGAGGTTGCTGTGAACATGACAGAAACGATACAGTTGAAACACGCTATAAGACTTGCGATATTAATGCTTAAATGTGGCCAATGGCATTTGTAAATGAGAGTTGCGTGTCCAGCGCTTGCCCCAGGGAGCGTCGTGTGTGACTTAATAACGGAGTGCTTTGGGACCGATGCATTTCCTAAGTGCTGAGGGCAGAAGGGGTACAGACACTTTTAACAGCCCTATTAGGAATTGGCCTCTACAATACAAATGAGGGTCTGGAACTGGGTCAGAAACACAATCAGCTGAGAGTAAGATGCCATGGCACCAGACACGGAAACACAGTCCCATATTCCTCCAATCAATCGGCACGCCGAGGTCTGCAGTACTAGGGGCGACTGTTCTTGAGCACAGCTGTGAGTAAAAAAAGCCCCCTGTTCCCAGATGAATGGCAAACTCGAGCCAGCTCTCAACGGCTACAACGAGCCGATGAGCTCAGAATCATGTGATCGGACAATTTCATTTTCTTCCATGCATCAGGGGTCCTGACTGCTCTTAGTCTTACAATGAAAAGCACCAGAATGTCAGAGGAAGTCTCTTGAGTGTAGATTACGATAATGGTACAAATATGCTTGGCCAGAGACGCTTGATTGTTGGATTGGATTATTCATGCTTACAGAAATCTCCTCTGGAAGTCCGGTTGAGACCTCCACGGCCCTGTTGTCCAGCTGGACGTGACCTCGTGTTACAAACTGGATCACAGAGGAGCTGTCCTGCAAACCACACACCACGACAGACCAGAGTTATACTTACAACCAAAACTGAAATTAAAACCATTAAAAAAATGGGTCTTATTCACTAAACGTGTGCGCAAATTTTAAGGAGAGAGCGTGTTGTTGAGACAGACATACATAGCAGCATCAGGTTCATTATTGTCTTTTTTTCCGTGCCATTGTCTTTCTCTGGACGAGTGCCGCTTTGCAGAAAGCCCTTTAATCCAACTAAAGTTTACCAGTTTATATTTACAGTAGGTAAACAGCTGATAATTTAGTTAGCTAATTAGTTTAAGCTATAACTAAGGCTATCCTGACAGTACTTTAACTAGTTTAAGTAGCTTGTTGCTTAAATTCTACAACACGTGAAGTCTTTATCACACTCTGACACTAATAAATTCATAACTTCAATAAGTTTTTACTTGATTACAGCAATAACTCACCCTCTGTAGTATTTCAGTGTTCAGTAGCATTTGCACATCTATACTCGTGGCTTCTTCTTTAGCTTGAGAGCTCAGACTGCAGGAAATGGTAAGACACGCTCTGCCAGGCCGGTCACAGTCCTGTTGACACAGGATACCATCAAAGATTCACTCGTTCAGCACAAAAACTTGTGTGAAATGAGTAGTTGAGTGTTTTATGGGGCATTAAATGCTGTGATCCACTGCACTAATGTACATGCATTGACAAAAATTCCTGGCAAACAACATTAAATATGCAAATATGGCTTATTTCCAAGTGCTAAATGCATTTTCATGCCATTTTCACACATTGTGCTTTTTCCTCTGAACTATGAACAATAAGTGCTTTGACATACCAGAACTTTTCTGCCTGATTTGGTGAAGAAAGCAAAAATGGTGTGAAAGATGCTCTCCTTGTCCTGAGGGATTGTGCATGGTTTGGGGTTCTTGTGCCATGTGCAGTTCCCTCGACCTTCAGATACCTGCATACAAACAGACAACAAGAAAATGAGTCTTTCTCAGCTAAATATAACCCGATTTCATCACAGACCTGCTTAATGCACTTACTCATAAACAACATTTTAATTCCAATTAAAGTTATATGTGCGTGTACTGTGTATTTATATAAAGACACACATTTACAGATATTTAAATGTACTGTATATATTTCTAAACATAACACTTACTAAATTCCTAATTTATCCTTTGATCATGACTCAATATGAATTATTGCCTAACTTTAAAGTGCAAAAAACATTTGACTACTTGATAGTTTTCAGAGTGCTAGATGACTGGAAGGTGATGTGCTGAGATGCTCAGAGACATTATCATTTATCCAGTGAGCTCAGACCTGTTAAGCAATTCAGATAACGAAAGGACGTTCCTTCCCAGCGGGAGTTGGGAAGCCTTTCTCTGACAGCATGTCCCATCTGGAGTGATTTAATGTCCCGTTGCCCCCAGGGAACACTTCCCCTCTTCCTTTAACCAGCATCCTTTCCAGTCAGACCTCCATAGAGGAAAACATCTGAAGACCTCACATTGTCTTCTCTCAAGTCAAAGAAAGGATCTCTGCCTGTTTCACGCATGATTTTACAAGCTCAATAGTCCAATACAACAGTGCCGTTATTCATGGGCTGATTTCACTACAGTACTGTTTTCAAACCTAAAGACTTGCCTACCAAGATAGTGTTCTTAAGACATAAAATCCAGGCTCATTGGAAAAACACCTCTGCAAAATTAAATTACATTATTTCTTGCATTTTTTGCTTGAAAAATGTGTAATGTCTGGGAAGTGGCACTAAAACTGCTTTCAATTTTCCAGGAAACACGAATCTGGCAATTTTTATTTTGTAGATATGGTGGAACTTTAATGAGTGTGGTGCTAAAAGCTTAACTATATCCTAAATCTAACCAATAGTGTCAACCAAACAAAGCGGAGATTAAAACATTTTTCTGAAGCGACTATGGCTGGGTGATATATCTCATCAGTAAAGCTGGTTCTTTGATTAGCGGAAAATCTCCATCAGCTGTAGATCACTGACAAGCTACGGAATATTCTGTTCAGTATCGCAAATGAATCACCTGCGATACTGAACAGAACATTGTGAAGCTTGTCAGTGATCTATGGCTCTGTGTATTAACTGCATCTTCTTTTGAAAACAGCTGATGGAAATTTAAAAAGAATCAAAGAATTGGCTTTACTGACGAGATGTGTATGAATATATCGCGGAATATATCACCCAGCACTTGAAGCGACCATGCCGTTTTAGCTTGCTTTTACAAGTTTTGAGCTCTTTGTGACTTGAGTGTAATGCTGTACCAGGTGTGCTAGAGAGCAAGTTTACTATGTCAGAAAAGCCATGGATATTTAGCTGGTTATGTCATATAAACACTCAAAATTTATTAATTTACAAATCATACACTACGGTAAAAGTGTTCTGAGGTCATAACAGTATTGAGCAAGGAACCATGTGAATAAGATCAGTAATCTGCACCTACATTTATAATTTGTGCAAAAAGGAATAAAACTGGTTAGTGTTTTACCGCCACTAGTGTTCATTTCAGCTATAAAAACTGCAGAGTATTGCAGTGCATACGTCTGTTTTGGTGGAAAATTAGTAGAAATGGCAGATGTACATTTTTCGCATTAAAATCAGGCCAGAAACATACACTACACATGTGCATGACAACATTAGCTGCACAACTAAAATTTGTGTCATCATGCTAAGAATGTTTCACAACCCAAATTTATTATAGCTTACCAGACCATAGAAAACCAATGGGGGTTAATGTGATTGTGGGCACAGCATGTACAGTTTTTCCAAAACACATTAATGTGTCGAAACTTTGCATGCACATTCATGACCCTAAATGAGGTAAAAGTCAACAAATTTCAAGATGAAATAGTTTAATTAGTGTATCAAGCTGATTTAATGTCGGCCAAATTAATCTGAACACAAAATGAGGGTTGAAGTGTGTATCGTTTACTGTTTATTTTTTCCACAAAGCTGATGTCACGTAACTCTCTCTAATTTAAGACATCTCATCAGCATCAAGGGACTAGCCCAAGCTGTTTATGTATAAATGCCCCATGTGTTTTCAAGTCATGTGAGTGGAACTCCTCTACGTGTGCATTTTTAATTAGGCTGAGTGTTTATGCTGTCCATGTGTGCGCCTGGGAACCTCCACTCCTCCTTGAGCCGAGCATTGCCACTGTGCTACAGGTTAGTCAGGGTGAACAGAAGCTTTCCCCAAGTGTCCCATTCCACCCTTTCGTGCAAACCATTTAATCCTCTCGTAAGTGATTCCATATGGGACGTGCAGGGTGGGATACAAACCTCCCCCGCCCTCCCATTCATGGTACACAGGTTGATCCCTGGCCTGATCTAGCAATATGGCCGATGCAAGGGTTAAATCAACATAATATGCGGTGCTGGTCTTGAATTTCTACCCTCTGTATAAGCTTATTGTGAGTTTAACTACCTAAACCTATCTCTCACCTCTGAATTCTCTATAAGCCTGAGGATGTTGACTTCACTGTATGAGAACAGAACATAATCAACATGCTGCCCTCGCTTCTATTGATATGATATAGATAAAGCCTAGCTCTGTATATTTAGCTTCAAAACATGCAACAATTGTGGCATTTATAAAGTAGTAATTTTATTCTTTACCTTAAGTAGAAACAATGTTTTAAATGTAATATAAGTAGTAAAAAGATGACACTGGACCATAGACTTATTAAAAACGTAATGCAAGTACTACAGACATAATATGAAGCTTTACATTTTTAATAATGCACCAATCTAGCTTCAAATTATTCCACTTAGTCTCTAGACTTCTCAAAGTACTTCACCAATTTACCTTCAAAATGACTGTGGCACCATTTTGGATGTGTTTGTTTGGAAATCATGTAGCAAAATGATAAGGAATAATTCATGACAGGGCCATTGCAATTGTTGCAAACCAATGCGCCATAAGGTTGCAATGCAGCTATGAAGCAATTTACGGTAATTTTCATTAATTCACGCTACATTAACTGATCTCTGCACACACTGTGAGTTTTGATTTAAAACGTTTGAGTATATAATACGCATTTGGCAACACAACATGCACCAACAGTCTAATGAGATGTGATAATAAACCTCCTGTTGTCAACAAAACAGAAGATTAATTTTTCTGCCAAAATAAAAGCTTGTTGTTTTTGAAAATGAAAAATTAAGACAGCCACAAATATTATTGCTATTTTATATACTATATTGTTATTTTATAGTTGCATTGAACCTTTCCCACATCAATCATGCAGCTCTAAATGTACAGTGAAGATCTTGCTTATAATATCATATATTACTAGCTCAGTTAGAACATGGTAAATTGATGTGGAAATTATTTATGTTTTCTAAGACTGTCAACCAATTAAACAACAATGCTGTGGTGTAACACTAAATCACACAAAAATGTGAATGAAGGCAAAACGATGTGAATGAAGTCTAGATAAATAAACAAGCACAAGAGTGGCAGGAACTCACTTGTGTGTCAATGATATGGAACATATCTGCTCCACTACCAGCCAGGCGGTTGGGTATCCTGATGTCCACAGTGGAGCCTGGAAGTCTGCTGGGCCCACTGTTTATCACCTACACAAACAACACACAGGAAACAGATCAACACCGGCATTTATGCTCAGCACTAGTAGTTGTAAACTCATATACGCCTAAAACACTTAGCTTCCGGATTTGTCAAATGTGACATTTTGAAGTAAGATATTGGTTCTTTTGACTTCTTGAGTTGGGGGACAGTCAATATTTGGAAATTTAGTGTCTTAAAAGCTCTGACACTATTGTATAGGAACTGAACTGGGCTGGTATTGGCATCGCTGTTTTCTCCAAAGCTCCTTTATACAGTTATTTAATCAAATGGATCAACAACGAACTAAATAATAATAACAGTTGAAATTTTAAAGCTGCTCTAAATCAGAACTGAACTCTGTTTGTATCACTGGCTGCGTTCACATAGCAGCAGAATACCATTGTCAATCCTGTTTTTGAGTCCTTAATACGTTCACATACAGTTCGTTATTTACGGGTGTGACAATCGCATTCACACCAGTAAATGTTCAGGATTCACAACCGCATTCTCAGAACACACGCGCTGTTTGAACGGAACAGGATTGGACAACTGTGGGAGAGCAGCTCTGCCACACAAACGCACGTATATCGTGCGCTACGTCCTTTCATGTGTGTTTTCGGTAACTTACGGTAAAGGAGAAATAAGCTGCATGTCATCTTAAAGTTATTATTACCAGCTAACTGTACTAACTTACATATTCTGCAATTAAATGAACTGAAAAACATCACACCTGAACTGCATATCAACAAATTGCACTCTGGGATACCTGAAAGGTGAAGTTGAGCGGCTGAAAGCTGCACTCCATGTCTTCCAGCTGAAGGAAGCGTGATCGGTCCACTGAGTTTCCATACACAAAAGATGTAGGCGTGACCACACTGTAGAAAAGGACGTACAGTCACTATGGCAATCCTTCAAAGCACTATATTGTTATAGTCTCTCACTTAACATGATTCATTTAATGTATTACATAGAATAAGTGCTGCTGTTAAAATTCATTTATTTTAGTAAACCATTGCAAACTCTTGGAATCTAGTCCATATGTCTGCAGAGCATAGTTTGTCTGTTTATACTAAATACAATCTTTATATTCATATACTGATTACAGAAACCGTCTGATACAGTATGTATGCTGTGAACTTGTTAAATAACATAAAACAGACTTTGATCTGATTTTACATCCAACCCCTGGAGATCATGTTTATACATTAAAGTGTAGCCTCTGGCGCACTCCTCTGAAACATTACAGGGAGGACGTTCTCATTATCAGCCTGTACATCTTGCTGAACATGTTGTGCATTTAAGGCTCATTCATCTGCGAAACAAGTGAGCTTGTAACATTGAAATTCTCCAGCGCCGCAAAGAAACTGCTGCCAAAAAAGAAATGTGCACATAAGCGTTGTATACTGAGTGGACAGCAAATTTCTGGTGTTTTCAGATGTCTGGAAGTGTAATGGGCTGCAAAGCTGTGACAGGAATAGTGCGCCCAAAAAAATTATGAGAAAACTTTTATATTATGAACTTTGCCTCCTGTTAAAAACCTGTATGAACTGATTCTTCTTTAAAGCACCAAAGATGTTTTAAACAAAGTTCAATCTGATCTTATGCATTCAGAGAAAGGGTTCATTTTTGATAATCAGGCTTACTTCTCTTTTTTTGTTGTTGACAGGATCCAATTTACAAGTTTTGAACATGAAGGTGAATAAATAACAATTCACTTATTTCCTGTGAAGTGTTAAACTCACCCTGTGATTGTTGTGTCCACCTCATGTACCAGCGGTATGGACAACTCCAATGTGTTATCATCAAGTGTGCTATCATGTTCTGGATTGGCACTAAGAAAACAAATACATATTGATGAATAATAACACAAACAATTTTTTATTTATTTATTAGGTTAATTATTATTTTTAAGTGAATTATTCATTCACTTAAAAAGAGAGCTTTCCAAAATATTAATCATTTAAAGAAAGGAGGCATTAAATTGATCAAAAGTGAAAGTTGAGACATGTATAAACATTTCTATTTCAAATAAATGCTGTTCTTTTGAACTTTCTATTTATCAAAGAATGCTAAAAAAAACAAAAATAATAAGAAGCACAACTGTTTAACATTGATAATAATCAGAAATGTTTCTTTAGCAGCAAATCACCATATTAGAATGATTTCTGAAGGATCATGTGACACTGAAGACTAGAGTAATCATGCTGAATATTTAGCTTTGCATCACAGGAATAAATTACATTTTACAACATATAAATTAGTTTTTATTTTTCTGTAATTTTGTTCAAATAAATGCTGCCTTGGTCAGCAGAAACAACAACTTCGAACAGTTGAACAGGTATGAACTGACATGAGTGTCATTAACATAGAGAGTAATAGATTAAGTTTCTACTGTAAGATGGCCAAATGTGCATAACGAGAGCAGCATTTGCCTCACAGAAAGCTAAGAGATTTCTGAGCAAAATAAAACACATCTGGCCAGCATTAGATTAATATCATCATGACTTCAATATCAAGGCAAACCACTTAATTTCAAATAGCCAAATAGGGAAAAGTCCAAATGTCTAATCTATCTAGTTGCTTCATATATAAACAATGACATTCACTAATGTGGACTGATGATGTGAACCATGTGTATTTTAAGCATAGAAATAAATCACAAATTTTTAAAGAGGGGAAAGTTCATTAAATTGAGCTCACCTTCTAGCGTGAACTAAAAACAGCAGCGTCTCATTTTCACCAGACAGACGACTTGTGTCGAAAAGCACCGATAGATAGTACTGAAAAAATAAAAGGTTAAGACCGCAAGGTTAAATTGAATTGCACTATAATTAACTAGATCACCAAGCAAATCATTAAGCCATTAAATTGACATACTACCTTGGTTTGCGCTCTCATAAAAGGAAATCCAATGCTGCACTTGAGGAAGTCCAGCTCTACCAGCATACAGGAAATGCCCTTTTCTTCCTAGAGCCCAAACAAACAGAAAACACCAAATGACAGTGAGAATAACCAGTTGAAACCTTCAAAAGCTGTACTAATTTGTTGAGACCCCAGCAGAAAGTCACAGACAGCAGAGTATTCCATATGCTTTAAACAACACAAAAAAACTAAGAAATCACTGAACGCCTTGCAAATATACAGAAGGCACGCAAATGGTTCACTGTTGACAAAAACAGTAACACTGTTGCAATTCTTGCAAGCTGGATTCAATATTCATTACAATTATGTTTGGATCTCCAATTTAGATCTGTGTCGAAGGGAAACAAATCTCTTGCTATTTCAAGCAGTGTACACACCTGTTGTCTGTTCGGCTGGATTTTAAATAAGTTTCAAATTTGTTGCAGCATCTGCGATCAAATGGAATGCAATTGTGCAAGTGTGCACACTAGCAGAGCGTCGTGGAAGCTCATGCTACTATGGATCAGTAGTGTGCACAATGCTTTATGTAAAAGTGTATAACGTGCATGGACAACTGAATAATAAACACATAGGGGGAAAATTAAATATGCACTAACTTTTGGATCTTCAATGATATTACTGATTTGACAGCACTGACCCAATCGGATGAGTCCATTGTCTTCTATAGAGATATTTTATAGCTGAATCTATTTTTGGTTCGTAACTGCAACATTTACACTTTTTGAACTTAACCGAATCAACATTTAATCTGAATTAAACTGAATAGCGTTGCTATTGTCTTCTGCGGAACTGCTTTATAGCTGAAAATGAATTCATTTCATAACTGATCAACTTTGTGAATTGGTACTTTTATTGAATTGAACGGAGTAAACATCAAACTAAACCAAGCAGAATAATGAATAACGACACCATTGTGTTCTGTTAAGCTGCTTGATAGCTGAACTGAACTCAATTCGTACAATATGAATTGAATCATCTCCGAACTAAACTGAGCAAAATGATGACACAATTTACTTCAATAGAGCTGCTTCATAGCTGAATTGAACTAGTTTCATACAGTAATTGATGGACTTTGATTGGCTCCGATCAAAATGATTCTGAATTAAAATGAATAAAAAATGATAACTGATGATGTTCACAAAAGTTATTACACTGAATTGAATCAATAATCATTCAAACTGGGCTGAAAAATGACACTTATCTTCTACAGAGCTGCTGTTTTAATAATTGATAAAACTTTGCAACATCAACACTTTGAACTGAACTGAAACAACCCTGAACTAAACTCAGCAGAACAATGATATTATTCTTAGTAGAGCTGCTTAGCTGAACTACAATTTGTTTCACACTTGATGAATTTTACTACACAAACACTGCTATTTTAATGTTTATTAATAAGAAGATGCTTTGAACCAAACTGTGTCGCATGAAGTGCTATATAAATAAATGGTACTATATTCTCACATGCATTGTAGGAGAACAGTAACAGGGACAACTGCCAGTGAGAGCAAAGCTTTTTCTAAACACAGCAGAGCAGCACCGGCTGGTTTGTGTAAACAATTGAGATTTGAGCCCATGAGGAGTAAGCATTCCTCGAGCGAAAGTTCACCAAGTTGTCCTTTTAAAGAGCAGAGAGCCTCTGATAAACCAGACAGCCTCACGCTGCTGAAACAATGCAGAGGATGAGCGCTTAACTCTGGGATCTGGGGTTCCACGTGAGGTCCCGCACGTGTTCCCATTCTTGAGTTTATATTGAAGCTATTCTTAGCGACGTTGCAGCAATAACAAGAACTGCTGCCGGAGAAAATACATCAATAAATAGTCAAAAGCAGCTGAGGGGGTGCAAGAAAGCCTGGGAGTGTTTGCAAAACTCATTTTTCATGCACTTGGCGGCTCTCTGGGGAAGAGTTTGAGGCTTTGGCCTCATGTTCTGCACTCGACTGAAGCGTTTATGCGAACACCCTGGTCTCCCCAGATCGGAGTACTGCTAACGTACAGCAGGGCACCTTGACGGGAGGCACTGAGGAATAAATGTGGCCCGTTAATCATTTCTTAGTTCAAATGTGTTCTGTGGTTGACAATTTGCGGTCTGCGGTTCATATCCGCAAGGGATCATGCATTTTTACACTTTCTGGCTGTAGCTCAGCTTCCTCTAAACATGATATTAGGCAGAGATATTCAAATATGTCTGATACAATTAGATGTACTCTACCATTCAAATGTGGCCTTTTTAAAATATTTTTATTCAGCAAGCATGCATTAAATTGACCAAAAGATATATGTATATATATATATATTTACTAAAAGATATTTTTACTAAGTATGACCCAATATTGACCAAAACACATTTATAAAACTAATCTTTCATTTAATATAAGAATCCCCAAAGAAGTTTAAAATATATTGAATAAAATTGTAATTTTAATTTTTTAATTCAAATGAATGTATTTTATAACAAATAAACGCAGCCTTGGTGAGCAGAAGAGACTTCAAAGTGTGCATTTTTTTTGTTTTGTCACATTTTCTATTTACATAATATGGCCCTCAAAAGTGATGTAAGATCTCTCACAGAACATTATTTATACAGTCATGTCCCTCTTGCTCAGCACTTTTTCCGCCGTCTGGCCCCGGTGAGGAGACGCACCCTTTGTCTTCATCAATGGACTTAAATAAGTAACACTCTGACACAACGTCCTCTAAAACACTAGCAGGAAAACACAAGGACAACTGGAGTTCAAGAATGTCATCTATCTACTCCAAAGCAGGCAGCTGGGAAGTGCATATATATACATAAAAACAGTAATATTGTGAAGTATTAGTACCATTTAAAATAACTCATATCCTCAGAAATCATTCTAAGATGGTAATTGCTGCTCAAATAACATTTCAGATTATTATCAATGTTTATAACAGCTGTGCTGCTTCATATGTTGTAGAAACTGTATATATTACTGACCTTAAACTTTTGAAATGTTAACATTTTTTTTTCACAGCCATTAGCCACAGTCTTCCTTTTCAGCGTTAAATCTATTGTTGAACCTTTTCAAACCATTTTAAGAAATGTCAATTATTTCTCGTGTTTTGTCACTACTTTTTTGGTCATTGTATTCTGTGGTGTTCAAGAAGTAAAGAGGTGTTTTTATTAAGTCAGCACTCTCTGCTCTATGTGTTATTAAACTGAAACATTAACAAATCTCAAATGATGTATGCATTGGCTGTGTGACTGCAAAATAAACTCTTATATTTCATCTCCAACCAGCTTGTTTCGCTCTCTTGGCCTCGTCTTTTAGAGCTTCAGTAACACTGAAGTTAATCTAATCATTTGCTCACCAATTTAAAGGTCTTCGCTTCACCTGCCGCAATTTAATAGAAGGACAATGCACCATTTATCTAATTACACTGAGTGTGTTTCTTTGCCAGAGGGGCCCCGGGGCCACCTAAACAGTGCGATAGAGCTTCTGAAACCAATTCACTGCTGCAGATGGTTTGGGTTGCAAGACAAACACAGAGACAACAGGACCTACTATTAAACAAGAGGCGAGCGCCAGTTCACACTCGGCATGACGGAGAGCTGAAGCGCTCTGAAGGAGACGGGTCACATCAACATAGACGGCTTCTCACGGCGCTGGGTAATTAGAGGCATCCTGCTGCGCATATAGTACTAGAACAGCAAACAAAGAGCGGCCCCTGTGTCTTCACACAATGCACTTCCACCTGGACGCCCGCATGCGTTCTATTCAACCATCATGAGGAATTACTTTCAGATGAGAGAGGTAATGCTGCAGAAATTATTCAATGAAATTTAAGATGGTAAAACAATGTTAAGAGCTCCGTCTGTATCAAAACACGAGGATATATAGAGTGAAATCTGAGCGCTTGAAAAACAGACTCAGGACAAACTATGTTTACGTTAAAGATGATTGAATTCTTTCAGAAAGATTTCGGAATTCAAAAACAAATTATGGTCTTAATTGCGATTATTCACATACAAAATAAATGGTTTTGTTTACATAATATATGTATGTGTGCTGTCTATATTTGTACACTGTAAATAAAAAATACACACACATGCACGTATATATTTAAGAAAAATGTGTTATGTTTATATATTACATTTATTTCTAATATACATTTTATGATTATAAATATAGATATAAATACATGTAAATATTTTTTAAATATATTCTGTATGTGTGTGCATTTATATATACATACTAAACATACAAAGCACACACCCATATGTCATGAAAAACATTATTTTATTTTGGATGCAATTAATCATTTGACTGCAATAATATTTTAACAGTAAAAATCATATTTTAGGTCAATTATTAATTTAAACAAATGATCACACATACATACAGTATCATCCATTAAAAGTGAAAGATCATCCATTAATGTGTACAGTTCCATTCCTTCATTTTCTTTGAAAAGGCTGAGATCATTTTAAAGTGGTCTGTTTAGCAATCTTAAAGTGTCTCCGTAAATCGTCAAACTACAGGAGGAAATGTTCTTGCTCGTGCTACTGATAACTACAGAACGCTTTTCAGCAGGAAAACAAAGCATGAGGGAGCTGTAACAGAGAAACAGAGCTGGAGGTCAGTGTGAGACACATTTGAGAATCCTGAGATAACGATACGCTGACCAGCTGGAGGATACTGCACTTCCTCCTGTTTCCACAACTTCCTCTGCTGACTGAACGCCTATCTCTTTATATGCGTATCTTAAATCTGTCCCTTTAATTGGAGAGATGACTACATTTGCTTAGAAAGGAGGATTCAGGCTTGTTACATTTTCCAGTGCATATCATTGGACCTATCTGTCACCATTTGGCACTATGCTTATGGCACACCCATGGGCCGCCTGGTGCACATTACAAACAGAATGGGTCAAAAATTTCAGTCAAATCTGCCGACTATTTGTCATTTTCAGTAGGTTTTATTAAATTGGTGTTTACCAAAGAAAACATCTGCGGAGTCACTGAACTAGTTGCTGGATTTGCAAGTCTACCAATCAATCTAATATTAGAGAATTTAGTTTGAAGCAAACGGCCAGAATAAACTGCAAACTGAAGCAGCCTGTAAGTCAGCAGTCAAAGGTCTAGTGTAGAGAAAACAGCGGCAAACATGCAGTATCACTGACTTACTCTTTGTAAGAAGTTGATGTAGTGAACCTCTCTGGAGAAGTTGAAGTAGATGTTGGTGTCATAGGCATCATCTCCAGCATTAGAGATGGTTAAATTTAACGAGACGTTTCTCACTCCACCAAGAGCCAGATGAGAACTGATGTAACGCCTGGGAAGATGACAGAAAAGAGAAAAAAGAGAGAAAGTGTAAAATGAATGATTATATTATTTTAATCTTCAATCATCAATGTAATGTTTTTTGTAGTATCATTAAACTTTGATGATTAAAATATTAAAATCAAAAGAAATGAGAAATTAAAGTTAGCATAAAGGAAAATAAAGTCTATTTTAAAAACAATAAATATTTTTGCATTATTATTATGTTCTCGAAACTATTTTATCTACAAATTATTATAACTGTATTGTGAAAAGAATTGTTGTATTATTATTTTATTCTAAGTATGTATTACATATTACTGCAGTAACACAAATTTTATAATTCAATTAAATTAAGATTACAATGAATTATAAATAAATTAAATTAAATCACACTGTATATTTGCAGCAATAACCAACGATACATTGTATCAACTTTTTTTTCCTTCTCTTTATTCGAAAAATTATTAGGATATTAAGTAAATATCACATTCCATTGAGATATTTTGTACATTTTCTATGGTAAAATATATCAAAACTTAATTTTTTATTTATTATGCATTGCTGAGGACTTCAATAGTAAAATATTTAAATGTATTTATGCAAGAAAGAAAAAAAAAATACCTGGTCCTAAAAATAGACAGAAAATTTTCCTGATATTAAACATGAGTGCTTGTTTTGTAGATATTTCAGTAAAATGTGTTTTCGATTACTAGCACATACTGCAAGCACTGAAATCCTCTGCTATCCGTGAAGGTTCATCATTTAAGGACACACTTTTGATTACAGGGAAACCAGATCATTGGGAAGCAGACTGCAGGACCTCCTTAAGCATGGCTAAAGAATGACGTCATGGGCCGCTGAGAGCCAAGCATGTGTCCACACCCACAGACTCAACCCTACTGACGTAAATTTACTGAAAGCAGGAGAAGACCTGGAGCTTTACCCAGAAAGCAGCAGTTTCCCATGAAGCCTCAGGTCAGCGGCGCAGTCCTCTGACAGACAGTTCTTCTCAAACCACGTCTGTGAAGAGTCAAACAGAGCACAGGATGTTTACACCACCTCACTGTTAGTATAACCCGAGACGGGACAGATATACTAGAGGGTGCTGTTGTGCAAGGCTTCACACACTCGATGGGACATTTTTCTGACAGCCTTCAAAGCTCTAGTATTTGAGTAGTGGTTTCAAGCGTAATGCACAAGAAAGTGCCGTGTGTTTGCGTTGGACAGATTTAGACATCGACACCTTTGCTTTAGCGCTACAGACACACTGCATGGTTACTAATAGCCTCAGATTCCATCGTAATGGATTCCTGACGCGCTGAAAGATGCCAGCGGCTTGTTTCCTCAAGCTGAGAGGGAAAAGCATGTGGCCTAACGAGAGGGTGGGTTATGAAGTAGGGTGTTGGCAAATAAATTCATCAATCTTCCACATTCTTCTCACAAAGAGTCAACAGCCATCACTGAAAGCTAATGAAAACCACATTTATAACTAGAGGAATGGGTGCTTTCTGGCATCCTGAGCTGCTGGGTGATGCCAACGGCAAATAAGTAGAAGGTGAGAAACAGAGCAAATTAAAATAATGTCGTATATGGGACCATTGTAAAGATATTGAAATGTAAAAACATGCAAAAACAAAATGGGTCACTCATTAAAAAGCAGTAATATGAGCCATTTTAGATAACGTGTACTTCTGCATTAACACACATAAAAGATCTTGCTTCGTGTTTGTGATCAAAAATAAAATTTTTCAGATCAACAAACCATTAAAGCAAATGCATTCGAACAATCAGCCTAACGCAGATCTTCTATAAAGAAAACATTTACGGCTGTATGAAGCAAACCAGCATTTCACTAGTAAAGTTTTGAAGGATACAGAATGTAGTCAAGGTAAAGATGATGTAGTGGCATACAGTAGTTGTACATTAAGCATGTGTGAATCCTCTATATTGATGAGCAAACAAACTCTCGAAGCACTGATCACACATTGTATTTCTGCACAAACACATTTCAGTACATTCACTTTGTTTCCACACACATTCAGGATAATATTTTGATTTGTCATGTGTACATGTACGTTTGTGTATGTTGAGTATGTTAAGTCATTCTGAATGGATTTATGTAGTGCAGTCCTCTCAAGACAGGCATCTCCAGTATTTCTATTTGGTACAAAAGTTTGAGAAATGTTTAAACTGTAATAAATGGTGGAGATTTCAAACCTCATTCTTTGCAGCGATCTTCTCTCCTTTTTTCCAGCGTAAAATAGGAGTGAGTGAGGGAAGGTCACGGTCCTGGTGTCCATCCACAACGTGTTTTCCTAAACTGTATGCTGCCTCAAACACGATGGCAGCAAACACATCCTTCACCTCTTTCTGTTAAAAAGCACAAACATAGGAAAACATGACATATCCATCTTTATGTATTTATTTTCATATGTAAATACAGTTTTATTTTTAATTCTTTTAGTACTTAAACTACTTAATGTAACTGAAAATGAGAAATGAGTTGCTTTGGCAAATAGCTTTAATAAAATGAGTAATAACTAATAAACACATTTATATTATATATAATATATAATACATACACCTATATACTGTATATATATATATATATATATATACAGTGGGTACGGAAAGTACCCCCTTAAATTTTTCACTCTTTGATATATGTTCATTTTTTCCTCATTAATTTACACACAGCACCTCATATTGACAGAAAAACACAGAATTGCTGACATTTTTGCAGATTTATTAAAAAAGCTGAAATATCACATGGTCCTATTCAGACCCTTTGCTGTGACACTCATATATTTAACTCGGGTGCTGTTCATTTCTTCTGATCATCCATGAGATGGTTCTACACCTTCACTTGAGTCCAGCTGTGTTTGATTATACTGATTGGACTTGATTAGGAAAGCCACACACCTGTCTATATAAGACCTTACAGCTCACAATACATGTCAGAGCAAATGAGAATCATAAGTTCAAAGGAACTGCCTGAAGAGCTCAGAGACAGAATTGTGGCAAGGCACAGATCTGACCAAGGTTATAAAAAAAATGCTGCTGCACTTAAGCTTTCTAAGAGCACAGCGGCCTCCATAATCCTTAAATGGAAGATGTTTGATATGACCAGAACCCTTGGCCGTCCAGCAAAACAGAGCTATCGAGGGAGAAGAGCCTTGATGAAAGAGGTAAAGAAGAACCCAAAGGTCACTGTTGTTGAGCTCCAGAGATGCAGTCGGGAGATGGGAGAAAGTTGTAAAAAGTCAACCATCATAGCAGCCCTCCACCATTTGGGGCTTTATGACAGAGTGGATAGACACATGAAAGCCCACATGAAGTTTGCTAAGAAAACACCTGAAGGACTCCAAGATGGTGAGAAATTAGTTTTTCTGGTCTGATGAGACCAAGATAGAACTTTTTGGCCTTAATTCTAAGTGGTATGTGGAGAAAACCAGGCACTGCTCATCACCTGTCCAATACAGTCCCAACAGTGAAGCATGGTGGTGGCAGCATCATGCTGTGGGGGTGTTTTTCAGCTGCAAGGATAGGATGACTGGTTGCAATCGAGGGAAAGATGAATGCAACCAAGTACAAGGAATCCTGGAGTACTCCAGAGTACTCAGGACCTGAGACTGGGCCGAAGGTTTACCTTCCAACAAGACAATGACCCTAAACACACAGCTAAAATAATGAAGTAGTGGCTTCACAACAACTCTGTTACTGTTCTTGACTTAAACCCAACTGAGCATCTCTGGAGAGACCCTAAAAATGTCTGTTCACCAAAGTTTGCCATCCAGCCTGACAGAACTGGAGAGGATCTGCAAGAAGGAATGGCAGAGGATGCCTAAATTCATGTGTGAAAACTTGTTGCATCTTTCCCAAAAAGACTCATGGCTGTATTCGATCAAAAGGGTACTGAGCAATGGTCTGAATACTTAGGACCATGTGATATTTTAGTTTTTCTTTTTTAATAAATCTGCAAAAATGTCAACAATTCTGGGTTTTTCTGTTAATATGGTGTGCTGTGTGTACATTAATGAGGGGAAAAAACCCTATTGATTTTAGCAAATATCTGCAATATAACAAAGAGTGAAAAATTTAAGGGGAATAATTTCTGTACCGACTGTATATATACACACACAGTACTGTGCAAAAGTCTTAGGTCACTAGTATTTTCACCAACAAACAAAAAATGTTTTAAAGTGGGTTATTTCTCTTTTGCGGTGGCGTGTCAGTTGGCAATTTCAGTTTACATTTCCAAACATTATTTTTTTTCATTAATTGTAATAATGCAGTGAGATTATTGTCTGACAACAGCCAGTGCTCCACACAGAGATCTGATCTGATCATCATCCAGTCTGTCTGGAATGACATGAAGTAAAAGAAAAAACTGAGACAGACTAAATCCAGCAGAACTGTGGCAACGTCTCCAAGATGCCTAAAAAAACCTACCTGCAAAGCTACAGTACTGTTCAAAGTGTAAAAATTCAGTAAACTTAGAATGCTTGAAAAATAATGCAAATAACGTAAATAAATAGATTACATTTTTCAATTAACTTCTATTAACTAAATAGACCGCCCCACACACACTTCATCTTTCCTACTTTTGGCGATATGAGCCATGGCCCTAGGAGTGTTTTCTTTGGCACACCGCTTGGAAACATTCAAATGAAAGTCTCTGAACAGGATAAAATCTCATCATCCTCATTAGAGGATACTAAAGAGGGAGGGACATGGGAAAGCAGACCTTTTCAGTGCCCTCTTCTCCTCTCCTGATTATTAAACATCACTCAGCATGGTGAAGAGACTTTCATCTGCACCACCAGGATAGAAAACAACCTGAGCACCCCTTAACTTTTCTCTCTTCCCTTGAGTTTTATCACATGGTTTCCGTTTGTCCACCCGCCCATCCCCTTCCTCAGCAGCGCTGATTCAGGCCAATATTTTAACACATCATGATACACTAGTGCACATCCTTTCCTGCTGTCCAGCCGACCTGCACCTTCACTGATAGAGTTACTGGAGGAAACAGAGGTATGGTGGACAGGCTGAGTGGGCAGGTTTCAGTCTCCATAGACTTATTTTCACAGGTTTGAAACAACATGAAAATGAGTAAATAATGACAGAATTATTATTATTTTTTTACTCTTCCATCAAAAGTAAACATTTTAACTATTTTACCATGTTTACTGATATAAACAATAGTATTCCTCATATTTACATATACAGCAAAACAAACTATGACACTACTAATAAACTACTGTACAGTAGCTATACAGTACAAATATTGTGTCTAGACGGTAACCTTCTTTCAAGACTCAAATTTAAAATTCTTTTACAATTTTAAACTGTTCATGCATAGTTGTCAGTTATGACAAAGGATAGTTGACAAATGCATGTGAATGTTGTTACTGTTAACTGCATCTAAAACTATTAGAAAGAGTTTTTGTTTATTGGAATACAGATGAAATAAAAATAAAAAATACAAATATTAAATAAAAAAATGATAAATATTGGCCTGAAATAAAATAAGCTATAATACTGAAATTACTAATACTGAAATTAAATAAAACAAATCTAAACAGAAATAGCAAAAAAATAAGACAAATTAAAAAAGACAAAATTACAAAATTTTGCCTTAAGCACTTTAAAAATAACTAAATGCAAATTTGAAGTATAAAAATAAAAGCTAATAATATATGTGTGTGCACTATATATATTTATTATGTTTATATAAAGACACACATACAGTATATATTTTAAAAATATATACAATTTAAAAATATGTTACTAACACAAAAAACTGCTATGTGCTGGAGATATAAGATAAATAAGAGCGTCTGAGAATTAAAGCTTGTGTGATAAACCCTACATTAACCGTTTAGTGGCCTGAGTCCTGGGAAAGCCATCACATTCATCAGCTGAGAGCCTCTCGTGTGCCAGTTGGCATCCACAGAGAGGGTTTTGTTACAGTAATATGCTTAAAGTAATAAAATGAACAATATAAAGCTCAGAGTTGTGTAAGGAGATGGTGTTCTCCTCAGGTCCCAGCTGGGATTAAAGCAGAACGTATATCAAATGAACTGTCCAACTGGTGACCCCCACCCAGGGGAGCAGTAAAAATCAGGGGCCAGACCTCAGGAACAGTCTATATGCCACTTTCACTAGGCCACATGTGAACAAAGAACATGAATGAACTCTTGTTCTTCAATAAAACCTCATTCATGGCTAAAAATAATCACCAGACCAAATACACAGTCCAGCAGTGATAGCTATATGATAAACAGTGGAGTTATTCCTAAATGAAAGTGCTTTACATGTGATTCAGTTCACCTGAATCCCTGATTTTAGTGATGCTTACAGACAGCGGTTTACTAGTCATGCTAGTATAGATAATACTAACCTGAACAGGACAGGATTGAACACTTAAAAATATATATAACATGAAAATATAATACAAATATTTGGATTATGGCAATAATACGGGAGTAGAAGACAGACCAGCTTCCCACTCCATTAAAACCACACAGAGGAGACACAACAGGAACAAGCAGCGCCTGCACACAAGGAAGTACAGTAGTAGAGGTCATATCTGAGCCCTGGCCTATGATTTTTTATCATCATTATTAATGCCTTCTTCTGCCTCCTGCTTCCTTCTTTCCCAGCCCCCCAGACTCCATGCTTTGCTCCATTATAAACTGTATTTATAGAGCTGAAAAAAGCATGCCTCAGGTCCTTTAATTGGGTGGGTGGCAACTGAAGGAACCCCAAACAACTGTTCCTTACATGCCGGGAACACACATCAACAGACTCGAGCTAAACAGGTCAGTCAGTCGCCACAGCGCCTCATTGTACGAGCCACACGGCTGAAGCGTCGTCTGTTTCCTTACATTGTTTCCATTTGGCAGAGTGAAGGCTTTCACAGAAAGACTCGGCACTATAGGACGGCTTCCCACAGGCAGATTCGCAAGTCATAATAGCACTTTTTACGACTGCAATAAAACTAAACTGTCAGAACCAATGGTCACACTTCAGGCTACAGTGTTCATGTTACTGTGTATTTATATTAGTAATCATTCAACACTACTGAAAACTAGTATATGAATAATAAATAACTGGCTGCTGCATCTGTGCATGCCAAGTCAAGCACCTTTATAATAAATAACATGTGTATAAATGGAGCTGCTAGTAATTAGTGATGTTTTCATATATGTTTGATTTATTATCAATCAACCCTACATTTTATACATAACACAGTACTTGATGATTGACATATGCTACTAGTTTAGTGTCAGTGAGTATTTACATATTTATTAATTTATTTATTTTTTGCTAGAAAGTAATACTTTTGATTAATTTAATGCATCCTTGTTGAATAAAAGTGACAGTCAATAATAATTTCTATTTCCAATAAAAGGTGTTCTTTTAAACTTTCGATTCATCAAATAATTCAAATAATAAACAATATACAATGGTTTCTTCAGAAATATGAAGAAGCACAACTGATAATTATAAAAGCTTCTCGAGCAGTAAATCAGCATATTAGATTGATTTCTGAAGGATCATGTAACTCTGGAGTTATGGTGCTGAAAATGTAGCTTTGCATCCCAGGAATAAATGACATTTTACAACATATTCAAATAGAAAGCGGCCATTTTTAATTGTAATACTATTTTACATTTTTACAGTATTATTTAAATCAAACAATGCATTACTTGTGAGTATAAGAGACTTCTTTCAAACACAAAACTTTTTCACATTTTTAGTGGTAGTGTACAACTGCATTTAGATCAAGACATTCAAAGACTAATACCACTAACGCAAAAACATTAACAGCAGAATGTCTAAAATGGTAAAGGACCATTACTTTCTAAAGATCTTTAAAGTTTCACCAAACAAACGTGATAGACTCTAGGGGACAGTGTTTGTAGGTTATGTGTTACCGAATGTAATCGGATGCTGTCACTTGAATAAAAGTATGATTAAAAAACCTCTATAGCCACGAGTGGGGGACATACAGTGTCTAATTTATGAAGGGTTGGACGACGTCCATTCCCAAACCTACCAGAGCAAGAATCTCTAATCTGAGAGATCAACAAGTCTGACCTCATGCTTTTGAACATGGAGACAGTGGTGAAAAATAGTGCTGATTGATTAAGAGCTTTTGAGTGCTAGAGTTTAACAAAGACGTCTTGATGACTATGTGAAAGTGTTGAATGTCATTATAAATCTCAATCTTAATCTAAATAAAAAAGTATAAAGAATCTGATTTAAAAGTACAGTAAACATAGTAATATTGTGTATTGCAGTTTAAAATAGCTGTTTTCTATTTGAATACCTTTAATAATGTAACTTTTATGCAAAGCTGTTTGCAGTTTTCAAGAGAAATAAAGATATCTTTGTGGAATGTAAAAAGCCTTTCAATGGCATCACGCTGTAAAACACCTTTATCTGACAAACCTACACTGTAAATCTGTGAGAAGAAACAGGGAGGAGAATGTAATTTGTATTTAATGGCTTAAGTTCTTCAGTTATGTGCCAATATGAGAAGATTTGCAGAACCAGCAACCAGCTTTGATACAGAACACGTCAGTTTATCTTGATGATAAGCAGGGCGGCTGAACTCAATTTCTTTCTGTTCTTCAGGGAAGGCAGAAGGGATGATGTCATCCGAACAGACGGCGATCGTGATTGGCTGAGAGCATCTACGCTCACGTGGCTCCCACCAGACTGTTCTAAGAGTTATTAAATACATGCACAGAGAGCACAAACCAGGGCTTTAACGAGATCAAGACCCTCGAAGCTAAACTCACAGTTCCTGCTATTAATTTACGCTCCACTGTAGGATTCCCTTTTAAGGGCAGATGCATGCGTGACGTATTTAGAGCTATGCTAAAAATATGCCCTTCAGCAATACATGAACTTCAATTCAAGGATCACTATTATTATTGCTCACACATTTGAAAAACTATTCAACTTCAGCATGCATTCTATCCTGCATCATTTGTTCTATAGAAATCAAAATGCACCAAAAACAGCCAAGAAATCTGTAATATTGCTCTGCAGTGAATGGGTGCCGTCAGAAGATTTTCCTGGATAAAATGCCTCATATATTTCATTCAAACTCACATGACCTATCTGAAAATGATCCCCCCCATTGGACAGCCCAGCAAAGTTGAACTATAGTACAATGACATCAACTCTTCTTCTATTATTGTCCTTGACAGACATTGTTCAAGACAACAACATCCAACGCATTCATTCATTAATAACTGTGACGAAGTACACAACTCATGAAACCTGAAGTAACTGTTTATGTTCGGCATGTGTTTGCAAACGCGATTAACTTCATGTGTCAGAACAAACAGATTTAGATGTTTACAAGACCAGTTCCACCTTGGGATAAATCAGTTAAAACAGCAAATTAGTATGAACGAATGATATAGCCAGACCTGAACAGGTAAAGCTGCATTTGATTCTCGCATTAAAAGTTGAAATGAACCGGACATGAACCGTGCAAAGCCTGAGTGTGGAGATATTTCTCAGATCTCCCTCCAAAATCCACGAGCTCATCTGAAACTGATGATACATCGCAGACACTCATTCCTAAAGTGTTAGTCCATGTACAGAAATTCCTTATTTAATAAACAAATCAACTAGCGGCTCTCCAACTGCTTCAAATTGGGCCAAAGAAAAGAAAGTCAGCTGATGTCAAAGAGAACATAATTGTGCAGTGTGCAGAGAGACGTGCTGTGGTTAAAATGCTTCACAGGTCTGTTCTTATAGTCACAGATAGTAGAGAGGTGGATTGTTCTGAAGTGGATTCAAGGGTGGCACTGTAGTTGCAATAAGTCACTTTGTGAAATGTTATCCATGCTAAATATTCCATGGTCAACTGTAAGCGCTATTATTGGAAACTGGAAGTGTTTAAGAACAGCAACGACTCAACCATACTTCCAGTGAAGGGAAATCTTAATGCTTCAGAATACCAACACAATTTGGACAACGCTATGTTTCCAACTTTGTGGTAAAAGTTTGGGGAAGACCCTTTTCTATTCCAGCATGACTGTGGCCCAGTGCACAAAGCCAGGTCTATAAAGACATGGTTGGATGAGTTTGGCGTGGAAGAACTTGACGAGCCCACACAGAGCCCTGACCTCTGACCCCATACCTTTTGGAACAGACTTTGCACTGGGAGTGTGCCTATAATGCTTTCAGATGCTGTCTAGTTAGGCGGTTCCTTTGCTGTAGTGACGCTGAGGCAGATATAATTTAGGCTTGTTTGCCTAAACTGCAGGCGTTATCACAGGGACACATAGTTTCCGAGCCTCTCCATTAAACCCCCCTGAGGACTGCTGAAATTTTCCCATGAGAATGATGATGGTTAACACACACTGGAGTGAGAGCATATGGGACGCCTATCACTTCAGCTGGCTGGAAACTTATTCCATGTGTGGTTAGTAATGCAGAACTCCTCCACACTAACTCATTTTCCCTTACTGTATGCTATACAGCACAGAAGTGCACCCACAATGCACTTCTACTGTAGCTTACTGATAACACAGTGGCTATGTCATATGACTTTGCATACAAAAAAATAAATAAATAAATAAAACTGCATATAAAGATATGCGTACAGTATGAAATAAATAATTTATAACATTAATACAAAATGACACAAGTGGAGGGAATACTGGAACAATGTCCTTGTAAAAATCAAATTTTATGGGCTCATGTACATAATGTAGAAGGTATTCCGTATGTGACCCTCAGTTGAAAACACAGCTGGGATTTATAAATCTGGAATGGAGGTGCCATGCTCCTGTGGCGTAAACGGGCACATGGAAAACATTTTCTCGTCTTACTCACAAAAAAGAAAAATCATTGTTCATCAAGCAATACAGAACAACAAATTAAGGGGTGAATCTCACGAAACCTGTCATGAACATTTGAACTCAAAGTGGGAAACAGAGGAAAAAATGAATGATATTTTTGCACAAAGAAAATCCTGTTTTAGACCAGATTAACCCTTTCCTTTGACAAAATCTTGGAATTTATGTAGACAGCACATATACACTACCAGTCAAAAATGTGGAAAAAGTAAAATTTGTAATATTTTGTAAAGATGCATTTATTTGATCAAAAATACAGGAAAGAATTTTATATTGCGAAACATGTTTACCATTTAAAATAATGGGTTTTTATTTTAATACACTTTAAAATATAATTTATTTCTGTGATGCAAAATTTCCATCAATCATTTCTCTAGTCTAAAGTGTCACATGACCCTCCGGGAGTCTAAATGCTGATTTTTTATTATCAATGTTGGCAAAGTTGTGATGGCAAATATTTTTTTGAAAACTGCGATACTTTTATCAGGATTCTTTGTAATTAAAAAGAACAGCATTCATTAAAAATATAAATCTTTTCTAACAATATAAATCTTTGCCATCACTTCCTCACACATCCTAACTGAATAAAAGTTTTAATTGCTTTCAAATAAAAAAAAAAAGAATAAAAACGTACTGACCCCAAAATTTTGAATAGTAGTGTATATTGTTAGAAAAGATTTCTATATAAAATAAATGCTTATTCATTCAAGAATCCTTAATACATATCACAGGTTCCCAAAAAAATATTAAGGAGCACAACGGTTTCCAGCACTTATAATAAATCAGCATATTTGAATGATTTCTGAAGGATCATGTGACAGTGAAGACTGGAGTAATGATGCTGAAAATCCAGCGTTGCGTCCCAGAAATAAATTCGATTTTAATGTACATTAAAACAGAAAATTATTTACATAGCAAAAATATTTCACAATATAACATTTTTATCTGTATTTGTGATCAAATAAATGCAGCCTTGATGAATATAAGAAACTATATTAGAAAATATAAAAAATCTTACTGTGTTCTACCTTTTGGGTGAGAGTGATTTCACCATACATAGTTCCTGGATCAACATCCTTGTTGATCCTGGAACAACATTCCAATCAACCAATCAGATTTGAGGGAATTTTTTCAGGAAATGTCTATTTTAGGCTTATGATCAGGGTGCTTCTACACTCTTGTTAATCAGTTATAATTTTGGGTAGGGTTAGGTTTAGGGCAAAGGATTGGGACAAGTCTATGTTTTTGGACAGTAATGTTCATTCAAGATAAACAAAAAATATTGATCCAGGATCATGTCTTACTTGGCAAATCACAGCGACCATAATAAATAATGAAGTGGTTGTTTACATTTTAAGCCAATTTAAACACAATAGAAATTAAAAAAAAAGAAAACCTCTAAAGTAAACACTGGGAAGCATTAAAGCAATTAAAATCCTATAGGAAAATGTGTTCAATTATCAGGGAAAAAAATGTCACAATAAAAAAAAAACATGCTTCATTTATGCAAAATATGATACTTTCCTGATGATTTGATTTGGTGGTGAAATGTGACCTCCACATGCTCTTGACAGGTTTTGTGTGAAAGCAAAAAAAACCAACTTGTTATTAGAATGAGAACAAAGCATTCATCAAATGCTTACGGAGATATCAGTCCAAGATATACACACTCTCTTAACACTTCACTAAAAATTCAACTGCCTGGAAATCTTTCCACTGTGCAAAAATACACCGGCATTTAGCAGGACATCCATTTCATTTGGAAGAGCAACAGAACTTAATCCCTTTGGCCTTGACACATACAGTAATATTTCCTTGGCTTTACTATATGTCCTCTCTGCTGCTATCTGTCGACATAAATGCCTGAAATAACTGATATGCCCTTAGGTTTTACTCACTAAGTGAGCAGGTGGGTCATGTCAAGGGTAAGTGTGGGGAGAGCCAAAAAATCCTTCACTCCTGCTACTCATTCCCAGAATTCCAAGCTGTTTCAAGCCGTCACCTTATCAGGCTGAAAACGGGGCACTCCTGTAAAGGTCCCAGAAGCACTGTGCACCCGGGAAGCACTGAAGGATTGGGATTAGTTCCTTTTATGGAGTTGTAATGTGAGTTATGGATGCAGGAGGAAATATGGCTTCCATCGTCTCAAAACCACTTCAAGAACCCTATAAGATCTTACACAAAGTTGAGACCATGCATAGAAAGAATTTTAAGAAGCTGACCTTTTGTTTTTACAATGTTCAGTCATTTTGAAAGGCATCAGATCATATCCGTACGGCTTTAGTTATCTGCAATGCATTTATCAAAACTGACAGGAGACTAAAATAATTTCTGCTTCCGCTGTTGAATGTTTGTTTCCAGTTCTATTAAGAAAAATAGAGGAACGACAACAACAAAAGAGGTAAGAGGAGTTTCCTTATATTTGGGAATGGACTTCCAGCTGTCATATATGGTGAATAATGTATCTAAATGTTACATTTTTAATAAAACCTCAGATATTATCTTAAAAAAACCCACACACATTCAAAATCATTTGTTATGCAGCAATACAACATAAAAACCAGCACTGAACACTGTTCATGTGATATCAAGTAGAATCTAGTGATCTAGATTTATACAACATTCTTGGTTCTCTAAATAATAGGTAAAAAAGCAGATGATAAAAAAAGGAAGTCAAAAAAGATAGGAAAGGCAAGGTCAAGTTGATTGTTCTGCATTGTGGGATAAGGGATTTATACTAATATACATTTATATTAGAGTTGTCAAATGATTAATCACAATAAAAAATAAAACCAAAATAAAACTTTTTGTTTTCATATAATATGTGTGCATCCCTACAAAGGCATACATTCAGGCAGACATTTAATCATACAAAGCCAATTTTCCACTAGCTTATATGATTCTTTAGGGTCTTAAAGGGGTCATACGGTGGTACATGCACTTTTTAAAGCTGTTTGGACAAATGTGTGTTGGGAGCGTGTGTACAGTACACAACCACCCTACAATGATAAAGATTCACAAGTATTTGTATTAAATTAAAAGAAGAATAAGTTGCCCCATTTAAGCCATTCTTAAATGCATGACAGAGACCACTCCCACAATAGTTGATTGACAGCAGCGTGAGCCACCAAGATTTCTAAGCGATTAAGGTGTTTTGATGTTGAACGTGTTAATGAACACATTGTGTTAATGAGTCAGCGGAGCTCGTGAAGATTTAAAGGGGAAGTACACAGAACAGAGAGAGATTTCTAAAGAGCTGTTTTTGACAGGGTAAAATTAGCGTTTTTTATACTATCTTTGAGAAATTTTAAAGCAATCTATATTACAAACTTTCCATTAAGACCCTGAAGAATCATATAATCTAGTGGAAAATTGCCTTTGTATGACCCCTTTAATGGAAAGTTTGTAATATAGTTTATTTTAAAATTTCTCAAAGAAAGCTCATTTTACCCTGTCAAAACAGCTCTATAGAAATCTCTCTCTGTTCTGTGTACTTCCCCTTTAAATCTTCACGAGCTCCGGAGACCCCGCCCCTCTTTTTTGATGCACTCTCAGAGGATCTTTTTTTAGCCATATTCATAGTGAAACTTGCTAATTAGCACATACTATATACTCACTGCTTCTGTAGGTGAGGCTGGATCATGAATGATTTGTGCAAACATAAACACATTTCAGTTGATCATAACGTTAATCTTCTGCATCTTCTCATCAAAACTACTGGGTGGATCTTTATCATTGTAGGGTGGTTGTGTACACACTCCCAACACACATTTCAGTTCAAACTGCTTGTAAAAGTCCATGTGGCACTGGATGACCCATTTAAGAAAATGCATAGATTAAATATATTTAATTTTATAAAAGAATATAAATCTCTCTCTCTCTTTCTCTCTCTCTATGTATATATATATATATATATAAACACTGTATGTATTTGTTTTTATATATGCATAATAAATATACACAGTAAACACACATATACTATGAAAGCATGGATGCGATTAATCGTTTGACAGCACCGATATATTTATAATACATCATTCTAAATAATATTTTAACAAAACATTTGAAAATTTATTTTATTTTTCTGTTTACTATTTTATTTATAATATATGTAACAGAATACATAACAGAAGATAAAACAGTTAAATCTGGAAAAAGCGAATATTAGAGTTTTAGCACATAATTTTTGAGCCTTGTGATATGATCTGAAATTTCAATATGTAAATTCAGTTATTCATAGATTAAACTGAATGTTTGTTGTTCATCAGCAGACAGTCTATTAGCTTTATCTGCGTGTATGCTCCTGCTGAGCTCTGTGAACGTCAGCTCATCCTGAATGCTCAGGACAACAGCGACAGATGCTTCCTGTGTCTGATGAGATCAGGCCTCATAAAACTGCTCCACTGTTACACTGCAGTTATTCTGGGCCTATTGTTCTGATCGCTGCAGCTTGGATACAATCTCCATATCTACAGTGTGTGGGAGTGAGAGATGTAAAATAAACTGTTATACTGTATATGTGCACCGAAGGTAGTCCACCACTGCGCTCCAATAGAGAAACATTCCAACAACAACCAGGGTGTGCATGAGATTGAATGAGTCACTGTTGTTTAACATTCACCGGAGAGAAGTCAGGTGTCAAACACCAGACACATAACAGCATGTCATCAGACCACATAAATAAGACCCTCTAAACTCATGCTTTAGGG
Organism: Enteromius fasciolatus; assembly: GCA_032361145.1. Taxonomy (NCBI): domain Eukaryota; kingdom Metazoa; phylum Chordata; class Actinopteri; order Cypriniformes; family Cyprinidae; genus Enteromius; species Enteromius fasciolatus. The sequence continues at coordinate 20,309,453 of JAUMHR010000063.1, forward strand.
AACAGAAAATCAAATGAAAGAGTACAATGTATGAGAAGCAGTTCTCATAATAGAAATGTTACTCGAGACATGGTTTCCAGAGTACAACCAAACCCTTTTCATATTTAAAATATGTTTCATATGTTTCTGTATGTATTAGATTAAGCACCATGCTGTCTACTTTCCCTGGATTCAGCAAGCAACCAAGCACACACTTTGCTGCTTCATATGAAATGTTCTGCCATTATGACTGTTTCCTAGTTCTTTCCACGACATTTATTGTCGGTATTGTGGGTTTCTTGCATTTTAATATTTTTCCGTCACCGTGTTTTATAAATAGGCACTGGAGTCGCGAGCGTGTTTAATGGGAGACAGCTGGATATGATTACCTTCCTGCCGTGCGGATTCATTGTATCAGCTTTCTTGGCCGGGCGTAAATGAAGTCCGTGGAATGGCACTGGAGGAATTGCAGCGTTATGTTATATGTGGCAACACAAAGCCGGTAGTGTGGCAAACGGCCTAGTCCTCTGCTCTTACTGGGTCAGTGCTATGAATACCATCAAATAAGCACTGCGCAATCTGACACAGTATGTGTGTGAAATACAATCAGTGTTGTGAGACACTTTACTCTGTTTTAAAACTTGGTAAGTAGGTTACCTGGACAGCATTTAAATGCATTGCAGATGAAAGAACACGGCTTGAAAATTTCTGCAATTAGATTGGAAAAAACATCAGACTGAAAGTGTCTAGAAAATAGTTATGAATAACCAAATAAATAAAAATATAGGCTACTTACACTACTGTCCATATATTCTTGACACATTTATTCAGCAAGGAAGCATTGAATTGATCGTAAATGGCAGTAAGAGTGGTATTATGCTGCAATTTGAACTTTCTATTCATCAAAAAAAAAAAAAAATCCTGAATATGAAGCAGGAAAACTGTTTTCAATATTGATAATAATCATAAACTCAACTCAAATATTTATAAAGCATTCTCAAAACCACGACTGGAACCAAGGTGATGTACAAGAGGAAGATAAGACAAAAAAAAAATAAAGTTAAAAATAAAACAATAAATGGTAATCAACCAGCAAAGATTGCAGTAATGATGCTGAAAATCCAGCTTTGCTTCACAGGAATAAATTACATTTTAAAATATACTCATATATATCCAAATAGTTATTTTAAATGGTAAAAGACTAATATTTCATAAAATTATAGTTTGTTCTGTATTTTTGTTTAAATTAAAATGTTGCAGCCTTGGTAAGCAGAAGAGATCTAAAACATAAATCCTTCTGACCTCAAACCTGGTAGAGCGTATTACTCAACATGGAAAGATACGGATAAAACAGGACATTTTAATTAAAGTGTGTAATGTTGCTGTTTGAGCATAAACAATATATGCAAAGTCGTAGCATTGAAAATTCAATGCAAACAAGATATCATATTTTAAAGTTCTGGAAGTTTAAAGCCTACAAAATGACTGGTAGCACCAGTAAACCATATATAAAAAGCTAACAGAAGCAGTAGCATTTACAGATATCTAAAAGTATGAGACATCAAAATAAACAAAAAAACATACAATTAAGAGCCGTGCTTCCACAGTATTATTACAAATATTATAAGCATTTAACACATTAGACAGCACCCTATAAACACAATCAAGCCTAGAAAAAACCAACCACCTCTTTAATATACAGTGGGTACGGAAAGTATTCAGACTCCCTTACATTTTTCACTCTATTATATTGCAGCCATTTGCTAAAATCATTTAAGGTTATTTATTTCCTCAATGTACACACAGCACCCCATATTGACAGAAAAACACAGACTTGTTGACATTTTTGCAGATTTATTACAAAAGAAAAACTGAAATATCACATGGTCCTAAGTATTCAGACCCTTTGCTCAGTATTTAGTAAAAGCACCCTTTTGATCGAATACAGCCATGAGTCTTTTTGGGAAAGATGCAACAAATTTTTCACACCTGGATTTGGGGATCCTCTCCAGTTCTTTCAGGTTGGATGGTAAATATTTTTAGGTCTCTTAAGAGATGCTCAATTGGGTTTAAGTCAGGGCTCTGGCTGGGCCATTCAAGAACTGTCACTGAGTTGTTGTGAAGCCACTCCTTCGTTATTTTAGCTGTGTGTTTAGGGTCATTGTCTTGTTGGAAGGTAAACGTTCAGCCCAGCCTGAGGTCCTGAGAACTCTGGAGAAGGTTTTCATCCAGGATATCCCAGGATATTCAAGTGTTTTTTTTTAGCAAACTCCATGTAGGCTAGGTGTCATAGGCTTCGAAGGCTTCCTTCGGGCCACTCTGCCGTAAAGCCTGACTAGTGGAGGGCTGCAGTGAAGTTTTTTTTATTTTTATTTTTTTACAACTTTCTTCCATCTCCCAACTGCATCTCTGGAGCTCAGCCCCAGTGATCTTTGGGTTCTACCTCTCTCACCAAGGCTCTTCTCCCCCGATGGCTCAGTTTGGCCAGACGGCCAGCTCTAGGAAAGGTTCTGGTCTTCCCAAATGTCTTCCATTTAAGGGTTATGGAGGTCACTGTGCTCTTAGGAACCTTAAGTGCAGCAGAAATGTTTTTGTAACCATGGCCAGATCTGTGCCTTGCCACAATTCT
>JAUMHR010000063.1:20312160-20329049 GCA_032361145.1 Enteromius fasciolatus
ATGTATTATATATTATATATAATATAAATGTGTTTATTAGTTATTACTCATTTTATTAAAGCTATTTGCCAAAGCAAATAAATATGTGTCATAGCAAAGGGTCTGAATACTTAGGACCATGTGATATTCCATTTTTTCTTTTTTAATAAATTTGCAAAAATGTCAACAATTATGCGTTTTTCTGTCAATATGAGGTGCTGTGTGTACATTAATGAGAAAAAAGATTAACTTAAATTATTTTAGCAAATATCTGCAATATAACAAAGAGTGAAAAATTTAAGGGGGTCTGAATACTTTCCGTACCCACTGTATGTGTGTTTGTGCTATGCATGTTTCAAGAATAAAGTATCACATCATCATAGAAACATGGTGATATCAGACTTTATTAGACTTAATTGTGAGTCAGCTGGTCATTCTGTGTAAAGTGCTCCTAATCCTTCACTCGGGATGTTGCCTTGGAAGACAGCTGCCTATGTAGGCAGTAGACAGACAGGCAGCTCGGTTTGGGCCACAATTTCGTACAGACTAAACTGATTAGTGTTGAGAGCTTAACTTTGTCAGAGTTGTATACTGAGCAGGAGAGGAACACTTTCAAATGGGCTGCTTTTGATATGATTACAATCCTCACCGGCTCCCTCAGTGCACACAACACCTCACCAGCTGTGGAAGTGGACCACATACATCAGTAAAGCCTGTTTTGTGGTGTTTATGTAAACATGGTAAACAGATCTATCAAAGACATGTCACACAACAACCAGACAGCCATAGGAATCTGACAGTCTTTATCTTCTCCTACTACAAATTCCAGTCCTATCTCACGAGGGACCATGACTAACAGGTTCGGTATTGCTGAGCGAGTGATATCTATGGCACATGTACAGTATGCATAAACTAACCTCTGATTAGTACGAGACATTGTAATGTAAAGCATAAATGGTCATACACTATTTACTGTACTTTGACTTACGAGGGAAGAACAAGCATCATACATATCATATACTGTATAATAATATCACGATCAGGATGAAATGTACAAAATTTCATATATGACATAATTAATATAATATAATACAGTATATAGTGCTATCAAAATAAAGGTTTTTGCTTACGTAATATATGTGTATATTAAATATATTATGCATATTTATTATGTATAAAAACCCACACATAGAGCATATTTTATGAAAATATGCATTTACATGAATATATTTATATTCATATAAATTATATCATAAATTGTCATAAATGGCATAATATATAATTAATATATAAATGCAACACACTTCTCTTAAATATATACTGTACATACATGTGCGTGTGTTTACACATACATAATAAATACACATAGAATACATAAATATAGTAAGCAAAAACATTTATTTGGATGCGATTAATCATGTTTTAATCATTCATTGTTTGACAGCACTTTTAATAAAATAATTCATATGTAATATAAATAATTCCCTTATGTTCATCATCACTGCATTTATAAACACACAATAAAAGAAGTAATCTACTGAAAAATTTTCAATATTTTTTTCTATTTAATATACTTATTATTCATATTCTATTTATTTTACATTATGTATATTATATTATAATACAATATGTAATATAACTGTGATTATTTAATTAAAGTTTACATTTTTATCTTGTCATTGTTTTTTATTTGTAGTTTTTTAAACACCTGCATTTTTCTATTTAGAGTGCTTTTTAAAATACATTAAAAATATATCAAAAAATACTGTTTTATAAATATATTTTATATTATGCACATTATAAAAGAATATAAATCTTAAAATACATCATAGAATTGATCATTTATACCCCACATTGCATGCACAAAATACTCCTCAAAGTTGAGTCTGCAGTGAATTCAGGGCGATTTACTGAGTCGGGATTCGGGGTGAACTGTCCAGAAAACGCTCTGCCATTTCCTTTCTACTAAAGAAAACAGTGTGTGTGGCCGCCACAATAACACAGGAAATAGATTTGTCCCTTGCATCTGGTTCTGTTCATTTGAGTGCTGATGTCTCTAATGCCTCATCCTTCAGCATGGACATTTAAACCTGGCCTGACACGCTTCAACACTCATCCCTGTACATGCAATACGGAAAATCCACCCAAACAGTTTTTTGACCCATCGTGCATAGAGCGCCAAGAAGAAAACACACATAAATACATGAATCACGGATTGTGAAAATGACATGAGATGATGAAGTGAATGGTTAGCATGAGGGTGGCAATGGTAAGCCAAGAATCCAGCCCGATCTTCCACTCAACTCTAAAGGTTTTCCCGACAACATCATCTACAAACTACAATATCCATCATGATCCGAAAATGCTGAAAAAACCATCCTGCTCTCAGGTGCAAGTGCAATACATATGCAGTTTATCTAGCTAAAAATAACCAAAGAAAGAACATCTGGCAGTCTGGTATGATATTCCGAACCTTGTGCCAATAGAAACATGTTTAAAATGATCAACAAGAATCTTACGTAATGCCTCCTATTCCAGCGGGGGGAAATTATAACTAGACTATTTACTAGATTTTGAGAAGCCCTTGTAGATGCTTGTTTCCTTTGGCATGATGCAGGGTTTTTACAAAGTTTTCTAACCTCGCTGTGCACAGGAAGCGTTGTGTCAGACCAACCACAGAAACCTTTGGATAAGCAGAATAAGTTCAATTAAATGTACGTAACATCATCTGATTAAATCATAACTACTTCTGGATTGTGCAGCTGTGATCCTCCTCAAACAGGAAGTGCTGCAGGCCGCCTCATTGACTGTCGGTTTGGATACATAACAGAATAAAGAGAAACACAACTCTATTATACAGTTCAACACATAGCTACTTGGCCAGCTAGTCTTAGATATAATTAATTTCTTTAAGCCAGTCTACTATTGTGGTTTAAACATTTTTAACAGACATGGTTAACTGTAAACATTAATATTCAGTAAATGAGTAAATAAGAAATTATTAAAATAATATTCAAAGAAATATATCCAAATATATTAGATAATCACATGCTTAATAATAAGATTTATATTTATTTGTATTATAAATTATTAATATATAAATATTGGATTATTTATGTGTTTAGGAGTGACTTCATCTAAAATATTTTTCTTTGAACTGTACTTAAAAATATATAAAAAACACATTTTATACACCTTTAATTGACATTAATATTTAAACTTTTTGCTTGTAAATAATATGTTACAGTATACACAAAATATGTATGTATATAGAGTATAACTATATGAAAAATATGTTATTAAACTATTTCAAAAACTATTTGAACACAGACTTTGTTTCACTGAAAATATTAGCATTTAAAGTATAGTAGTTATTCTAAATAAGAAACTATTCAAATAATATTCAAAGAAAAAAACTAAAATATTTTTGATATTTGCCACCGAACAGCATAAAGGCAAAAAGAACTGTTACTGTACACTTAATATCTCTGTCAGAAATCAATGGCCTGGTCATGTGGCAACTAATAAGACTTTAATACAGATTTTAAAGTCAATCAAATCCCATTCCAAGGCCTGTTTCATGAAATTTGTGAGAACAGAAAATAAAAACATAGTAAGTTCAGCCAACAGAAATATCATATTCATTGGCCTCAACTAGTCCTAAATCAGCAGGTATTTACTTTACTCAGAAACCAAGGTTAACAAAATAAAACACTGTATGCAGATCTCTCTTAAATCAAGACAAAGGTCCATGCAAACGTTCTCCTGTGATGTCTGCGTGACTAAATAAAGTGAACTATAGTGAGTGTGAACATGTCAGCGGGGGGCCAGAGAAAGAGCTCTAGATGACTGCTGTGACGTTACTGTACCGCTAGTGAAGGTTCCCTCCGGAGAGCCAGCTGCTTTCCATTAGCATACCTCAGCTGTAAGAGTGGGGGTCCTGGTTTCACATGGGGAGACGCTAACACCAGGATAAATGAGAGGATTGCTGCGCAGACCGGCCCTCGGGACTGCGGCCAATTCACGCTTGATGACGGAGGATTTGTGCTGCTTTGAGCTCGCCGACTGAACAAACACACTTGTGTTTTGGAACATATTTGAGTGTTGTTTGACAAACCGATACAAGGCTTATACTTTATAACTAGCTGGTATGGGAATTTCTAATAGTGTGGAAGCTCGTTTCTGAAGTGGGATAGAAACATAAATGGTCTAATTACAACTTTTTTGGAATAAGTCTACATTTTGGAATAAAATAAATGTAAAAAAGGTATTTGCATGATGCAACAATTCAAACTTTTAGTTTATATGTAGCAAGTTTATGGCTCACAATTATATTTTATAAAATTATAAATAATTAAATAAAATCCTTTTTATAAATAAATAAAAATGTATAAAGATATATCATTTCATATATTTTTGTAAATATAATTTATAGCAAAATGTCTAACAAACAATAAATAAAAGTACTTATTTCATTAAATGATCCTGGCAAAAAACAAAACTTTTCAACTTACATAATAATCAATGCTTTTTTGTTTGTTTTATTTCTAAAGGATTGCGTGACACTAAAGACTGGAGTAATGATGCTGAAAATACAGCTTTTGTGTCACATTTTACAATACATTATAAAAAAACTTTATTTCAAAATGTTACCGTTTTTGATCCAATAAATGCAACTTTTTGGAGAAAAAGAAACTGCTTTCCTTAAAACATAAAACCTTACAGACCCCAAACTTTTGAACACTAGAGAAACTATGAGCTGCTATTTCACCCAGTGCATATAAAAGCAGCATGACAATATCCATAATAAAACTGCAGTAAAGTCATGCGTGGCACGATCAGTTTAAACAATCTTAAAACACGTCACTGACACAGATACTTTTCTTACACAAACTTTAAACAGAGCAGCCCTGCACAAAGAATACCGTGCAATAAAAGTACCTCTCACTTACATACGGCTGACAATTTAATTCTAAGCTGCGCTAACAAGGTCAATTAACTTCAGACTAAGCTGAAAGTGTTTGCCACGATCACCATTGCTATGCATACTGTGCACTTAGAAATATAATCAAACGCATACTATAATTAGCAGCGCAAATTCAATATCAGATTAAATATACATGTTCTGAAGAAAACGGGAGAGATGTTTGAGTTGAAGTGGTGTAGGATGAAATACCAAAGCACCACTAAAAAACAGTCTATGCCAGAGGATTACAGATAAGACAGCAGTTTTCTCCACATGGAGCTAATAAAGACTCAGCTTGGATGGAAACACGTGTAAACCCTGCGTTGTGGGACATTCAGACTGTAATTTCAGTGAGGTACTGCAGTTTCTCCACTGACAGACAGGATTCAAGTCAAATCTACCGAGACAAGTGTGACCTTCCAGATAAATGAGTGTCTTTACTTCAGACCAAGAGGCTGTTTATGTTGCTTGATCCATTAAGGATCACCCAGTGAGATCCGCCTGCCCACCCAGAACACAAGGACAGCCTTTTACAACATTAAGTTTAAATTCTCACACATTAAGCAGCCATTAAAACATACATCCTTGTATTTGTGATTCCCTGTCCAACACAGTTGCTTCAAAACACTTTCAAATAAACTACACTGACTCAAGCTGCAATAAACAAGCAGCACTCATTATTTAGGGCCTGAGAAAGAGATTGTAGGGTGAATGTACAAACACAATGACAGATGCGGACGCAAATATGCAGTGACTACAAACAAGCTGAAATATTAGGATGCATTACATCTCCGCTTTGCTAAAGCATAGATACAGTCAATGGTTTAACATTGGTCAGGCTGTGATTTTTAAAGGCTCAGGGTCATGACACTACATGCTACTGACAAATACAATATGTTGTTTTAAAAATGTTAAAACAAATGATATGTAGCACAAATATGTTTTTTGGGGATTCTTTGATCATTAAAATATTAAAAAGAGAAGCCTTTATTTAAAATGGATAATAATGTTCAGAAATACTGTTACAGTAGTTTACTGGTTCACTGCTGTTCAAAAGTTTGGGATCAGTGCATTTTTATTCTTTCTTCTTTGAAAGAAATGAATACTTTTTTTTCATGTATCTGTTTTTTGCAAATGAACTCTTCAGTTGTATCTCTTTTTGTCATTAAGTTTACAAAACACATAAAAATGACCATTTCAAATATTTATTAATGAACTGTCCCCTACTGCCAAACCTCACAAAATATAAGAAATAGTGCTAAAAAACTCCTTTATGTATGTATATGGTATTTATAAATAAAGGAAAACATAAAAAAGATCAATACCTTTACCTCAAAATACGCATAATTAAAGCATTCAGTTTTAAAGTTATTTTTACGCACATGTTAATGAAGGAAGACAAAAGGCACACAGTTTTGTAGAACGACCCTCATCAGTCTTAAAGCTGCAAAAGGAAACCATGTGTGAATGTGCTTGAGTAAACACAAGAAGACCAAGTCAGCAACTGTATTGTCACTGGTTTATGTTGTTGGTTAATGCATATTTGTATCATGCGCTGTTCTGTATAAAGCAGAAACAGGAGCGTGGTATGGGGTGAACCCTTCCTCTAAGAAGCTCCCCTATAGAGAAGTGGCCTGCAGAGGCTCATAAAGCAGCGCCAGTGAAATTTACAGGCTCTGTGTGGGCCTCCTTGTTAGAGCTCAAGCTCCACGTCGCCCTGAGGATACTGACGCTGACCGAACGCGGGATAGCAGACTATTACCAGCAGACAGACAACAAGAGCCCAACTGTGCGGCCACAGTGACGACTGTCTCAGCAGAGACGCAAAACAAGGTCTCTCATTAAGAACCCGTATCTCAAAGGTAGTTGTTTGTCACCTGATGGCGGCTATTTCGTTTTCATAGCGAGACTTTATTATAGGTCACTTAGTGAAATACTCTTTTGAGCTCCCACATGACTTAATCAGAGCTTGGCACCAAACACATGCATATGTCTGACATCCTGAGGGCGAGACTGCAGTAAACAGTTTGGTATGGCTTCAGAACGCAGCACAAGAGTCAAATAAGAACTACTATTTCGAAGCGATTATGGAAAAACGCACATGGACTTATTTGGTGCATGTTGATGGTGTAAAATAAAGTTTGCTTGACCTCCAGTGCAGGGCTGTTTGCAGCACAGGTCATGGGAGAGCAAAGACAGTGGGTCAGTCGAGGACAAGTTCAAACAACATCACATGGACCAGCAGGAATTCTGTGATGCTGCTACATCAGGACAGAGAGCTCTATGCCACAGCTACGTCAACATGAAATGCGATATGATGCATTTCTCTATGAACTGGTATAATCTATCAAAACCAAATTAGGCTGAAAATGAAGATTTCTCCCGCTTATATATTCAGTGCTTCCTTCAAGATTTAGTGAGGCTTGTGGTGGCAGGTGACATCACATAAGTATGATGTACTAGGGCAAAACAAGAACTATTTTGGAACCAGCACCCCCAAATTAGTGAGAAACAATCATTAAATTTCATTCAGCAAATTGATGTAGATGAAGAACTTTATTCTTTGGGCTAACATGACAAGATGCACAATAAGACCAGGAACACATATTGCAGTAGAAAACCGGGTAAATGTTCTTTTCTGTTGACTTAAAAGGACAAATCCCTGAAGCATGAATTTATGAGAGGAAATCAGAGGAAAACTCACCCTCACAAAGGCTGTGTACTGATGACACTGAGCTCGGTTGATCTCCAGGCTGAAACGCTGACTTACTGCACCTGTCTGCTCTCCACCGTTTCCAAAATACACCCGCGGCAGCAAACCTCTGTGTCTCTTATCAGAATCTGCAGTTAGATTGTACAGCAACTCTGAGGAGAAAAACAGACATTTACATTTCAGTAAGACAACAATGTGTAAACATCTCTCAAATACAGCTGTGTTTTAACATTTGCTATCGGAAGCATTCCAGGATGATTTCTGGGATTTAAAAACAAAGTCAAGTAAGACTTTAAGTTCTGACTGTCAAAGTCATGGAAATGAGAGAAAAAAGTACAAGAACATTTCTGGGGCCACGTCCAAGATTTAAATGTTTGTGATTAATTTCTGGAAGTCTGAGAAAACGGCAAGGGCATGTAGGAAAAACTAGGTTCAAAATGTCCTGATGAATCTCACGAAGAAATATGTGGGCAATATTTCATCCAAAAATGAAAAAAAAAACAACAACAAATAAATAAAATGTAACAAAAATCAAACAAAATGTAAATGAATTAAAATAGAATAAAATAAAATATACTGATAACACTTATGTAAAAATGTGTGGGTTATATTTTATCAGAAAAAATAGAAATAAAATAAAGTAACACAATGTAAATAAATGAATCAATGAATGAATGATTGAATTAATTAATAATTTAAATAAAAATAAAAATGAATTAAATATAAAATAAACAATTGAATAAATAAATACATACAATAAAAATAAAAAATATCTGAATGAAATGTGAATAAATAAAAATAAAAGGAAATGAATAAAATGCAAATAGATAAATGAATACATTTTGACAAATTAAAAAATTCTCACTACTGTAATGCAATAAAAAATGTACTGTTATGCAGGGATTTATTTTTAAACATTTCATTTATTGTAATAAACACCATCATGTGTACTTACAATTGTAGGTAATACAAATTATATATTTTTCATTTCAGACATGAGAACAAAAAGGAAATTAGCTGAACTGTCATAAAAAAAAAAATGTTACTGGCTTTTAATTGCTCAATGCCACAAAAATGCGTACTTGCAATTCTGTATATAACTGCATATGTGACAAAATCTTGACTGTTGTAAATGTTTCAAGTTCTTTATGCAACCTAATTACTTTTTGCTCTTTTGGTTTCGGAATAAAATATGATCCAGACTTCTCTTAGGTGAGATTCATCCATCTACACCTACAGGATTTTCCAAAAACCAGAAATTGATCAAAAAACGCAGAACTCTTGGACGTGGCCCCAGAAATAGCTTCTTTATTTCCACAACTTGATAAATTTCTTGACACTTTTTGTGAAATTCACCCAGACAAGGTCAAATGTGTAATTGCGGGAGCATTCCTCCGATCCTGACGTTGAGAAAAAGCTATTATTACCCTGCTTACTCATAGGGCGTTACTCTAATGAACGTCTGTGAGCAGGAAGGGGTTCCTGAACCAATGCAGGGGTTGTTGTTTTAATACATCCAGCTGTGAGTGCACCATGAGCTCACTCCGGCCTACAGAACCAGGGCGTCTCCCAGACACAAGGTGCTGCAGTTCTTTCCAATGCGGGTGCCAAGCGGAGTAACACTGGTGCTCTGTACTTCCCAGAAACCTCCCATTATGTAACACCCCCATTTATGCACTCCATCTCCCATAAGGCCACACCCACTCAGCGAGCAGAGGCCACACCCAAAATTTGAGCAAGTGGTCATTCGCGTCAAATCCCTGTGACTGCATGGTGTCCATCTCGTCAAGTTAAACAAACACATGCAGCGAAGCTCACAGAGTCGAGTCACAAATACAGCACTGATAAAAAAAAACAAAAAACGCTAGACTTAATGAAAAACAAGTTAACTGCATTTGGAAATATCGGATAAAAATTCAGAGGGTGGATCAAAAGTGATACAGTGAAGTGCTGCTTTTGTATTTAACATTTGATGATATTTCATATGTTCATAAGAGCCTATTCTAGGCATATCTGCGTGTTGACAGAGTGAAATAAAGTTCAGCACAACATGCACTGACCTCCAGTTCAGGACTGTTTGCACCACAGGTCATGAGAGCGAAAAAACAGCAGTTCAGTTTAAAACGAGTTATAAAGAGTATCTAGTTATGATCTTATTGTGTCTAAAGAAACTTGGCGATTATATGTATTGTATCCAAGTGCTGTTGAATGTGTAACAATAAACAACAACTAAACTATACAATGTTATTAAAAATATAAAAAATATATATAAAATGACTGGCAAAAAAATTACAATAAAATCAAACATAAATAAAATATCAAACATTAAAATAAACTATTAGAAATTATTAAAAAATAATAAAAGAAAATTAATAAAAGTTAATAAAATATAATAATAAAATAAAAATAATAAAGTTTACTAAAATAAATATCAAATAAATAAATATAAAATCTAATAAAGAATAAACAAAACATAATTATAATAATTCCACAGAGACTCACCTATGTGGCCAGGTACATGTTTTCCTCGAAAGCTCATGCAGATGGTGACGTTGAAGCAGTTGAGATGCTGAGGGCCCTCATGACACTGCGGTACTGTGATGTTTATTGAGACGGGCAGAAAGATGGAGACGTCCACAGAGATCACCGGCCTGGATCTGTCACAAGAAACAGCAAATAAGATCAAAGCTACATCTGAGTGGATGATTATCAGAGTACCCTAATGACTCAGAAGTGCACAACTTACCTTAGCAAAACCACACTGTCAGCCATGAACGCCCCTATCGTCACATCTGGTATAAACAAACAAACAAACATACAAAAAAATTCTGGAAGGTCAGAAATGATTATATATATATATACACACACACACACACACACACACACACACGTATGCCAACAGAACATAACAAAGTAATGTATAAATTCAAAATATGAAAACCTTGTAAAAGCATATAATTAATAGGAAGTGCCAGGATGTGACATTATATAGGTTTGTGTACAAGTCATTATGACAACTAGTTAGTAAACTATAATTCAAATAATGCATTTTATCTTAAAGAAATGCACATGCAATCTGCTAAATATGAAATAAATCAAGCATTTCTTATTTTTAATAAACAATGAAGCTTCCTTTGTTTGATTTTCTCTGTCGTCTTTGTTTAATTGGCATGTCCGCTGTGGAATGCTGTAAACAAAATGCTTGCTGGCCACAGAACTATGAAATCAGAGCAGACCGAACGTGTCAAAGAACGGTTAAGAAAATTAAGCAAACACTTAATCTGCATTCCCTGGATTAGCACAGAATGGAACGCATAATTGATCTCTCTTACACAAGAGTCTTCTTTAGACTCTTCCCAGCAGCTCTCACATTATAAGTCTAGCCACTTTTTTGATCACATGTTGTGACGAATCACTCGTGCCATAAGTTGCGCATTAACTTTTAATACTCAGAGGTTTCCAGAATGGAATAAACTTACTGAAGGTCGGTAAAAACGTTACATGTTTCGCATCTTTACGGCGAGATCGCAGAAGGCCAATGTAAGTGGTCTGGCACCGGTCGCGGTTTCTCACTGAATGTGGTCGGTTTTGATCTAGTTAATTCGGAACATTCTTGGTGTTCATTCGAGCAGAACTAGCCAAGGGTCTAAAGCAAAGCCAAACCTGGATATCCGTTTCCATCCATGTCCACATTGCCGGAAATCGACTGGCCGAACATTTGCAGGGTGGGGTTGATGCTTCGTCCAGACAGTCTCTGCATACGATCCAGGTAAGAGAGAAAATCCCATCAATTAATCAGAAGTGCCAGCATTAACATGCACACAATCCAAATCATCCTCGTGAATGGCACGTAGTTCATTTATTAAATATTTCAGCTAATTTGATTATGCTTTCAACTATAGCAATATCGGTGTATCACCCTTAGCTTCATTTAAAGCATTTTTTCTACTAAATCAGCACAAAAGCAAGTGGAATCCATCTGGACGTACTGGTTACCAATCAATCAAACTGTTAAACTGCATGAGCTATAAGGTTTCACAGTAAAACAAGTGATGCACTGCCAACTAAACCAATCTTTTGGATTTATTTTAATACAGACACAAATCAAGCTCAATAGAACCATAAATAAATGAAAAATTGAAACGAATGGCCTACAATATATAGTACTGTGGAGAGCTAACAACTTCAAAATAAATAAATGATTAATAAAATAAAATGCACATAGTGGAACTTGTACAACGAAATTCTACAATATTAAAAAAACAATAATAAAATGAAATAAAAACAAAAAAATGAAATGAAACGTACAAATATGAAAATGTAATTAAAATGTTTTAAAATATTATTTTAATTCAGATATTTTAATTTGTTTATTTAAATATTTAAATAAAAATATATTAAATTAATAAAATAAGATGAAAGAATAATTCTAAAGAAATAGAAATAATACAAAATAAATAAAATGAAATAATGTATACATATTCTTTTTGTTTACAATAAAACAAACAATAAAACCTTAAAAAAAATAAATTTATAACAAAGAACACAACAAAACAATACAATACAACGAAAATAAAAATAAATGTGACCACAAAACCAGTATTAAGTTGCTGGGGTATATTTGTAGCAGTCAAAAATACTTATGGGGGCCAACATTTTAGATTTTTCTTTTTCGCCAGAAATCATTAGGATATTAAGTAAAGACCATGTTCCTTGAAGATATTTTGTACATTTTCTACCATAAATATATTAAAACGTACTTTTTCAATAAGTAATATGAATTTCTAAAAACTTAATTTGGAAAAAGGTGATTTTCTCAGTATTTTGATTTTTTGGCACTCTCAGATTTTTAAATAGAATCAAACCACACGTTAATGGAAAGCTTATTTATTCAGCTTTTAGATGATCACAGTTTTGAAAAATGTACACTTAAGACTGTTTTGTAGTCCAGGGTCACAAATAATAAATAAAAAGAAAATGGTTGATTACCATTGAGTACTTGTTAACTATTCCTGTAGCATCACCATGATAGATGTAGACAGCTCCTCCATAATCATCCTCTTTGGGGGCTCCAATTGCTACATCTGCAGCACAACAGACAAACACAGAAGCAATGACAAAGATGGAAACAAGAGAGAAAGACAGAATAAATTGGTTTAAACACTGTATATTACAATATTTACCACTAATTTGTTTCCATTCTGAGCCAAATTTAAGGGATTTTAAAACCCTTTTTTAATGTTGGGCAAACTTGTCTAAACTTGACTGCAAGTCTTTATTGTTGAGCTTTATTTATTGAGCTACCAGTTTTAACTGATGTTACTGTACAATCTGATACAGTAGAGTCATCGTACGGTCTGCCTTGGCTTTTACTCAAGATCTTATAGGGCTCATACAGTCTGACAAGAACAATCGTAAAGGTTAGAACAGAATAGCACAGTGTGCAGCTGAATTAGGTCAGACTGCCAGAGACCTGTGACTGGAATAGAACCGCTGGAGGTGGATTTGTGTGTGTCAAGACCCCAATAAATGCCTGTTTGCCTTAAGTCCATCTCTGTTTGAGATTCGCTCTGCTAAGTCACTTAATGGACACTTAATGTTTTTGAGAGCCTGTAAAGGTCTGTGAAACTTGGGGGGGGTGTTCAAACTCAGTCAGCACAAAATCCCATGTGTGTAAAAACAGCAGTACACATTTCACTACCACACATTTCCAATGTGCTGGGATCTGGAAACTTTTACATTTCTGTAACAGGCATCAAATTAAAAATCTGAAGCACTGGCCATTCCACACTGTGTTTGAGACAGACTGAGACTGGTGTATTTCCCAAAACTGTCTTATTTCCATGCAAAATCTATGCATTTTATACATAAGCACTTAGGATTTGGGGTCGACAGGATACCAAGGCTGCATTTATTTGCTCAAAAATCAAAAAAAAAAAAAATCTATATTTTAAAACATTATTACAATTTCAAATCACTGTTTTCTATATATATTTTTAAAAAGTAAAATGATTAAAATTAATAAAGTATAACAAAAAGATTTAACATAAAACACAAATAAAATAAATCTGATTAAATAAAAATATCTAATAAAATAAATAAATAAAGTGTCACATGATCCTTCCTTCAGAAATCATTCTAATACACCGTTTTGCTGCTCAAGAAACATTTCTAATTATTATCAATGTGTTTCATGAATAGAAGGTTTAAAAGAACAGATTTATTAGCACTTTCATTTTTGATCAATTTAATACATCCTTTCTGACTAAAAGTATTTATTTCATTCAAAAAGGAAAACAAACCTTGCTGACCTAAAAAAAAGAAAAGAAAAACCCAATAAGTTGCAGGTTAAATGCCGAAAAGTTAGCCCCTTGTAAACTAGTTACAGCCTCCTAAACATTCACTACCACACTAACACAGTTTATCACAGATGCTTCTCAATACATATACCCTTGATTGCTTGAATCGCTTTTTTGTTCTGCCAACCCCCTCGCTGTCCTACACAGGAAAGATTCACTTCCTGCTTAATCCGACATCTGTCTTCACTTATCAGATACTCCTCAGGCCATTTTAATTAGCTTCATCAGCTCTAATTCTTTACAGTCTCATTTCTACATTAATAGATGAGTTTGGTCTGTTCATTATCAGATGGTCATCCTCCTTAAACACTTTCAAGAACCGTTACTGTACGAGAACAGAGGACAGTCTGTACTAAAATTACAAAAAAGGCGACACGCAGAAAATAGGGCTACAATCAAGCAATGCATCAGGTGAAGAGCGTATCCAGATGCCAAGAAAAACCTCCGACTGGACAGCGGGGTGCCAGGAAAATCGAGAGTGAGAACACTAGTTGCAGAGGAGATATCTGAGCTTTGAATCTGCTTCATGTCAAAATATCTTTTCCAGTTACTTGACAAACAATGTCTGTCTGTCTCCAACACAGCGGAACATTTTGCAACATTTGCTTCTGTGATCATTTGAATTAAAGGAATATTAGAGATAAACACAACTTGATGTAAAATACTTACAATTAACAGCTCAATATTTAAAACAGTTCACCTACCGTTCGGTAGTTTGGAGTCGACTTTTAAATGTTTCTGAAAGAAGTCTCTTATTTTAATCAAGGCTGCATTTGTTTTATTGCATATATACAAGTATAAAAACTGCAATATTATAACTGTATATTACTTCAACTTAAAATAAGTGTGTTCTATTTTATATATATTGTAAAATGTAATTTATTTCTGTAATGCAAAGCTGAATTTAGTGTCACACGGTCTTTGGGAAATCATTTTAATGTGCTTTTTAATTTGCTGATTTTCTTCTTGAAAACAATTGTGCTGCTTATATTTTGGAATATATATTCTTATAAGTGTAATACAGTTTTTCAGGACTCTTTGATGGATTGCGAGCAAAAAACTCTCAAATAATGCTTTTTTTTAAATTAATTTTACTGTTACTGTTTTACTGTTTTTTTTCCAGACACTAACTTTTGTTTTATAAATGTAACCTAAAATATTCCTTATGTTAAAGGACTTCAGTATTGAAAGATCATGCATTGCTTTGATTTCATACACTGACCTTGGTAGCCATCGTCATCAATGTCCCCTAGAGATGTGATACACTCTCCAAAATGAGCATTGTATGCATTGTCACCGTTCAATATCGCAACTTCCTCCATCACTCCCTGAACAAATAAGCACAAAAAACATTGTTTATACTCAAAGCATTTGTTAAGTTGCATGAAGTCACTTACCTTCAAATTTAAGTCATTTATTGGATAATGCAACTTGGACATTTATAGTGTTGTGTCATTATGACAAAACTGGCAAATTCACCCAAAACTGTTTATTTGCTGATGTAGTTGAGCTGGGCTCTTTGTCAGAATAGGTTTGAAGTTTGGATGTAGTATCCTATCATTTGTTCCTCTGCAAACTTTTACCAGGTGCAAACAGCTGATAAAAACATCACAATGCTTCACACCACTTCAGGTTATTAGTAAATGGATGGTGAAGCAAAAACATGCATGTTTGTAAGAAATAACTCCATCATTAAAACCTCTCATAATTTGTGTCCTAATATTGCTTTCTCCAGTATAAAAGTAATCAGATCTGAATCAGGAGAGAATGTGCAAAGATCACGAACCATTTACTAATGAATAAAGTCCAATACAGCTCTAATGTGAAGACTGACTTTTTGTTTTACTGAAGGAAGCTTTATTATGAATTATGAATTCGTATTTTGGTCAAAGGAAAGGGTTTTAAAGTTAAAAAGTCTTACTAACGTAATTTTTCCTTCCAAACATGTAGATGGAGTCTTGTGTATTGTGATGTTTTTATCAGCAGTTTGGACTCTCATTCTGACCATTGATCATTTTATCCAAATCTGTTCCGATGAAGAAACAAACTCATCTACATCTTGGATGGCCTGATGGCATTTTCAGCAAATATGCATTTTTGGATGAACTACTCCTTTAATAAGCAACACAGATGTAAGTGAACTCACATTGCCACTGCTGAGGTAAACAGAAACCTGGCCTTCATCCCGGATCTGGCTGTTCATGGGTGCTCCCACCAGCAAGTCTGACAGTCCGTCCGAGTTTAGGTCAACTGCACACAATGAGGAGCCAAAGTAAGAGCCCATCTGAAACCAAGCCGAGCCAAGAGCAAACGGGTCAGGTTACAATGCCATGCACAGGGCACATCACTCCTCCATAACATGCATTACCTCATACAGTTCCCTTTGAATGAAAGTCTAGCTACAATTTCGCTACTCTGCCCATATTTGAATGCTTATGAAGATGAATGAGAACTGAGAGCCGGTTTTCCGCTAACAGCCTAAATTTTTGCCCTCCACACAAATGTATAGTATTTTAACCCTATAAAAGCTGATTTATGAAAGAATAGTCAGAAAAATCACATTTATTTAGTTTTTAATTTCTTTTTTTTTTAATCATCAAAATCTATTTGCTGAGCATCATATTTCATACATACTTTGCTGATATTTAAATGGACAAAATTAAAATAAAATATATAAGTAAGAAAATAAATAATCTAAATATAAAAGTATAACAGACTACTTCATAAAACTCTACAAACATAAAACTCATAATAACATAAAAAACAGATGTCACTCTCATATCCCCCAGTGATATCTTAGTAGGACTGATTATCATATATCATACTCTCATTTCATTAAATATGATACAGCTGGCTTTATAGATATAATTAT
>JAUMHR010000063.1:20374010-20391341 GCA_032361145.1 Enteromius fasciolatus
TAAAATCAGAATATGAATAAATACTAAAATAGCACATAAATATTACTAATATAATTCTTTGCACAATGTTACATTAAAAAAAAGAAAAAGGCCACCATGTGTAAACTAACATAAAAAAAATGTAACTTGTACATACAGCCAAAAGAGCCTTTGACATGACTCGTATCAGTTCAGTTCAATACACCTTAACATCAAAAATGTTTTAGATAGTCCTTCAGGGTGATTTTGTGAGGATGCTAGTTACCAAGAAACTGTTTGCAGTCAAGAGTAAAAATAAGCAAACAAAACAGGTGCCATATCTGAGTGAAGAACAGACAAAAAGTCTTGCTAATTTTGTTTATATGTCACAGAAAGGGGTGGGAAAAAATAATATATTACATACTGTATCAGTTAGGTGATGTATTTCCCGTCATCGCGCACATGATTGGTGTCAATGGTTTCTACATCTACCAAGGCTTGCAATGTTTTTTGAAACACGCCCTGGCTTGATATTAATAAGTAATTTATGTCATGTAATTTAGCTTTACTGGAATTACTGTAATACAATATTAAATAAGTTTAGGATATTAACTAGAAAAATATTAAAAAGCCACATATCATTATTATTCAGATATATTTTCAAATATTTTCTTTAGTGCTGTTAAAAGATTAATTGTGATTAATACATACAAAATAATAAATATCAATAAAAAAATGTAAACACACACAAATCTACACATAATTACATCTATTTATATTCATATAATATATATTATAAATAACTTTCATATATAAACAAAGTTTTTCTGAAATATATACTGTATGTGTGTGTATTCATTTATATATAATATACATAATACACACACACATATATTATGTAAATAAAAAAGTTTGTATGCAATTAATCGTGATTAATCATTTGACAGCACTAATTATATTATATTATATATTATACAACACTTTTTTTAAATTAAACTAAAGTTTTGACTTTGAGATGTAATCTAGTGAAAAATGTAATAAAGATAATACAAATATTATATTTTAAAAAGTCTTTTTAATAAATGATATATATTGAAATTGTATTATATGATAAATATAAGTATTATTAGTAATATCAGTTTATTAAGTGGAAAAAAAACTGAATGACAGAACAATAGATAGAATAATAGAATAGATAGAATGCTAGATAGAACGACAGAACAATAGATAGAACGATAGAATGACAGAGAACAATAGAACAATTGATAGAACGGTAGGTAGAATGATACAATAGATAGAATGACAGATAGAAAGATACATGGAATGACAGAACGATTGATATAACAACAGAGAGCGGCAGATAGATAGAACGATAGAGAATGATAGAACGAGGATATCAGCAGAACTCTCAGGGAAGAGCAAGGGAACATTCAACACTGTATAACCGAGGGGGAGCTATGAGGATACAGGACAAGGAATCCATGACAATATCTAACACTACGGGAGTAACATTCATTCCTGGAGAAGCCAAATCAGAGGAACCATTCCGAGGTACAAAAACGGAGAAAAGCAACTGCCATCCCACAAACCAGGCCTAACGAGGAACGCAAGATATTAGATGCAGGGGTTAGGAGCCAGATGCCTTTGAGTTATGCAGAAACGCTCATGAAAGAAGAGCTGCAAGCAGGTGTTACTCGGCTTCCTCTAGCCCATAACCTCCAAAGGCATCGCAGACGGGACGGGGACAGAGGGTTGCTTTAATTTCGCGAAGGGTTAGGAAGAGGAGGCGATGTGTGAGGACAGACTCACCGCACAGGGCACCTGGGCCGCTTTGGGTCGTTTTGAGTGGTCCAGAGCAAAGATAGTATACTCAGAGAGAAAAGCAGGCTCTGCTATCATCCCAGCCAGCAGCTGAACGACCCCCCCACACGAGTCAACACATTAATGACGGGACCGAGGAGTGGAGAGCAATGAGAAAACAACACAATGAGTGAGACCACAGAAAAAAAGAGCCAGAGAGGATGAGAGAGTGACATCTGTGGAGACAGAGAGAGAGTTGAGACAGCGATCCACACGGAGACTGCAGACCTACGCTATTGGATGTCTCTATCAGACCTGACCTGGATTCTCTTCAATGTCATCAAATGATGTGTATAGAGACACCAAACAGGTAAATCGTGCAGTCTTTGGCACAGAAGAAATTAGGGCTCAAAAATAAGGATGAGTTGACAAAGCTGTGACTTCTCACTTTATTTCATATTTATTGAGGTTTTTGTTTTATTCCTTGTGTTTAATATTGCTGAATTTGAAATAAATATCTTTGAAAAATGTTTTGACTTTAGTGATAGTCTTGGACTCAAATCTTATAATACATAAATACACAAATACATAAATATAACATAATACAAGATCAAATATAATGTCAATTAAAATCTATTTCATTTAAATAAATCGTATAAATATTATAGAAATAAATAACTATAAAATATAAATATTTAAATTAATAAATTGCTATTAAATTTAAATATGTTTTAATACGATAGAAATATCATATTTTTACTGTTATATGGAATATTAAAATAACATTATCTTTTAACAAAAGTAAATGTAGAATAAAGATATTATTTCAAACTATACATATATAGTATAATAAAATTTTAAATATGATCCTAATTAATTAACAAATCGTATATTCTATAAATAAAAAAAATATAAATATTTAAATTAATAAATACAAATTATTTTAAAAATATACTTTTTAGTATATTATGCAATTATTATATTATCATTACTATTATAAGGAATATTCATAAAATATTTTAAAATAAAAATATATCAAATATAAAAATAAAAATATAGTACTAACTATACTTGTGTTATATATTTATATTAAAAAAAGTACAAAGAAAAAATACTGTGTATTATATATTATATAGCAGTATTATATATTATATATATTATATACAAAAAAATACTTATTGTTGAGCCCTGGAAATGCTGAGATGATTCATTCTGATCTGATGGAAATTTCAAAAAGAAAAAAAAAAAAAAAAAACAATACAGAAAATGTGGTAGAAAGACAAACGTATGACCAAAACCTCAGGGCACTGATCAGTAAACCTTGCAATGGTGATCTGCTTCATACTGAGGTTCAATCTATTTGAGCTGTAATTTATAAAAGAGCACAAAAACATAAATAAAAAAATAAAGAATTGTAACTTGATTCATGCTACATTGACAAAACTCACAAAAATAAACCAAGCAGTGTTTGAAAGTCTAACACTACTTCAGAAGTTGTATTCTTATGTCAATATTTGCCATGTTTATAGGTTTATGCCTCAAAAGGGGATTTAATGTCATGGTCCACAAATGAAAAAACTGAACCATCTAGATTATTATTAGCCTGCGTTAGTACAACAATAGCATGTCATGTGATAACCAACCAGCTGGAGATAATCAAACTGAATTGATATCTCTGCACAAAGTTCTCTGTAAAACAAGAGGAAGATCATTTAACTTAAAAAAGCATTTTAAACTTACAGAATCTATTGCCCTAGACCTGGTCCAGAGCGTGGTGAGCCCAAAAAGTATTTAGACACTAACAGGACACTTCATATTTCAAATCAATTTAAATGTATTAAATCTGTATTAAAATTCTGTATAAAATTATCATATTAATTAACTAGTAAATACTTGAATTATAGATTTTATCACAATGATCTTGCACATCTGACAAAGACCAAAAGATGACTTGGAGGTTGTTGATTAAATGCATTGTGTCTGCAATCATAAAAAAAGCCTGGATTATGAGAGTATGGTTTATTCAAATTCGTATTCAACATTTCAGAAATTAAACACACAGGAGTTAAAGGGCATATCCGGCACATAGAAGCAGTTGCTGCTCATAAACATGCACTCAAAAGTCAGACCAATGAGAAGACGGGCTGTTTGCGTCTGACCACTCACCTCTCTGTCATTGGGGGAGGCCGGGGCATCTTGGTTTAGGAAAGGGGTCTGAGCGCGCCTCTCTCCTGAACTCACCGGCTGCACAAAGACATGTATTATACATTAAGACGCAACAACCACAATAACCAAATACACTACTGGTCATTAGTATAATTCAGATTTTTGTTGTTGTTGTTGTTGTTGTTGTTGTTGTTTTGGAAAATAGTTGCTTATACTCAGCAAGGCTGCATTTATTTGATCAAAAATAAAGTAGTCATTATGAAATATTATTACTATAAATATTTTTAAATACTGGTTTTCTATTTTAAGATAATACATGTTACTTTATGCAAAACTGGATAATTAGTCTTCCTTTTGACACGATCCTTCAGAAATCATTCTAAAATACAGACTAATATTTTTTGTAGAAGCTCAAGATACACAACAATTTTACATTTTTAATTTTTTTATGTAAACTAAATATTTACACAATTACAATTAATTGTTATTATGTAAAGTTTCTGTTCACATAATGTGTGTCTACTGTGTATAATTGTAAAATATACTAACATTCTAATATAACTTCATTTTCTTGAAAGAAAGAGATAAGAAGAAAATTTATTTGAAAAAATTCCAACTATACCAGGTTTTGTGTAGTTTTTTTTATTATTTTATTTTAAACATTTATATTTTTTATATTTCTGTATGTATAGCTATCCTTAATAATTGCTCTGGAATCTCAACTGAAGTAGAAGTTTAACCTGTCAATATCAAGTGTGTTTAGGGAAACGTGCTGTGGAGAGCTCTGGGCTCTTATTAACAGGTCAGGCTGGTTTGTGGGTCATCAAGCAGTTGACAAACAAGAAATGATAATGGAAATGTAATATTAAGAAAGTACCTTGCCAGAATACCATGGTACATGACCAAATTGGTGGTACCAGAATATTATTTAAAATACCATGCATGAATGTGGTAATCAATCAACACCATGGTAAATATCAAAGTAATATCCATCTGATTGCTTCTTGGTACTGTTTTGTTAGTGTATAAATAATGAGCTCCCTTATTAATATTTTAGAGCTAACATTGTAATTTAAATGTTTAATACAGTAATAAGAGTGTTAGGCGTTATAACTCTAGTAGGTACATACTTGATGTTGTGTTTTGTTTTGTTAGCATACATGCTACATGAGCAAAGTGCACTGACCTGCGCCTGCGCGCTGCTCCGCTGAGGCGACTGCTCGTCTATCACCTTCTGCTTCAGTTTCTTAAACATCACTCCATGCGATTATTGTCACGTCAGGAAAGATTTTACCGTCCTATTACAAGTGTAAGAAACTTAATGTATGTGTAGATGAGAGCAGTGCGCAGATGCAGCTGACGTGGAGGAAAAGTGAAGACTACGGCTCCTCGAAAGGCTCAGAAAGGAAGGACGATTATGAATAGTCTAATCGCATATTTCATACTGAGACAGTGTGACATGTTATAATAACATTTACAAAACTTTAATAAATAACATGTTTCCTAAATTCATGAACCAGGGTATTTATGGTAGATCTATGGTAGATAACACAATAGGTTGTTAATGATACTAGATTTTTGAAGGGTTCTTATGATCACAATGTGAAGAACAACAGTTATATTTACTGCAGACGTGGTGACCCTGGACCACAAAACTAGTAAAAAGGATCAATTTTATATAATTATTTCTGAAAGCTAAATAACATATGGTTTGTTAATATTTGACTGAGATATTTGACTGAGATACAAAACTATAAGTGAAAAAAAAAATCTAAATATTTAGAAAATTGCCTTTGTCCAAATTACATTCTTAACAATGCATATTACTACTCAAAAATTAGGGTTTTGATATTTATGATACCATTTAAATTAATGGATATTTACAAAATATAATAATGGAACATTATTTTACTTAATATCCTAATGATTTTTGGCATAAAAGAAAAATTTATCATTTTTATCCATACTGTATAATGTATTTTTGGCTATTGCTAAAAATCTACATGTGCATCTTATGACACACACACACACACATATGTTGTAAAATGATTAATTACATTCAAAATAAAAGTTATATATATGTGTGTTTGTATATTTAGCCTATTATGTATATATAAATACGCATGCATACAGTTATACAGTTATATATATGTGTGTGTGTGTAAGATATAAAATAGATTTAATAAATAAACATATTTTTCTTAAATATATGCATGCATGTGTTTGCATTTACTATATAAATACACATACATATACACAGTATACACACATATTTTGTAAAGAAAAACTTTTATTTTGGGTGTGATTAATAGTTTGACAGCATTATATGATACAATAAAATCAAAATAATCATAAATAATTTAAAAGGCAGATAATTATTATTTTATGAAAGACATTATGCAGATTAAGCATACAGAACTTAAAGCTTCAATGCTGATCTAGAATATTTAAACTTTGTTTCAATGTTCTAAGTTTTCTCCACAACAGACGTTATTCAACGACATTTCAAGCCCAAAAAATTGGTTGTACTTGTTAGGGTTTATATTACTTATTAACAAACGTAATGATGAACGGATGAAACTTCAACAAATTTTTGTAATGTAAACCCAACTGACTAAAAAACTACTGAAACTGGCTTAATAATTACACACTTTTTATGCTCATAAATAACATTAAAATGTCTTTAATAGTTATATTTCAGTGTTTACATTATAAATAAGAGTCTGGCTTTATTTTTCTCATTCTTATATAACCACATTCTGTGTGTGGTTTTTTTTTTCAAAGATTCTGTCATAAGAGAATTTATTAAAGCTTTACTCATTTGCACTGAACAAAGCGCACCAGGTTTCTCCAGAGAGACTACCACTGTAATTCACTTCAGATAACAAGTACCCACCTAATGAGCCATACATATTTGATTACTGTGGGCTGTACAATTAAAAACAGCACATTATACACAGATGAGAGGTCTAGGTAATGTATATTTAGTGTTACTTGTGCTTTTAGACATTAGGTTTGCTCACCGTTGAATCTGACTGCTGTCTAGAAGAAGCTACTGAGATATGAAAAGGATCTCAACTGTTCCTTCTCTTTCTATTTGATTTAATGTTGCACATACTCTTGACAAGCTCTAGAGGGCGCTCACTATAACTGTAACTATAACTGTATTATAAGGTAGAGTTTTTAAGCTTCTAGTGCAATATTCAATGCACCATGTTTATTATTTAGGATATTCATATCATTCATATCAGAAATTGAATGTCCTGTATAGACTCTTATTACTTATTGCATGTACTTATCCTGCTCACTGTACATATACAGTTTTCATATTGATATTTGCATTATTGTGCTTATTTTTCAGTGATGTTTTTCTTTGTAATTCTATAAAGAACAGAAGATTCTTTTAT
Source organism: Enteromius fasciolatus (assembly GCA_032361145.1). Classification (NCBI taxonomy): domain Eukaryota; kingdom Metazoa; phylum Chordata; class Actinopteri; order Cypriniformes; family Cyprinidae; genus Enteromius; species Enteromius fasciolatus. The sequence goes on from JAUMHR010000063.1 coordinate 20,381,342, forward strand.
CAAATATTTGTATGAGCCAGTAAAACTTTAACTAGACTTAAAATATAAAAATCATAAACTTATTTCATTTCAGCCAAGACAAATTTAAAACATTTTATTGAGCTTATCTAAGGTAAACTAAATTAACTAAATCAAAAAATGAAATAAATATGATATAAATACAGTATATATAGAAATAACCTATAATTGCTGCAATAGAATTCATTTAGTAAAATGAAAATGAAAACAAAAACTATAAAAATGGAAAAACTAATTTAAAATATTACTAAAATATCTAACAGTTTTCCAATGATGGTTGCTGTCAGGGTTATTAAAACATTTCAAAAACTGTAACTTAAAATAAACTAAAATCAAATACGAAATACATTTTTTTAAACTTATTTCATTCCAATTCCAATCGTTCTCATTTAAATTTAGCTTAATACTGTAAAATAACTAAAAGTAAAACTGAATTAAAATTGAAAATAAATAAATGAAAAATATTGGTAGCACTAACACTGGTTATAGCTCTATTACATTACAAAAACAGTCCCAGTAAGACTTGTAGCAAACACACAGGTCAGTATCATTGCTGTGAGTTGTGATAACCTCTGATTTGCATGAGTTTGATTACTCATAGTAATGCAGATAATGGCTCAGCGTTGCGAGCGATCAATGATCAGCAGCAGGTTTCTGTCAGGCTGCAAGTCTGTGTCCATCCTTCATCCTGCTAATGTCACCACTGGCTGCATACAGAAAACCATCCATCAATGTCTGAATGCTGCATGTTCAGAATGCTGGATCCAGAAAATCGAGGACCAGTACAGACTTATATTTCACATCCTGCACCATAATGCTCTTACAGTCAATCTCTGTGTATCAGATGTAATGAGATAACGGAGATAACAAATTAGTTTTTACAGCATGTTATCATTTCAGTGCATTTTTGTTGCATGTAACAATGCTACATTTGTTCATAAATACATCATATTACTGAATAAAAGCTGAAAGGTGTTTGAAGACAATCTCAGCTATAGAACTTTTACCAAAACTCTACAGATGCAGTTTTGTCTTTTATTGCACAGATCAAATTTAAAGCGTGAAAAATGGGACTGAAACACGTCAGGAAGCCAGCCTCAAACTCAGCACACTGTACTGTATGTCATGTGCATGTTCATTACCAGCTGCACACATCAACATGTCAGCTTCACTTAGTCTTTTCTCTGTCCTTCTCTTTGACCTCTTCACATTCAAAGAATGAAATCACAATGCCAAATCACATCAGTCTTCATGGAACCGCAAGGCATCTGTGCATCTTTACTGCAGCACACATGTACACGTGATTTCTGTCAGTTATGTCATGTTCTTCAAATCATATTCCTGCATATTAGTGTCATAAACCAGTTAAATTCAGCATAAACACAAAGGTAAGCAAGCATTATTTAAATACATTACATCCAGGCAGGTGTAGTAAGACTGCATTCATTAATCGTCAATAAATTTGTTATACATACAATATTGTTATACATATTTTATTATTATACGCTATAGTCAAAAGTTTGGGATCAGTACGATTTTTTAGATTTTTAAAAGAAGTTTTTTTATGCTCATCAAGGCTGCATTTATTTGATAAAAAATACAGAAAAGATTTAAAATAACAGGCTTCTATTTTAATATACTTTAAAATATAATTAATTTCTGTGATGCAAAGTTTAATTTCCATCAGCCTTTATTGATCAGTCTTTTTCAGGATTCTTTGATAAATAAAAAATAAGAGCATATATTTAAAATATAAATCTTTATTGCTTATCAATTTGACTCATCCTTGCCAAATGAGAGTTTTAATTTACAGTCTAGCTGGCCAAAATGCATTTGTGCAAACTGTAATTAAACCACAGTGATATGATATGTACAGTAATTTAAGCAGTAGGCCTAATTCCAGCAGCATCAGCAGGTTTAATGCTCACAACAGACGGCAGCGTGAACATTAGTGTACTTCTCTTGACATTCTTACCACACCATCAATCCAACAATCCCCAGCGCGAGCCTCCCATAGAGAATGAATGGGAAGCGTCTGCTCATCTTCGCTCCAGTGGACGCGCGTTGTTAGCCTGTTCTTATCTGGAAGCAAAAATCCTTTAATTTCTTCCTCCCCTTTAAAAAAAGATTCCTCGTGTGTACTCAAGGAAACGGCCTTTAACATTATTCATTGTTTTCATCATCCATGAAATATTCATCCAATACCGAGTGTCAGTCGGAGCGGGGGGAAATCTTGAGCCTGGTTATTCTGAGGTGAATTGATCGGCTCGCTGTCAAGAGGATGTTCACTGCATGTGGAGAGCCCAGAATCGCGCAGACAATCTTTTGTTACTTCCTAAAGCCGATTTATGGCCTACTCTGGGTTAGTAATTTGAATAAACCCAAAACTCAAATATGACAGCTGGGTATCCAGAGCAAGGCATCACAGGGGCTCTTCTGAGCTCTTTTTGACAGCAACGCTCACTCATCACAATACAATCATTCAGATCACCTTGGCAACTGCATAGCAACGCCCTAGCAACCACCATGAGATTCTAGCATCATCATTCAAGCATCATGTAGTTTATTATTATTTATTTAAAAATGTAGTTTATATGCTGCCAGTTTTTAGTTGTATATTTTTTTTTATAGGCCTACTGCAGTTTATTCAAATTCATGACATGCTACAGTTTATTACTTAAAACTGAAGTTACTGGATATTTCCATGTAAATTCCCATGTTTAAGGCAATGTGCTATCTTTTTTTTCAATCATTTCTGAAGTCTCACTCCAAATCTTCACATTTTCATGCTTCGTTGTTTTTCAACACTCAAGGTACCCCTTTTCATTCACTTTCCACGCGAGGGGTCCTCCATTGTTTTCAGGTGTTTGGCTTAATGTAATGGTTAGCATGCATATATAAATTTGTTATATAATTTTTTCGTTTTATTGGAGCACCAAACCCCACCCCTACCCTAAACCTACCTAAACATGTAATTATATATATATATATATATATATATATATATATATTGAGCCAGCATATTGACACAAAGGATTTCCTATTTAAAACAATGGAGGACCCCTCACGTCGAAAAGTGACTGAAAGGGGTACCTTGAGCATCGAAAAACGGAGCAAAACTGTTTTGAGCAAACGTCAAAATGTGACGAGTTGGAGTGAGACTGTGTTGGTGTTCACAACAAATTCACAAGCTATTTCTGAGCGAAAATTGCATTAAAAGAAGGTTGTAAATTCAGTATAATTAGTATTCTGATTTAGGTTTTATTATATCCTAATTTTAATTTTGGCTTTTTATTATTATGTTGTTGTAATTTTTAATTAGATTACATTATATATAATATACAGTATGTATTATATATATAGCCTACTATATATAACAGACATAACAAATAATTTTAGTACTTCAATACAATGGCCACATTTTTAAGTTATGTTTTCATGTAATATTCTTTCTTTTAAAATATTTTATTTACAAGGATCTTAAAAATATTTACAATTTTCAAGGTAATTGAGTTTCTCTTGAATAAATGGCAGACTCTCTCTGCAAAAGTCTCTATACAGAAGTAATCCATGCTCTCTGATGGCTTCTCAACCTCTAATTTTACACAGAATATCTTTAAACACCTACGCACACTCTTCTCAGGCCTGGAATGAGGAAAGGTTCGTAGCTAGCATTAGCATTTTTCCTTCATTGAGTCAGAGATGTGCGGGAGACTCTAGAGGACAGGAGAGATGAGTGATGCTTTCTGCCCAAACAACCCATGCATGATGGAGTTTAAACACACATTCAGACTAATACTGTCTCCTCACGTATCAGCAACACAAAACCCTTATATGAAAACATTTTAGTATGACATATAGAGCACTGGACTTGACTATAAAAGGCTCTTAATCTGAACAGGATACCAAACAGAACCTGAAATGCTTTTAAAAATGGGTTGTTAGGGAAGACACTTTAGAAAATGTTTGAGTTTGCAATCTTTTGTCCAAATACAGATCAAACATGAGAAATGTTTACATAATATTTTGGGTCATTAAAATATTAACATTGAAGCTAAGAACTAATATCAGATAAATAAAATGAAGTAACCAAATAAAAAAAGTGTTTAATGAGTATAAATGTAATTAATTGTTGGGTGACCTAAAATTCTAATAATCGGAATAAAGTGTCCATTTACACAGGATTTGCTTGTTTTATGAAAATTAAATTGTCTAATCAGCTTCATAATATATTTGTCTGTGTTGAGCCATATTTCACTGCTAGAAAGTAAGAAAAGATATTTAGTCAGAATTTTAGGTTATTGTAAAGAATATCTTGATCACGTAAAATATTATATATATATATATATATATATATATATATATATTGTGAACCGTGGTGGTCTCAGGTTAGTAAATGCTGCGGTGATGAGTGCTCCAGTGATCCTGTAGTGATCCGGGCTCTTCGCTCACGCCGTATCGTCTGAGGAGACAAAGAAAAGGGTAAGTCATTCGCCAGCAGAATGGAGTCGTAGCTCACACTTCCTTGTTTTGGTGTTCCTTTTAAAGTCGTCCGGCCGTGAGCGTTTGGCCCGGATTGATGCGTCCCAGGTGTTGCTCCTTTGTTTTCAGGACGATGCTGATCGGTGCCCGTCACACTCCCTGTGATCTGTAAAAAGAGTAAACTTCCTTCCAAGTAAGTAATACCTGAGGTCCAGGACAGCCCACTTGACGGGCCTCTTTCTCCACCACGGCGTAGTTCTTCTCCGCTGAGGTCAGCTTACGGCTGATGTAGATGACCGGATGCTCTTCCACTTGATGGTCCTGCGAGAGCACGGCTCCGAGTCCCATGTCGGAGGCGTCGATCTGCACCAGGAAGGGGCGGTTGAAGTCGGGGGCATGGAGCACTGGCTCAGACATCATAGCCGTCTTCAGGGCTTGGAAAGCCTCCTCCTCCTGGAAGCCCCTTCCTGGTCAGGAAACAGCGATAATATCCCGCCAACCCCAAAAAGGCTCGTACCTTCTTTTCCTGAGGTTTCACAAGTCCACGTCCTATGATGAAGCCCAGGTACTTCACTTCTGATTTGGCAAGGTGGCATTTGCGGGGGTTGGCGCTCAGACAGAACCCTCTGCATCCTTTTTCAGATGTTCCTCCCATGCCTCCGAGTGGATCACAATGTCGTCCAGGTAGGCGGCGGCGTAGTCCTGGTGGGACTCATCCATGAGCCGCTGGAACGTGGCCGGTGCCCCGTGAAGGCCGAAGGGAAGGGTCCGGTATTGCCAGTTCCCCGATGGAGTTGAGAAGGCGGTCTTGGGTTTGGCTTCTTCGGATAGAGGTACTTGCCAATATCCTTTGGTCAAGTCCAGTGTGGTGATGTACCGGGCCCTTCCCAAAAGTTCCAGCAGCTCATCCACACGGGGCATGGGGTAGCCTTCGAACGGCGAGACCTCATTCAGTCGCCGGTAATCACTGCAGAATCTGAGGGTTCCATCTGGCTTCGGGACCAGGACAATAGGGCTGGACCATGGGCTGAGAGATGGTTCTATTACCGCCCGGCTTGAGCATTTGTTGGACCTTCTCCTCAACAGCTTGCCTACCGGGCTTCTGGAATCCGGTAGGGTGGCTGCCGGACGATGACTCCTGGTTGGGTGAGTATCTCGTGGCAGATGACGTCTGTGCGGCCAGGGGTCTCCGAGAACACATCCTGGAACTGACTGACCAGGTTCCTCAGCTCCGACATTTGGGCGGCCGACAAGTTGGGATCCATATCAACAACCGCAGGCTGAGGAAGGGCAAGGGCTGCCACCTGGTCCCGGTCCCCGACCCAGCGTTTCAAGAGGTTGATGTGGTATATTTGGGTGGCCCTCCTCCGTCCAGGCTGACAAACTCGATAATTCACCGGGCCCACCTGTTCTTCCACTGTGTAGGGGCCCTGCCACTGGGCCAAGAATTTGCAGGCGGCATTGGGGACCAGGACCATTACCCTGTCTCCAGGCCGGAACTTCCACGGTTGGGCCACCTGGTTGAAGTGGCGTTGCTGGGCTTGAACCATGTGTTCCCGGACTAATGGCATGACTTTGTCGGTCTTTTCGCGCGTGTCCCTCACATGTTTAATGACGGTGCGGTGTGGTGCCGGCTGCTGTTCCCAGGCCTCTCTTGCCACATCTAGCAGGCCCCGGGGCTGACGTCCAAATAAAAGTTCAAATGGGGTGAACCCAGTGGAGGCTTGGACATACGGCAGCAACTGGTCCCAGTCTTTATGGTCCTCCGAAGCAACCCTCCTAAGCATCTGTTTCAGCGTTTTGTTAAAACGCTCCACGAGACAGTCAGTTTGGGGATGGTACACCGAAGTCTTGATTTGCTGCACCTTCAGCAGCCAGCACAGGTCAGCCATTAGCCGGGACATGAAGGGGGTTCCCTGGTCAGTCAGGATGGCAGATGGTATCCCTACGCGACTAGCCAGCAGAAACAGCTCCTGGGCGATGGCCTTAGATGTTGCTTTTCGGAGGGGTATGGCTTCCAGGTATCTAGTCGCGTAGTCGACGATTACCAGGATGTGCTCGTGACACAGACTGGATTTCGGCAGCGGCCCCACAAGATCCATACTGATCCTCTCGAAGGGGACCTCGATGATGAGCAGAGGAATGAGTGGACTGGGGGGAGGTTTGACTGGTGACGTGCATTGGCAGGCAGGACAGGCAGCGCAGAACCTTTTTTACTTCGGCCTCCAGGCCGGGCCAATGGAACCTGTCCCGAATCCTTTGAGCCGTGTTCTGAGCCCCAAGATGTCCAGCCATCGGATGGGTGTGGGCCAGTTCCATCACAGTCTCAGTCTTGCTGCTTGGAACTACTAAGAGCCGTTTTTCCTCCCCCCTCCTCTGGGCGACGCAGTACAACAGGCCGTTTTGGACGATGGAGTCGTAGCTCACAGTTCCTTGTTTTGGTGTTCCTTTTAAAGTCGTTGATGCCGTACCAGGTGTTGCTCCTTTGTTTCCAGGACGACGCTGATCGGTGCCCGTTGTAAAAAAGTTACATAACATAAAAAACAAAACACCTGTAAAATAAAATCTAATAATAAAAAACACTTAATAATTATATTGTTAATAATTTAATTTAATTTAATTTATACTGTTAATTTCCTCTGTTTAAAAAACACAAACATTTTAATCTATCATACCTTTATTACTGAAAAGGTATGGAAAAGAAAGTTTTTTACTGGTATGGAATGAACAGAAAAACATGAAGAATGTGACTTGAGGAAAGCATTGCACTGTTTGCATAACATACAAATAGTGAGGAAATAAGGCAGGTGCAACGAATCACTTTATTCAATACAGTCTTAGTGCCGGGACGCGGCATCATGTTGTGCATCACAGTGAACTGTATAGCTGGCCAATCAGAGCCAATCATTTCAGGAGGCGGGGCTTAGAGGAGAATAAAAAATGTACAGTATGTGTAAACTAATTTTTTTTGTACCCTAAACTTTATAAACATATTGCATTACACCAAATACACCAAATAATGTTCTTTTTAGCAACATCATATGACCTCTTTAAATTTGAATCAACTAGTGATATATGACGATTAAGCAATTAATCGAATTTCAGGATGAGCACGCATGAACGATCGCAGCTGCCACCAATCTCCTTATTACTGATAACCCGCAAATCTCCTCTCCTCCGCCTTAAATACCGCTCACTCCCTATCCTCGGCTTCTGCGTTTTTTGTCTCAAAGCTGTTTCTCTGCGAGCCGGATTTCACACACTCGCTCCGCCCACCCGCCACGGTCTCTCGGTCTCTCTCGACCGTATTTCTGCACCTGGCCTCTCTCTGGCCTTGTACTACCTGCCTGCCCACCTGGCCCCCGGCCTTTCCGCCTGCTGCCTTGCCCTCTCCGGCCTCGCTCTACCTGCCCGCCACGGTCTCTCTTGGCTGTATTTTCTGCCCCTGGCCTCTCTCTGGCCTTGTACTACCTGTTGCCGGCCCTCTGGCCATTCCGCCTGCTGCCTGGCCTCTCTCCAGCCTCACTCTGCCCCCTGGCCATTTTGCCTGCCGCCCGCCCTCTCTTGGCCTGCACTGCCTGCCACGGTCCTCTCTGGCTGTTTTGCCCACCACCCAGCCTCTCTTGGCCCGCTTCCCTCAAACCCAGTTCTCTCCCTAAGCTCCAGCCCCGTCCCCCTCGTTGCGGTCGGGGGACCACAAAAGCTCATCTCAGGCTTTTTTGGGGGTGTTTTTTGTCACTGTCCACACTCTACGGCTTTTTTGGGGGGCACGCGGGGACAAGGCTGGGCTCCGAGCATCTGTTAACCCTAGCCTCCTAGAGGGTTAAACCTCCTAGGGCCCGGACAGTTCGCCAAACAAGCTATTTTATCGCCGAGGTAGTGGGAACTAGTGAAATGATAATGTTATTTAAGCACTACTTGTTTTATAATTGCTGTCAATATATTTTCAGCGGTCAAAGTCTTTTGGTTGTAATATGGGGCAGTTGCATGGCAACACTATAGCAACACCATAAATAAACTCCTCTGCATCTCAACAAGTCTCTCTGAAAGATGCATGATGGGTCAGGCGTTGACCACTAGTGCGTTTGAATCACAGGCTGGATATACTGTTGCCTCAATTCACCCCGTCCTTCACACACACACACACACACTCACTCACCAGCCATTACCATAATAAAAAGCCTTTTAGAGCTGACCTATGGCAGGCTCTCATGCATAATAAGGTGTTCAGGAAGAACAGAGCGGGTGAGATTTTCATACGCAAGAAGATATTTGCATCAGAGGAATAAAAACAAGCACACACTCTTGCCAAAGCTATTGTTATCAAAACCTTTCACAGCACAGCTCTTCAGCGCTAACATTACATTGGAAGACTTATCTAGATTAATCACTGATGTACATGTGGAATAGATATATATGTCTGCTTTAATTTATTATTTTAATTTCTTTTACACTGGTTTTATACTGGCTGTGAACTCAATGATGCATGAAAACAATTATTGTGGTCATTTAGGAAAGGGCAACTTTTGAATCTATCATAATAAAACTGGTCTTGCGTTGCTTATAAAATAAAATAATAAAAAACTTTATTCAACTTGATCAAATCACAAATAACTAGGAAAATCATGGAAATAAACTGTTCAAAAGGAGTGGACGTACCAAGAGAAATAAATGAAAACACTGTGTTCTGCAGAATAGATAGTTACATTAAATTATTAGACAGTATTTTATATTTATAAAAAGAATATAAAACATTTATTTCACTTGTCTGTAATAGTGAAGATTACTTATGTGTTAATTTTTATATTTATTTAGATTCTATTAAAATAATATACATACAGAATAGATAATTTCGTAATTGTAATTATAATGATCAGATTATAAGAATATAATTTCTTAATCGTTACTTATTGATGGCATAAGCTTTATAATTCAGTTAAATCATTCTATTTAATAAATTTAAAATACTAATTTATTTACTTAATTTAATGCTTCATTTATTTATTTTAACTGGTTTATAATGGTGATTTTGAACTTTATATTTATTTTTTATTTACTAAACAGATTCTCTATAAATTAGCCAAAAAAAGATAATGACATTAAACTGAATTTGTCTAATTATTAGAATATAAAAACAAAGAAATAATTTAATTTGTTTCTAATGATGATTACAACATTTATATTTATTTATTATTCATTAAACAATACAAAAACACAACAGGCTAAAATAAACTAAATTCACTAAATTCTAATTATTTTAATGGCTGCATTCTAATGTATATTTGTCTGAGACTATAATTTATAATAATATATAATTTTAAATTAGTGTGTTCTTTTGTTAAACGTTTATTAATTCTAGCAGCTTTAGAAGTCACAGAACTCAATTCCACTATGCTTTTTCGATGCTAGACCTAGAGCCATGCAGCATGTCTTCTCATTAAAGCATTAACACACACCGATCAATACCTGTTTTATACTTTTCACCACACACCGGTTTTAA
>JAUMHR010000063.1:20406165-20422882 GCA_032361145.1 Enteromius fasciolatus
ACCAAAATGACAGGACTAAACCAAATTTCACAAAATCACGGGGGAGCACACGACAAGACAGGGACACAATGTCACATTAATATATACACTCACTAAAATAATACTTGACTAAGATATTATACTTTTAATACATTAAATTCAATTTGAAAAGCTGTAAAGTTATGCAATTTAAAACTTTAAAATTGTACCATTTTTCATGTGTGTAGAGAGCATCACATCACAACTTAAGCATCACGTTTGTGTAAATTATTATTCATCAGTAATTACTTATTAATATTGATCACTAGTTCACAGGTTAGAATGTCATCACAATACAATATTGAGCATGCGTGTCCCTTTAACCAGCGCGTGTGTATTATCCTTAGAGATCGCTACTGCGCATGTGTCTATGACGTCGCCAAAACAAACCACCACGCACGCGCCTAACAAGGTCCAGTACGTATTGGACCTGATCCAGCTACGTCATCGCGCTACAGGCTGCAGCGAGGACCTCTTGGAAATATGCAACAAACATTTTTAACAACATTAGACGTAACATACAACCCTAATACACATAACTGATAAGAAAAAAACAAGGAGAAACATAGTTATTTCCAAGAAAAAAACTCAAACAAAATTTTAAATGAAATGCAGGGAATTCTGGGAATGTCAATTTACATTTTCCCTGTACATTTTACAGGAATTCACCATTAACCATTAAATAGGTTTTTACAATAGTTTTAGGTTTTTAGTTTTTTACCATCAAAATCATGGTCATTTTTTACACACACACACACACACACAAAATATATGTAAATGTAAAATGTGATTCTGTCACAGGTGCTATTGAAAAACAAGCTTTTATTGAAGGATGCCAATTATAACTGACCAATTTGAACAATTTAAACTTGTTATGGCCCCTTTATTCCGAGGCTCAGAGAAAGGCTGGAAAATGGTCATAACAATAAATCACAACTACTCTGTGCAAGACATCTTGATTAACATTGTCTAACAACTAACAATTGTCTAACATCTTGACTAACAAGTCTTCTTTAGGGGAAAAAAAATAACACAAATGATATTAGCCCATTATGCAGCAAATTGTTTTCATTTTCGGATCACTTAGCACTATGTACCATTTCAGACATCTTTAGAAGTAAATGTTCATTAATGCTTTGAGTGTGCAACAATCAGCCGTACTAGGCCGTAACCATGCGTTTTTCTTACTGGTTTTCTTTTAATTAGTTCTGTGACAACACACGATGTGCACTGCATTACAGCGATGATGAGTGTTAGACTGATGTAAGCAGCTGTTATTATGGTACATGCATCTATGTTTAATGCAAGCCCACAAAAGACCTATTGACTAGTAGGCCGTGATTATTCCAGTTGTGTAGGACTGATTGTAATTCGCTTAGGGCTAGTCAGTGCGGTTCTGCTTCACAGCTTGTTTCTGTGCGCGAGGATCACGGCCTCAGTGTAGAAAAACAATTTGTTCAGTGGTGACAGAAAAGGCTGGAGTGAAACACTGCTTCAGTTTGAATGAGCATCACCGGGGAGATTCAGTCGAGCAGACATGCGCTAGCGAACACACACAAAACACGCAAACGCTTTCTGACATGCTATCTCACACTAGACTGTTACCTGACATAGACCTTGAGAAAAGTGTACAGTTGCAGTTTTTCGCCATGAGAACTGCTGAATAGGTCACATGAGCTCAGTTACCAAAACTTAGTTGAATATGGGGCGTAACGATACTCAAAGACGACAGTTCGGTGCATTTTTCCTTACAGTGGGCGGAAAATAAACAAACATAAAATAGTTTTAAGTAGTTAAAAGCTGAAGCAGTTTAAAAGACAAGAGATAGCTAGATACTACTGTAACTACTATATGTTGTAACTAAGGGATAATCGCATTTACTCAATCTTCACTGTTGCTTTATCTGAGGTGCCTCAGCAATCTGTCATGTCACACGCATCAAAAAATGGCATTTATTGCTTGAATTTTCCTCAAACACAAAGCTTATTGTGATTATTGGACGAGAAGTGTACTACGAATAATGTTTAGTGAAGTCTGTTCACACATCAACTAAAAAAAGTGTAGACTAAAACATTGATATTGGAATTGGTTAAAATGATTGGTTAAAATGAATATATGAAATAATTGTATTTATTTTGTCATGACTTAGGTTGGCCTAGTCTGAAAGTTTAAAGCAGTTGTAAAATTTATATGTTGATTTTTATGTCACTAGCATGGTTTTTTGCATGATTAGCAAGTATCTAGCAAGTCAGTGACATGATTAGCAAGTAATTAGCATGTTGTTAGCATGATTAGTAAGTGACCAGCATGTCGCTAGCATGTCTAACAAGTTATTAGCATGTCACAACCATAAGCAAGTTACTAGCATGTTTCTATCATGAGTATGTTAGCCTACTAACATGATGCTAACATGACTAGCAAGTTACTAGCATTTCATGAGCATGATTAACAAGTTATTAGCATGTTTCTAGCATGATTTGCAATGCTAGCATGATTACTAAGTTACCAAGTTGTTAGCATGAACAGTTACTAGCATGTTGCTAGCATGATTAGTAAGTGACTAGCATGATGGATAGCTAGATACCTAGACCATACCATTACAGCGTTACACACCAAGTTTATCCCAACAAAAACCTTTTATTTTACGGTTACACCTATTAGTTGCTTATTAGCATGCATATTACTAGAATTTTAGCCTTTTATAAGTGCTAATTAAGTACATATTAATGCTTTATTCTACATGACGTGTTACCAAGAATAATATAACAATATTTTATTATTTTTCATCAAGCATGTCCCGTCAAGGATTGATCATCCTTACAAATTCTAGGTCTACCTACAGATTTACAAATTGTACTGTAGGTCCAGGTCAGCCTTCTTGCAAACCTTGATTGGTCGATTATGTACAGTACAATGCTTATGCTACTTTTCAGTCATTACCTTCAGAACATTTACAAAGGAAGCCAAAACCTTGACATTTGACTTACTGTATGGTCACCTATAGGTGAACTATTTGCATAAATCCTTGGCTATGTAGACAGCTCAGTTGTTAAAAACTGAAAAGCTATAAAAAGTCACAGATCAACTTCAACAATACGAACAACACATGGCAATATGTGCAATTATTTGTCGGGTAGGAAAAGAAAAAAAAAGACAGAGATTCTTAGAATAGATTTTAATTTCTTATACAGTATGCGTGACTCATAAGATATTAACCTTTTAAAATAAATATAAAAGTACAATCATCATTATAAATGTGCAACTTGCAACCAGAAATAATTTGCATACAGTAAATCAATGGTACGCCAAGATGCAGGCAACATGGGATAGACCTAAGTCTGAAATGAAGACATATGAGGACTGATAACCAGGTAACCAGGTCTAGATTATTGACCAGCTCTTCACACCACACTCACGACTAAAGTAGTGGCCTAACGAGGGCTCATCTTGCTGGGTGAAAGAAAGTGAGAAAGAGTTGTCTCAACCACTTCTTGAACTGCTACTTTAATTTGATTTACAGTAAATGAAATATCAGTCCTATTTTTACTTTTTATTAGTAAAATTTTTACAATAGTAAATTTATATATATATATGTGTGTGTGTGTCTGTAGGTTTATAATATTTATAAATGTTTTGTTATTTTGTTTTCATTTTTCAATTTCTGTTTTAAATGTCATGTTTAAATGTTAATCCAGTGAAAAATAAGCTTAACTTCATATTCGTGTATTGTCTTATTTTCCTACTTGCCAGTATAAAGACATTTTTCCCCATCCAACAAATTCCCAATAGATAAAATTAAGATTATGTTTTGTGTTTCAATCATAAATGTCATGCTATAAAAATAAAACAGGCTTTTTCATGTGAACTTTAACATTCATTATAAATTTCCTCTTTTGAATGACATGAACCTAACTCTGCGGTTACCTTACATGCATGTTTCTGCGAAAACAGAGAGAAATAAAGAGAGCAGGAGAGATAGACTGAGTAGGCGAACACCTATTCTGTTCTTGCATACTGATAAGGAATCTTTCTTAAAATGTTATGATGATGAAAATTCATGTCAACAGTTAAACAGTCTGAGTCACACTCATCACAATTATATATATTATATATTATCTTTTCATTGAACAATGCAAAACATCATCTGAACATGCAATCTCTGTGTTTCTAGAGTGAAGACCAGGAATATTTGTAAATGTTGTGGCTTCTCTTTCATAACTGACATAATTGGGCTATTTCTTCTGGTATAAGAAACATTCATATGCTTTAACAGTAAGAGTGGCATGAAATAAATACACTGAGAAAAGACATTACAGAATTTTAAGAACTTTTATGTAGCTTTACAGTAGATGTCAAAAATAATGTAGAGAGCCATCATTATAATTATCTGGAATGATTTTGATCATGTAATAAAAATAGGCATCAACTAGATTATATAATGCAAATTAAGTGTTAAATTCTTTGAGTAAAACTCGCAAAGAAAAAAAAACTTGCCAAAAAAGGGCTTAATAACTATCATTTTACTATTATTGTAAATGTTAGAATTAAACATTCATTTGAAATAGTTATAATTGTCTCTCATATAACAATTCAGTAAAAACTGGCCATATACATTCTTTATGTCTCGTTTTATTTACCCTTTGCGCTGATTTTGAAACGTGAGTTTTTCGCTCTAATGATAAAAACACAAAACAAGTGATTGAGATTTTTATAAATTTGCATTTAACAAAAATGAGCCGTAATCTAAACCTGGTTTCCTTCTCGCACACTAAAGATCGACAGCCTTGTGACAACTGATACTTGGACTTGTTTGGCTTTATATTGCTGTTAAAAACACAAAGGTGAAACATGGATGACTTAATTGAGTCCATTTCAGGGGCTACGAAAAAAAACCTAATAATAAATAAATAATTACAACGTGAAATTCCCAGATCTCCCAAGTCTTGGAGAAAACAGAGGACTTCAGTTCAGTTAGATCCATTGTAATCAATGGAGATACATTTTGCAAAATGCAAAAGATTTACTGTACAGAGTAAGTCAGATCTACATTACAGTTACATGGTTGAGGAACAAAAATAAGGCAGTTGATATTGATTCATGCATGCATTTTAAGCAACCAAACTTAGTCTTAAATACGCTTATTTTATATATTTCAATGCATCGTCAGGCTTGTGGAAACACGCTCTTTCACAAGCTCATACCGGGATTTCTTTTTGAGTTGCATTTCCGTTGCATTGTTAGCACAGCTCTGTTTTAGATCTCAAACTCTCTCTTGATGTGCATCACTCATGCGCAATGATATGTTTATGATGGAACTAGCGTGTTTTTCTACTAAAGTTTTATCTGAAATTCGTAGGGCTTCATTAGGGGTAGCAGTATGACTGTATCAGGGCTGATATTTTTCATTAAAACAAACTATTAAAACATGTGAACCAAAAAATCAAAATATTAGATTTAAAAAATGTAAACAAACATTAAAAGTTCAGGTTTAAGCACTAAAATGACAACCAGTAAATCAAATCAAAAAATTAGAAAACATAAATAAATATTAAAAAATAAATATATATATAATATTATTAATATTTATAATATGATATATTAAAAAAAAACAAAAGCTAATAAAAATGTCAAAAGCACAAAAAAAGTTAACAAAAAAGTAAATACCATTTTAATAAAAACTACTCTAGTATATAATTAATATTAAAATAGCACTGGAAGGTATATAGCATATTAAATAAAGCTTAAACTAGCTGGTAACTGGTTCATCGTTGATCCAAGATGGTCTTGGACCAGCTAATGACCAAGTCAGATGAGCTAGAAACCAGTCACCAGTCGGATTTTACTTAAGAGAACATAATCAGGTGACCAAAAGCTTTTAATTCAGTGGATTATAAATGAGCATATAGACATATTTGAGTTGAATGTTATGATATATACCTCAACTATATTTTGTTCATACTGCCCACCCCTAGATTTCATTACAGTTCAAGGACATTTAATCAAGTCATTTGTTCTTTCTAAGTACACCATCACTGCCAGATAATACATTAATACATTTGTATATAAAAATAGAACTATAAGAGATACAAGTGCCTCTCGTATGGCTTTACCATAGTAGCATGCAAAAAACTACATCAGAAGATTGAACTACCTGAGGTTGTATATTATAAGCAAGAGCTGTGATCTTCGGTCATTCCTCATGGTTTCCCTTTGCAATATGCAAAAAGAATCAGACATTGTTCCTCTTGACTATTTACAGTGAGTTACATACAGGTAGATTCACTATGAGAGAAGGTAGAGAGTGTGAACTGTGCTGTGTGTGTGTGTTTTGTGCTGTGTTTGTGTGGTTAATGCAGACGCGAGCTGAGCAGAGATGGTATAGATCACCAGCAGAGAGCTAGCTATTGGAAATTACATCTGTGTTGATGCCTTATCACAGCCGAGGGACTGGATTCCCTCTTTTCTCTGGTCTTTCTCTCTCTTCTACTGAGTTTTCAGCACAATAGCACCTGTTTCTGCCTGCTATTGCATGACAACTATTGTAATTCTTCAACCTATATTCCTTGTTTTATTAAAGCAGTTTGATTTATCATTTGGGGAAAATGGGAGTTTCCATTGGCAGGCTTTTGCAGCAACTGGAAGTCAATCATTTTCAATGAGGGCTGGTGAATTGAGGCAACATTAGCCAGTTTGTTTGCAACGCAACAAAGTGCATTAGAGTTCAACTTGATGATTGATGATGCATTGTGGACGTTTACCAATGGAAATACAGAACGGCTCAAAAATGTACATTATGGTATTAAATGAGCATGCTTAATATGAGTTTGTTTACATGCTCTAGCGAAAAAAAAAGAATTTGAATTTTGATTATTCTTATAAAACTGTGAAGTAAATTCAAAATAATAAGGAACAATCAATGTTAATAAGCGCATTCATGATCTAATGTTTAAACAACACATACAAACGGTTTAAGCACAACTTTTTTACAGTTCACTTCTATTTTTCTAATTTAGTTTTACTTTTGCTGAATTTGTAAGTCTTGTTTACATTTGGATGCCAATGCATTACAAAATCTCATGTAAATTTCATGGCAATCTTATTAATCTCAAGGTTGTCTGCTTTGTAAGTATATCAGAGTAGGATTGTGCATCACGCTCATTGTGCCAAACAGTATACAGGGTTTCTGCAGGTGTTCAGTTAAATATATTTTTAAGACCAAGTAAAGAGAATTTAAGACACAAATGAAAGGAAATGCAATGAATAATGTTCTCTAAATGTCCTTTTTGTACTGTACCTTATCATACTGCAAAAAGAAAGAAAGAAAAAAAAGAAGCAGCAATTTTTTTAATGTTTTAGTTGTTTTCCAAAGCAAATGTCTAAGGATTCTTAAATCAAGATACATTTACTTAAGAAGCAAAAAGATGTCAAATTAATAAAAAATAAATAAATAAATAAAAATGAAGTGAGTTCATGATTAAACCGATAACAAATATCTGCCAAAGGGCTCAGAAAAATCAACTTAATTCCAAAAAAAGGTTTAATATCACATTTGTTCATGTTTTAAGCATGAAGTCAATTTTGTTCCATTTTTCAAAACTTAATTTTACATTTAATTTCAAGTAAATATAATGTGATTTATATTAATATTAATTTTTTTTGCAATGCCTCCCACATTCTGCTCTGAATAAAGGGCTTCATTTGTGCATATCAGTGGACTTTACCTGCAGAAACACTATATATAGCATGCATCATATCCTAAACTTCTTTCTAAATGTTTTTTTGACAACTAAGGCTATTCTATTTGAACAGAGCTTCCTCTGAACACCAGACATGGTATTATGCATCCTATCAAGCAAGGGAAGGTGTAGCAAACACCATCTGAGAGGATTTTATAGACAGTGTTAATAAGACGATAGAGGAGGGGCTGAGGGCACTACCTTTCGGTCTGCAGAGGTCTGGTAGATGATCACGAGCTCCGCTTAAGTCTAGTTCTCTGCTGATAGATGGCTCATATTCTCTCTCTCTCAGGGCTTCTTCACTTTATTCTCTTTCACTCTGTCTCACTCCATCTCTTCAGCTCCTCCTCTTTGCTCTTTGGGGAACAACAGAGTTTGGCTTTGAAGTTGCTCTGCTCAGCTCATTGGTGCATGTCATCATATTACTACGAGGGTGTAAAACCCTCAGCTGAATTTTTCAAACAGTGGCAATTTCTTTGCCGTGAGATCCCCACTGACAGCAACACAGATCTGTAGGGGTACAGTAAACGCACTCACTTATACTGTACAAACTCACAACCTCCCAGCCCTCTAACGTGCATACTGAAAAGTCATTATTTGCAGCTATAGAAATAAGCTTTGTTCTACTTTTGTCTGCTGCATACAAGCTCACATGTGTTCCGCAAGTGTTAGATCAAAATTGGTGTTGAAAACAACTCATAAGCTATTAAAAAACAAAACAAAAAACATAATACTTAATTAGTAGTTTTGTTTTCCAGTGATTCATAAAACATAATAAATTTACTTGAGAGCAATATTGCATAAGATATAAAGACTTTATTCGTTTTTATAATATATGTATATTTACCACTCTCAGAAATAAAGGTACAAAAGCTGTCACTGGGGCAGAAGGAACATGTTTGTACCTAAAGGGTCCATTTTGGTACCTTAAAGGTACATATTTGTACTTAAAATGTACATAATCGAACCTAATAGGCACCAAAATCTACCTTTTGAAAAGGTACCGCCCCAGCTGACAGCTGACAGCTTTTGTACCTAAATTTCTGAAAGTGTATAAACTGATTATTTATATGTTATATGTTTGCTAGTTTATTGAGATAAAATCTACAAAGAATAACTTTTTTCCAACTTACTTAAAACTGCTGATAAATCTGGCAGTTCAGTTCTGATATGTTTTCCAGTGCTGTTAAGTTATATTTATGCTGTTTTGAGGATTTTTAGATGTTCTAACCATAAAACTGGTCAAAATAGACAAAAAATTATTATCAATTAACTTCTTAAAACATACAAAACAACATACTGTTGCACTATGGAAAAAGAGAGGGTTTTTTTACAACGCTCTTTTGACTTTTTGCCAACAGATTGAAACATTTTGTCAATTTAGTGAACCTAAAAGTTACATCCTAATGCAGGTAATGAATTCAGCTGGATGTTAAGACTATACATAATAAGAAGGGGCTGTGCATTTTGAGACACTGTAATATGTCCGAATACTGAGTATGGACTTTCCATTGAGACTTTTAGTGCACAGCAAGTATGAAAACTGGGATGCAGCTCAAGACTAAGTTAAAAATGAATATGCTTGCAACATAGAGATGATGCATAGTTGTAAATCAAGTGTGCCGTAAGTAAATAGGATGCTACTTTTACTTATCTGAGATTTGTCAAGCTCTACTCAGGTCCTATGAATAACCACTGGTAGTCAAGTCTAACTTAAGAGCGTTTAGGGTTAGTTCATGTTCAATGTACAGTATTGTCTACAAATTCTAGAGAATATGATTCAGGTAATTAGGGTTTCTTGCGGTTGATTACTAGAATATGCAATATAGTCAATTAAGGTGCGTTCAAATCCTCCTGGGAGTTCGTATTTACAAGATGGGAAGTCATAATTATGACACCAGGTGTGTTCAAATAACTTAGATCTCTACACACCCCGGTTGCACAGAAAAGGCTTAGGCTTAGTCCTAGACTGAGAATTGGTTGGTTGTCAAGGAAAGGAATTTGCTCATTTTAATGATTCATTATACTGCACATAAGTGCTTCAAATAAAACAATTGTTTTTACAACAAAAATGACCCACATTTTCACAGCAGCAGAATACGGTTGTCAGTGCTGTATTTGGGATTGACAACCGTATTTTCTTTACAGGTGTGAGCCTCGAAATGTCTTGTTCATACAGCAGCTCACAGTTGTGTTAACAATTCTGTCTGTATGAACGTTCAACAGAAGTCAAGTCTGTATTTCTTACCATATCCATACCATAGCGACAGTAATATCAAAGATGGTGACAACTGAAAAACTGAAAGTCTTTCTGAAAAGCTTTCTGACACGACAACAGTTCAATTTAGCCGCGAGTTCTTTCTTCAAACCTTTATTAACTGACAGCAGCTTTTAAATTTGGGTGAAGAGCGGAGCATTTGCGTGCAAACCACAAAACTGACAGGAGCAGCTCCGGTGGAATATTAACGGGATAAAACTTTACAATGACATGCAGTTTATTTCTCCTTCACTGTAATTTATCAAAAAGATACATGAAAACATGTAGCGCATGCAGACGTGCGTTTGTGCGGCTCTCTCTTGCAGTGTATGTCGTGAAAACTAGTTGTCCAGAAGTCCAAAGAATGAGGTTGTGAGTCCTGAAAATTTACTGGTGTGAGTTCGGTTACAGAATGCCTTTGTCACACTCATAAATAACCGAACTGTGTGTGAACATAACCGTATTAAGGACTCAAATACAGGATTGAAAGCCGTATTCTGCTGCTGTGTGAACATGGCCTAAATGGTGTGTTTTATGCTTTTATTAAATGTTTTGTTTTATATTTATATTAACTTATATTTTAATGTAATTGCACAGTCCTATGGTATTTTATGCATGCAAGTTAGACAAAAAATATATAATTTTATTAATATGAGGTAATTTACTATTAATACAAAGACTGACTCACGGATCGGATCCCAAATCAGCTATTTTCTCATTTCCCACTAGAAAATGCGCCTTTTTGATGCTCACGTGCACTCAGCTCATAAATACGATCTTTTCAACATGATTTGAATGCACCTTTACTTCCTAGCACGCGTTCGTAGCATACGCCATAGCAAGTCATGATCCAAAAATCCTACAGGATATCCTACACAGTTTATGCATGCCATGCGGTTCTACTCAAGTTCGAAAATGGAAATTTGCAAACCCAAACCGCTCAACGTCCAGAGAGGGTTGGAGAGGTCTCACTGCTAAAAACAGTTGTTTCTGAGATGCTTACAAAGGTTACCTCTACCTAGAGTCACTTGTTTCTGCTAATCGGTTGTTCATGATGCCCAAAGCGCCGACACCGCCGGAAAATCCATTCTGCCGCGAGCTTCCGCACACCGTTCTGGGATATCCATTCGCCGACTCTGACAGCTGTTTCTGCATGATGGCGAGTGAGATTTTATTGGATCCCGTCAAATCCCGCATGGAGATCATCTCGCCCGAAAGCCTGCGTCCTTCAGTGTCGCTATCGCAAGGCCCGTCCGAGTCCGGCGTCCGGCCGAAGCGTCCGCGTCTGAGGCGCGAGCCGGGCCTGATGGCATTTCGGCGCCCCAAGAAAGCATTGGCTTTGTTGCAGTGCTGGCAGCACAAGCAGCTCATTTTCCCCAACATCCAGTTGAGGACCTGCTTGATGACGATGGAGATGACATTAAAGAGCGAGTAGATGCAACATACTCCAGTCAAGATGAAGATGAAGTTGGCCAACCGGTAAAGTCCTTGATAGCCGTAAGCAGCACTTTGGCTGCTCACCAGATCCCCGAAACCAATTGTACTGAAGGTGACGAAGCAAAAATACAGTGAGTCCAGATACGCCCAGCCTTCGACCGGAGTGTACATGGCCGATGCGCAGCAGGAGATCACGATGGATGATAAACCCAGAATAAGCATCACGTGGTACACCGAGGGTTTCCAGCCGGGCAACGAACTCGCCGCAAAGTCCTGGCAGATCCCTGGCGGAAGGAGGCCGCTGGTCCGGAGACGGCGCAGACGCACGGCTTTCATCACCACGGCCAGCAGGGTAATGATACGCTCCAGAAAGAGGTTGAAGAACAGGATGGTGGCCGCACAACCCAACAGGCCGTAGAAAATCAAGAAAACCTTTCCAGCTATTGTCACAGGGGTGGTCATACCAAATCCTGCAGAGAGAAAAACAAAAAGAGCTTGTTAGAACAATGCATTATTTTTATTCGCAATGTGAAGGTCATTTATTTGAAGTCAGAAACCTTTATGCTTACATTTATTTATTTGGTAGATGCATTATGGATCTATATAAAATCAATGAATAAGAATAGCACAGGCATTTGAATAAAAGGGAGGAAACAACTTTGTGTTATTTTTGTTAACTAAAACTAAAGCCTTTAAAAATGTGTTTCTTGAAATAAAACAAATGTAAAATAAAATAATATTTAATTTCAGCTAATTGCAAAAATTTGCACTGTGTATATTTATTATGTTCTGTGTCATAATATTTATATGTCATAATAAATATACACAGTACACACACATATTATGTAAACAAAAACTTTTTTTGATGCAATTAATAGTTTGACAGCACTATATAAAAACACAAAAACTATATAGATATGTTAAACCTAATAAAAGTAACAAAGCTACTAAAACAGAAAATCTAAAATAAAATGTAATTGAAAATATTAAAACTAATATGTCAATGATGCTAAAATAAGACTGACGTGAGTACTAGTATTATGTCATATTTCACACCAAAATAAAAAGTAACAAATGAGTAAGAAATTTTATTTTACATAGAATATAAGGCCTGATTGTCCAAGTAGATTTATGTGTTTGGCTTATAGCAATCTAGGGATATTATAGTGATTATACAAATTTAATGTTTAATTCATGGTTAATAGTAGGTTCATTCATACAGATTTAAAACACCACCACCTCAAGTTTCATCGCGTTGAGAAACCTCCTTCAGCCTAGGCTCATTAATTTCGCTTAAGCCCAACTGGGGGGAAAAAAGGCACAGTAAAAGTACTGTACTTTACTGTACTGCTTTCCATAAAAAGTAACTAAGTAATGCAATTAGTTACTTTTTGGGGGGATGACACAATATTGAAATGCATATATTGTACAATATTGCATTTTTAAAAGTACTGTAGCTTACCCCAACATCCTTGAGGATATAAAGAATAAGAACAGAAAACATTTCACCAGCTCTTTAATTAGACTTCACTACGACTGCTGGGTCACAAAAAAGCTGATATCGTAAAACGTGATTATTCCAATAACGACTGACCTTCAGCAATGCTGCAGCATTCACATCCCAGTGATTAAAAGAGCTTGTCTTTGACAGTTAGCTGGAATTGATTTAGAGAGCTATATGTTAAAAGGGGGATGTTTTCTAGAGAATTGCATCCTTCCGTCTGAATAATAAAAGGATTCCTGGTAGAAAAAGATAAAGCACTTACACTTTCAGTCATTTTAACTGATTATAGTGAGAGGAAGTAAAAGAGAAACAGCACAATGAACTCTATCTGCATTTGCTGAAGGAAACAGCAGTGCTAGAAAGGCAGCAACAGAACAGCATTAAGATTTCAGTTAAGTCTTGGTGAACACAAATGGTTCTAGTTATACAAACTTGATTTCATGTGTTTTTATCAACTGTATCGCAACTGTATGTGTTTAATTCTATTAGTGCGAGTCAATAGGAATTTTGTTGTAAATCTTCCAATGGCTTACAGAATACAGAATTATACAGTAATATGCTATAAACATCTTAAACATGCATAAACCAGTGCTGAAGTTATCTACAAAACTGAATTAATTGATGAAAATTACATAAGTACAAGACAAATAAATATTTAGAAAAAAATCAGAGCACTGCTGCATGTCCTGATACACAGCAAACTATAAAAATCTGCATAAAAATAGAACCACTGTGATCTAAACAAGTAGTGAAATAACTATTATGCATTTAGTTATAGTGAGAATATTGCTTATTGTTTTAAAATGTAGTCTAAATTTTGTTGTATAAAATCAAATTGTAATTCTCTTAGATTATATAAAACTTGAAAATATGACTTAATTGTGTGTTGATTTAAGACACTAATATAATTATATTAATTTACTCAAGAGACTATTATAATTTTTAGTTATGTATTGTTAGTTTGGATTTTCTATTTTTTATTTATAAAATGTTTTAATGTGTTTAGTTGTAGCACAACATACCACAAAAGGACAGAATTCACCTGTAGTGCATTTACTATATACACTGTTAATAAAAAATAAAAGTCTGCAGAAGCACAAATGCCCATGCTGCATTCTGGACTGTTAGATAACACTTCTCAGGAGACACACAAAGAGCAATGCCACAGACTGAGCTGAAACATATCCAATAAACACGAGCAGCATTCCCTACCTGGGAAACACAACTGCACACACTTCACTACACAAAAAATTCAAAATCATGATAACACAGAGCAGAATGTGGCTCTCTGAAAACAGCATATTCGCTCTGGCATAAAACCACATGGAAAAATCAAGGAGTGCTCTTTATAAGACAAAAAGAGAACAGGATCAAATCTAACCTCTCAGCCGTTCATCTCTAATTAATTAACCCCGCTCATTTTTCCACTGGCCTGCCGCTGAGATGCTCTTGTTAAGAGGGCACTGAGGTTTCGTCTGCCAAGGGCCACCCAGCTCTCTCCCTCATTAAAATCTCAGTTACCTCAAACCCTGAACCATCGATTCTGTGCTGTTTTAGAGCCGACACTTCAGCCTGGATCTCTGGAGACTTTAGGGAAAGAGGGAGAGAGAGGCAAACTTACCCAAAATAACCCGCAGGACTTCAGACAACAGTCTGACAGATCACCTTCAGGGAGAATTACAACTCACTCATTCTGCTCAAGTGTGTGCATATGATCATTGTTTTATGATATTATATTTGACATTTAGTATAAAACAATGTGGTAATCTGGAAACAACACACCCCAGCACATAAACCCTAGATATGCCATCTGTTTTGAAGTCTGCATGACAATAAATACTTTTCAGAAACGATTAACAATTGAGCAGACGAAAAATGTCAACATTAATCAGAATTCACAGACCATTTATTTATGTAAAGTAACCAGAGGAGGTATTATATAATACCTGCAGAAAGTCATCATTGCATCTCAATGGTGTGAAGTATGTGTGTGACACAAAATAGCTCACCCAAAAATGAAGATTTGCTGAAAATGTACTCTCAGTTCATCCAAGGTGGGTGTAACATTGCATCAGTGTCTCAGCAATTGATGCTCTGCATGATAGTCAAAACAGCTGATAAAAAACATCACAATAATCCACAAGGGATCCACACCCCTCCAGTCCATCCTTGTGAAGCCAAAGCTGCACATTTGTAAGAAAAACAAATTCATCATTACACTTTTGCTTTAGGTCAAAATATAAGTGCATAATCCATATGCACCGCTTCCACCTGTGAAAAAGTCAATTACGTGTTGTCCATTCACATTAAATTAAATAAAAATTGTTTTGGGCTATGTCTAATGCAGATTTCTCTCCTGATTCAGACCAGATCACAAGAGGAAAACACATTAAGATGCATTTTTGGCTTCACAACACATTAAATGATGTACTGGAGTGGTGTGTTTTATTGTGATGTTTTTATGAGCTTTTTAACAGCACCCATTCACTGCAGAGCATCCATGCTACATTTGCCAAATCTGCAAAATCTGATGAAGAAACAAACTGATCTACATCTTGGATGGTCTGAAGGTGAGTAAATATTCAGCCAAATTTCATTTTCGAGAGAACTGTTCCTTTATAAAAATCAATTTGGAATATAAGTCGCAGCATGATTCAGATGATTCAATTTATATTCCAGAAAATCTGGTAAGCGTCATGTTGCCTGGCCTACAGCATGTTACAGTTTTTGTGCTAGTATGTCATGAGGCAAGTCAGTGTGTTCTTAAGAAATAAATAGCATATGAGTGCTTCACTGCGACAGATGGTTTCAGCTCGTTTCCAAACACAATGCAGCACACAGCAATCTTTGAATCACAATATGCCAGCACAGTCTAGCTATTTAGCACCTCAGAGAAAAAAAAAAGACTAAACATAAACACCCTGCAAGCACATAAAACATCATTGTTCGCACTGACAGCAAGTTCACCAATCTGGCATTTTTCTTGTCCTGGACAGAGGCCATTTCAGTTGTCCTGCTGTCTTTAAGGGATTGTAGGCCAGATACAGAAAATACAGAGATGATCAGGAGGGATGCTGTTACTGTTATTTTCCTGTGACGAAGAGGAAATCATTAGTCACCAGCTGGAGTCTAGGGGGTCTGCGGAGAACGAGTTCAGGGTGTGATGGGATGGAGGAGTGAGAAGTATCCGGCGCTTTCCCTACACTACACTACCATCTGCCCATTAATCGCCCCGTTACACACCATGTGCCTGATTACTTACGGTTACAAGCATGTGACACACACCAGTTTGTTTTGGTGTTGAACAGAAAACTGCATTTCAGGTTGCATTAAGAACAAAAGTAACAAACTTTAAAGCACAACATAAAATGCCCTCAAACAGACATGAACTAGATTTATGTAATGAATAATTGACGACGGGCCGCTTCGCTTCGTGACTGCGTCACCACCTCGGTGTGCATTATTTTTCTAATAATTCAACGGTCCGGATTTAATTATTCCGCTTATACTACGGTTGGCACACCTCAAGACATCGATCAGATGATATATTTCAAGGGTTTCGTCCGGTTTTTCTACTTATATCACTATTGTGAGTAGGATTATTTCTTCCGAATCTCATCCAACAACTCTTTTGCTAGTTCCAAAACGTCATTTTAAAGCTGGCAATGGAGGCTTGAGCCGTTGATAACAGACTAATGCAGTTAATAATGAAGTTATTAGCGAGAGAGACAGAGACACAGAGAAAGAGAAATAGAAAGAGAGCGA
>JAUMHR010000063.1:20440591-20454449 GCA_032361145.1 Enteromius fasciolatus
CACACTATTCAGAGCCGTCACGCTGAGGGCGTTCCCATAGCGTCTCGTCGACGCAGCGTCTCGTTCCTTCAAGGAACTAGGGTTATATACATAACCTGAGACGTTTTTTACACTAGCCTTAAGAAATTTTAAAACTTTATTACAGACTTTCCATTAAGACCCTAAAGAATCATATCAGCTTGTGGAAAATTGGCTTTGTATGACGCCTTTAACAACCTGAAGCTTAACATGCTCAAAACAGTGGAGATGATTGTGGACTTCAGGAGGAACCCCCCCTGCTATCCCTTCACTCACCATCATAGACAGCACTGTGGCTACAATAGAGTCATTCAGGTTACTGGGCACCACAATCTCCCAGGTCCTGAAGTGGGCACTCACATTGACTCCATTGTGAAAAAGGCCAACAGAGGTTATACTTCCTTCGTCAGCTGAAGATGTTCAACCTGCCACAGGACCTGCTGATACAGTTCTACACAGCAATCACTGAATCTATCCTCTGCACTTCTATAACTGTCTAGCTCAGCTACCAAATCTGACCTCAGAAGACTGCAGAGGGTAGCCAGGACTGCTGAGCGAATCATTGGAACATTACTCCCCACTCTCCAAGATCTGTACTTATCCAGAGTGAGCAAAAGGGCTAAGAAAATCACTCTGGACCCCTCACACCAAGGACACTCGCTCTATAATCTGTTGCCATCTGGTCGGCGCTACAGAGCACTTAGCACCAAAATGACCAGACACAGTAACATTTTCTTCCCCCAGGCAGTTCATGTCATGAACACTTAACAATGTCCTGAACACTAACAATACACATGGTACATACAACATTATTATACATTATTTATTTAACACACACTTATTTACATTTCATATTTGTACATATCCTCATACATGTACAAACACTTCATACCTGTTCTTACTTGAATATCTATATTATATATTGTGTTTTTGCTATTTTGTATATTTGTATATTATTCGTTTTATTATTTGTGTCTTGTCACTGTCATTCTAAGCTCTGTCACTAAAACAAATTCCTTGTATGTGTAAACATACCTGGCAATAAAGCTCATTCTGATTCTGATTAAAGTTGCTTTGCAGTGAGGTATGAGGTAAAACTGAAGCTTGTGATTTTTTTGTGTGCAACACACATCAGACGGTCAGTGAGTGGTTTGTGATGAGTCTGTAGGTCTGCCAGCTGAGACTAACTTTGCACAGACGAGATACAAAAGCTCTTTGATGCTGTGTAGAACAGTCATCTAAATTTACACCGGCACATGGGAGGGAACGCCATGTCCAAAATCAGAAGAATAATGCTGATGCACTGCAGAGTTCCCAGGCTGGCTCTCCTGACAGTTTAAATTTGATGAAAAGATAGTAAAAAGTTTCAATAATGCTCAGAAGTGCAGGATCTGCAAAGCTCCTGACCGCTTTAGTAATGACCCCGTACACAAAACATATTACAAAACGAGGGCAGGTGCAGCCCGGCAATTCTGCGCTCTTACCACCAATTCAATCAAGGATCCAGTTTTAACAGGAAAATCCACTTAAGTGAATATTGCTAAAACAACCCACACACACAACGAAAAGCTTTAACCACTTTTAGTAATGATAGACTACAAAGACAAGGTCATACAGGTTAATCAAAGCACTAAACCTCAGTATAATTGTCCCCTCATTTAGTGTATGTTGAGTTTCTTCTGATGAAAAAGGTAAATGTTTCGTTACTCAGCTACGTTCTTCAAAAACATAACAAGGAGTGCTAGCTTTCATGGAAATCTAATAAATTATATATATATATATATAAAATATATGTGTGTGTACAGTATGTGTATGTATGCGTGCACTTGGTATTTATCACCTTTTGGGCACCAATTGTCCCCACAAAGATAGGAATACCAGGAAATTTTAACCTTGTGGGGACATTTTTCAGGTCCTCATGAGGAACCAAGCTTATAATTCACACAGAATGAAGTTTTTTTAAAATCTAAAAATGCACATAGTTTCCTGTACGGGGTAGGTTTAGATGTTGTACAAGCAACACCATATATAGTTTTGTACAGTATAAAAACCATTACGCCCATTGTCCCCATAAAACATGTAAACACAACTTGGACATGTGCGGAGGACATGGTGAAGAAAAACCCTTTCACATCCAGCCAAGAGAAGAACACTTTCCAGGAGGCAGATGTGTCTCTGTCAAATTCTAAAATAAAGAGAAGACTTCACCAGAGCAAAAAAAAGAGGCTTCATCACAAGCTACAAACAAGGCCAAAAAACATCTAAAAAAACAGACCAATTCTGGAAAAGTATTCTTTGGATGGCTGAAATTAAAATCAACCTGTACCAGACAGGAGGAAAAAAGTCTGCAGAAGGCTTGGAACAGCTCTTGATCCAAAGCACACAATCATCTGAAAAACAACCAGTATGATGATGAGCATGAGTTATTGCTGTTTAGTGATGATGAAACAGAAGACAGAAGTGTTTAGTGATGATGAGACAACAGGCAGTAGCAAAACTGATTGGGTGGCACTTCATGATGACCCAAAACATACAGCAAAAGCAACCCATGAGTTTTTGAAGGTTAAAAAAAGTGGATTATTCTTCAATCACAGAGTCAATCTTCTGATCTCAAGCCGATCAAGCAGCATTTCAGTCGCTAAGACAAAACTAAAGGCACAAAGATCCACAAACAACTACCGATCAAACAAACTATTTAATCAAAGGCATCAAACAGAAAATCACATGCTAGTGAGTCTTCACCTTTAAATGAAAATTGCATTCTTGAATGACAGAAACGAATCTTGTACAGTAAAAAAGTGAAGAATCATTCATTAATAATAGCATTGACTTCATATAACACATTCATCCTATTCCATGCTATTTTTTAGGTGAAATTGGTTCAATATATTCTTGATTCACAATTAAATTAACACTCCATACTTGTGCACTTTATTTCAGTCTGTTTCTAAACTATCTAGTTTTATGAACTCCTGTAATAGCGCTCTCTTGTCCTTTTTTGGAGGTCAGCGGCTCTTTTTTTTTACTTATGCTATCATTGATCGTGCTTCTCTTTCTCATATATTATTCAGAATTTAACCTCTGCGCTCTACAAAAGATAAGTTAAACAGGTTTGGAATGGCACGAGGGTGAGTGAATGACGGCAGAAATTACTTTTCTGGGTGAACTGTCCCTTTAATGATGGATTGTTGGCTTGCCACTCAGAATATTAGTTTTGTGTAAAAACACGTCTGACCTTTCCGATCAAACCAGTATCTCAGATATTGATGAGATTTGTGATTCACTTCAGTTTCTGAAATAAAAAAGCATGAGGAGTATGTACGCACATTCGTTTATGAGGTTATTGTGGTCTGTAGACAAGGCCGTGATAGCAACAAATCTATGGTTTTACTTAAAACAATAGCTGTATTCTGTGCTGTGTGTGATTAAACCTCTGTGTATGCAGACGCCATCCTCAAATGGGAGCGCTCCACATTGAGATTTATTTACAGTCTGTGTGTTTGTGGGGGAAGATCACGTACATGGATCAAGGGCGAGCACAGGGGTGACAGAGAGGATGCAGGCCAGAGATAAATGTACAAATGGGACAGGCAGTCTTTCCTGACACTGATTTGTCACTGCGTGGGTGTATCTGCCTGTCTCAGCTGCTGTCTAGCTATGAATGCAAAGACCACTACAAAGAATACATGTTTTATAGTGCTACTCATTAGCAACAACACCCTATAGCAACAGTCGGCCCTAGTAAAAAAAATAGATGCAAAAACAACAGTTTTACAATCAGTCTTGGCCACTGTGCCATGTAAACAGTCAGATGTTAAACCCTATAGTCCTTTTGAGGATGCCATTCCGGCCGTGTCCTTCTGGTTGCGGTCACTATCTTTCGTCCAACGACGGCCACGATCGCTGCCTTCAGAGTCTGGGGCTCCAGCACGCTGAAGACGGTTTCGGGGTAGGGACATGTGCTGTACTGTGGTCTTGCCTCTCTCTCCTCCGGGGGAGTGCGAGTGAGTCATAGGCCGCCCCCCGTGTTGAGTTCACCGCTTCCGGCAGTGACTCCGCAGCGAGGGCAGCCGCTGGCTCGAGTAATGTGAGAGCTTCCTCGCCAGGCACCACCTCGCGGGCATCTCACAGCTCTCGCAGAGACAGCCTCGTTTAGTTCACTGGCGATTTCTGACTGCCAAAGCCTACAGTGCAGCCGGACAGGCTGCTTCCACTCTACATGCCATGGCTATCCTGCAAGTACATACTGTAATACCCAATCCAAGGCATTAAAATAGCTAGACGAGAGTAGTGCTGACCCGGGGGTGATGCAGGAGCTGCGCTCAGCGACTGACCTCGCCCTCTGGGCGACGAAGGTCGCGGTGCGGTGCGGTCCCTCGGGCGGCTGATGTCCACACTCGTGGCCCAGGAGCGCAACCTATGGCTAAGCCTTGCTGAGATGAAGGACGTCGAGAAGGTTCGCTTTCTCAATGCCCCGATCACTCAGGCTGGCCTATTCGGCGACACTGTAGAGAACTTCGCTCAGCAGTTCTCTGCAGTGCAGAGACAGACCGAGGCCATTCAGCACATCCTGCCCCGGCGTGACCCTCCAGCTGCCACCCGTCCGCAGCAGGGCCTGTCTCGGTCTTCTCGTCACCGAGGGCGCCCCCGTACTGTGCCGGCAGCCCCGCAGAGCGCTGAGACTAGTTTGAGGCCTCTGCTTAGGGCTCTGCGCAGGAGGGTGGTGCCGTCCCCGTCTCCAGTGAGCACTAAGCCCTCTAAGAAGACGGCTAAGAGACCCTGAGACAGGAGGCCAGAGAGGCAAGGAGTTTGTTCTTGGGAGGTGGTGGCCGCACCGCTCCCTCCACCCGAGGAGGGCCGGGTGGAGAATCTTTTGTTCCCTTTTATTTTCATAAAAGACTGGTGACTCCAGTGGTTCCATTATTGACGAGACTGGAGGCGTGGGCCGCGCTTTCCAGCCCGTCAAAGTGGCTCCTCCGGACGATCCGGTTCGGCTATGCGATTCAGTTCACCCGGCATCATCCAAGGTTCAGTGGCGTACTGGAGACTGTGGTGGCAGCCCGAGACGCCTCTGTACTGCGCGAGGAGATTGCTGTCCTTCTGGCAAAAGATGCAATAGAGCCGGTCCCTCCAGCCGAGATGAAGTCAGGGTTTTACAGCTCTTACTTCATTGTGCCGAAGAAGGGTGGTGGCCTCCCATCTTGGACCTGCGAGATCTGAACCAAGCTTTACACAGGCTGCCGTACAGAATGTTGACGCTAGACTGAGGTGGAGCAGTCTGACGCTAGGCCCAGTATACAGGTGTTTGCTAAGCCTGAAAGGTCAGCCCCTGTACTGGGATTGGTGGCCGCATGCATGATTCCCCACGGGTAATCTCTTGCGAAGGTGTTCCACGAGAAAGTTTCCCAGATAGTAAACTCGTGTCTTCCCTCGGTCCGTCTATGTGGACTAGTCTTTCCCCCTGCGGGCGGAACTAGCCCCTTTGGTTAGTCCATACTTGTTTACCGCACATTACCTTCCTGCGGGCAGGGTGCGGTTCTCCGTTAGCGCCCTTCCATGGGAGGCGCGCTTCCCCCTCGTTCCACCAAACTGTAACAACTAAAAGGAGGATCTGAAGCAGTCCTCGTGAAGGTCGAAATCCCTTCTCTAGAGTTGAAAATTACTCTTTACTTCAGGAACGCACAGTTTGGCTCCCTCCAAAAGCAAAGTACTGCCATATGGTCCCTACGGGTACCATGGTCAGGAAATTTGCACTGGAGCGTTGTGAAGGTTACAACCTTGCGCAGCTATCGTCGGCACGCTGAGCCTGTCTGGAACGATTTGCAGTGCTGTTGGTTGTGACGGGGTTCTTGGCGGTGGCGCTTTCCATATGGAACCCAGTCTGTCGTCACGACATAACGTCATAGTGACTGACAGACAGGGAATGTCTCGGTTACCTATTGTAACCCAGGGAACGGAGACGTTATGTCCCCCTGCCACCGCCTCGAACCCATCGCTGGGGGCCCAGGGACCTGGCTCTCGGCTCCTCAGCAATATCTGAAGAGTGGATGCAGCTGCTACCTATTTATACCCGCTCTGCGGGGGAGTGGCCTAGCATGCAAATTCCACTAGCTATTCAGAAGGATTCTGATTGGCGTTTTCTCTCTATCAGAGAAAATCTAGGCTCCCAAGTAATGACCCCAGTCTGTCGTCACAACAGGGAACTGATGGAGGAAAATTTTTTTTTGCATTTGCATTTGCAAATTCACAAGTTCACATTTGCATATAATAAAAAGCTTATTTGCTGTTCTGTCCAAGGGGAGGGCCTAAGCACTTGAAATTTTGACCCCAATTGATTCTCTATATTATGGTAATTTCCTAAAATGATGTCACAAGTAATAATAATAATAAAAAAACTGATGGTCCTTGATGATCCTATTTTTAAGATCCACCCAAGCAGAATGGACCTATATAAAAAAATAAGAAATAATGATAATAACAATATTAAAAACATATAAAAACTGCAACCTTTGACACATCTTTAATCACATTCTGTCCTGTCTCATATCTGTGCTTGAGTACACTGGTGAGAACAGCACACACGCCTTTTATGTAGCTACACGCCCTCTTCCATTTTTAACTTTGACATTTTCCAGCCCTCTGTTTTTACAGAGCGACCCAGGAGATCAGAGGGAGAGGGAGAGAGAGAGAGAGAGAGAAAGAAAGAGAGAGTGAATAAGGAACAGAGAGAAAGAGAGCGAGACACCGAAAACACAATGAGGGACAAGGTGCTGCTCTCTGCTCCAGGAAATCTGATGATAAACTCAGCTATAAATGTCTATCAGGAGTCTCAGAATAGCATGCTATCGTCCTACTCACCTTACTGTTTTTGCAGCAAGATAAAGCAAAATATGCATATTTTCTATGCATCAAAAACCTGGATGATATTTAAGTGCTAATATTGGAAAGTCTGAGTTAGAATAGTTTGCAAAAGCGCAATTATGAAAACGATGAGGCTATAATGAGGTTACCTGTTCAGTATAAGGATGTTTAATGTCACCGACGACCTTGTAACATTTAGCTACTTGCATTGCTGATGTATTTTATGCTGTACAATAAGTTTGTTTTCAGACCTTAATTTAGATGGAAGATCCATTAAAAAATACCCAATGGAGTCAGGACAATTTAACCGAAGTTCCCGTAGCACATGATTTTTTATGTCATTATCTCTACAAACTGTGTAATGTGAAGATGTTTTTTTATGCAAAATTTGAATAAAAATGGTAAAATGTAAATTCTTTTGAGATGATAAGACATCATGGAACAATACAAAATACTGTTTTAAAGGTAATTTTTTATAGCAGTGTATTTCTTGCAGTTTCACTCTTAAAACATGATTACGTCACATTCACCTCAAAATCAAAATAAGAAATCATTATAATGATAAATACTATACATAAAAGAAAATGAAGCTTTTTTTTAGGACAGATATGATTTATGATATGATATATGATTTTGAAATGTGACTTTTTTTAAATTTGACAATTAGCCCCATTTTCCCCCAAGCTTTTACTATTGTAATGCATGTGGAAACTTCTTTTAAATTAGTTTATCTGCGTTGTTCTCAGATGATTCTCATTAGATTCTCAGTACTGTAAAACAATGATATTCATTAAAATCAGATAATGTGTTTTTTATGCATGACAGTAATTAGAATTGTAGGGGTGCTCAGGCTTAATTGTCTTCATGCAAAAATAAATCATATCTTCTTTTTGAGTTTGGGATAAAACACGTCACAGACATGTTCTACATCTGCACTTTATAAACCTTATTATAGAGAAAGTTTGGCCATTTGTAACTTTCCTTCAGTGTCATTCACAATATTTGTTATCATATTATTTTAGTTCATTGTTGTAATCTTAAGCACACTGGTTTGTAGCGCAAATAGTTTTATTTTTGCATTTTGAAATTCTTCTAGTTCTACAGCAGCTTTTGTGCATTCACAAAACAATTGCTTACTACCACATTGCACATTAAAGTCAATAGAATACACTACTATCCCATTCTTAAAACCGCCAAAGTGAATCTGATAGCTTGGTAACCACATTGGCCCTTCTGAATGAAACACAGTATTTCATTGACCCAGATGATGTTTTAATGCATAACTATGGCAAATCAATGTATAATAATTCCCTGACCTGCAATGTGAAGTGTTTTTCATAAGTCAAGTCCATCAGTGCAAACAGCGTGTGATGGAACACAATGAAATTAACGGAGTGAGAGCGAGATAAGAGGGACGGGGAAGAGAGGGAATCCATTCCTCTGCATTAGCCGAGCAGGTTATATTGATATATGAGTCTGAGGAGGAAGAAAATATCACTGAGGAGACAATGATGCATGATCCAATCAAACGAGCGGCTCACTGTGGAGTAACCGGAGCCAAATGCACAGATTACTACGACACAGAAGAGAGTGATGAGAAAAAGACGAGTGCTGCAATGGGAATTCCTGAGGTTTACCCGCACTTTTGTGGATTTGAACTACGTCAACCAACAACAACAACAAAAAAAAACATACAGTCACCATAACCAAATATCTGGGCCTAAATTTAAGATTTATGTTAGGGGTGTGCGATGTGACGATTTTTGTTCTTGGACGATAAAAATGTCTCCACAATCTGATTTTTAAGAAATATCAACTTATGCATCAGTATATATATATATATATATATATATATATAAACCAGGTTTATATAGTATATTTATCGTCAATGTGTCTACTAAACTTAATGTGATGCATGTTTGACAGTCATATATAAAAAAAAACATGTATGATTAAGAAATATTATAATATGTAAAATATGTAACAGTGTGTACAGTATATATATATATATATATATATATATATTAGTGCTGTCAAACGATTAAACAATTAATTGTTTCCAACATTAATTTTTTGTTTACATTACATATACTGTTGTAACGCCCCTGCACTGTTTGTTGTCATTTCACCATGTGCTCAGTGTGACCCAGTATCTGTTAATTGTCTATCGTGTTCAGGTGTGTCAAATTAATGTCATTGTCT
This sequence comes from Enteromius fasciolatus, assembly GCA_032361145.1. Lineage (NCBI taxonomy): Eukaryota > Metazoa > Chordata > Actinopteri > Cypriniformes > Cyprinidae > Enteromius > Enteromius fasciolatus. Next base: position 20,449,673 of record JAUMHR010000063.1, read on the forward strand.
ACCCTTTATAAGTTACGTTCAGTTTAGTTCCTGTTGGCCGATCATTTATGTTGTATTGTGGTTCGTGTGAGACTCTACCTGCGCGTTTCAAGTTCCTGTGGATTATTAAAAGGATTATTATTGCTGGATTCTCGAGTTTGCCTCCTTGCTTCCCACGGACCGTGACAACCGTATATAAATGTATCTAAAATAAAATTATATAAATTCATAAATGTATACATGTATGTAAATATTTTCAAAATAATAAATTATACAAAAATAATTTTAGACATAAGAAATTAACTCAGTAAGCATGCATATATTAAGTAAACAAAAACCTCTATTGATGATGTGATTACTTGCGATTAATCTTTTGACAGCACTAATAAATGTAATTATATTTCATATTATAATAACATAAAAACATTAACTCAAAATGCTTTGAATCAGTATACATCTGTTAATTGTGAGAATAATTACACTTATTCAGTTATTCAGTAAACCTTTTTATTGTGTATTTAAAACACATGCAGTTTATTAGTACTAATACATTAATCTTCATCTGTAGCCAACTCATTTATGTATAACTGACAAATATGCATCACGTCAAGTTTGTTAAAACTAGCCTAATATTTTGAGTGCATGCTACATGATCTTCTTTTACAGAACACAAAAAAAGAGAAATGTCCAATATTAACGCTGTAGAATTGTGAACGTGTATCCAAAAGAAAATATTTCAGCATATTATAACTCTTATATTCTTGCAGGGCAACCTGACAGAGAAAAGTTGGACAAGAAGGTCTGGATTACAGCCATTCAAAACCCTCAAGTAACAGAGAGGAAGAAGAAACTGTGAGAATCTGGAACACGTCTCTGCTTGTGAAGTTGACGGTGGTGGGATTCAGAGCTGGGCAGTGGGACGCCCAGGCTCGTCTCTCCCGGGAGTCTCCAGAAATCACTTTCTGTTCAGACAGGCGTGTAATAGGCTGAGCTCGCACGACTACTGTATGCACTTCTGTTCTATCAGCGTCCTCCATCCAAAGCCAACAGATCCGCTCCGTCACCAGGGAGATTGAGAGAAAGAGGAGATTGCCAGATCTAGACTCATTTAAAACTGCTTTGTCAACTCGTTTTCAGCTTTTGCCCACATGCCTTTTGACCTTTACACTACTGTTAAGAGTTTGAGAAAATGTTTTAACAATCCGATGCTAATGGCAATTTTAAAGAACCAAAAGTGTTCCTTTTGTTCCAACTGGGAATAAAAATCATAACTGAGATCTTCCTTAAAATCTGACTTGCTCCCACATGGCAGTATGTTTAAGTGAAGAGAAAGAAAGTGAAGAAAAAGACACGTTTCTCCTAAATCTCAGCAATGTCTCAGGCAAAGTCTGCGATCAAATATCAAAAATCTCAATATGAACTCAACATTTATTATTAAATTCTTCTAAGCCCATGATATGAACTGCTATATACATTCATTTTATAACTGTATTCTCTTACTTTTATGCTAACAATTGACTCATTTCTGTTTTATCTCTCCTGTGGGATTTTAGGAAGCACATCAAAGATAAAGTTGGTACTGTATGTACTCTACATGAAACATAATTAAGAGCGCTATTATGTCTCCTGAGCAATACAGTTCTCCTCCAGAAGCCTGCAAAGCCAAGACTGGCACAAGTATGCACTGCACATTGCATTCCCAATAACAATTTATCATAAAGACAGCCATCGATTATAAAACACTATTAAACACAGGACTGTGTAACGTTCTTTTACTACAAATAACAATTCAAATCATTTTACTCAGCAGTGTCTATTTTTATTTCTCCTAAATAATTTTAGGAGAAACATGTGAGACAAATTTGATACTTTTATGAAATATGACTTTGAAGCCTTTCATTCTTCAATGCTGTTCTTAAAATGAAACACTTACAAAACTAATGGTCTCAATCTGTACAAGGGAGTGCTAGAGAAATGTTTCTAGAAAAACTGTGACACACACAATTATAATTATATATATATATATAGAGAAAGAGAGAGAGAGAGAGAGAGATCACATCAGAGAAGAAAAGTCGATTGCAATATATGTTTTTTTGTAACAAATAATTACATAATACACCTAATAGATCAAAAACTGCAATAATGTAATGTAATAGAATCGACATATTTTTCATAATATTTAATGCATGTTAACTTTTCATTAATTCAAAAAATTGGCAAGAATTACGTAATATTAGATAATTTCAGGATGCACAAGGATAATCATATTGGTGTGTACTAGAATGCACATGATTTCTAATTATCCAGCTATGAAGGCTGCTTTCATAATGAAATAAATGAAAAAGTAAACAAACAGCCAAGTAAGGTTTGTAATTCATAAAATGTTTCTATTAATAGAAGAGCTGTTCGTGCATTGCTCAGGATTCTCAGCCGTTAGCATCTGGCTACTAATGAAGCTCTCCTGTCTTGCTGATGTGAGTGATGAGTGATGGTTGTAGCCGGCAGAAATGTCTCCAGAGCTCTGCATCAGACAAGTTATGAGAGCATGTTACTAACCACCTGTCTTAAACAAAAGTTTCTTCTCACCCTGAGCTGAAGCCGCTCTACTGTTCAGATCCAGCAAAAACTAAAATACTTCAAAAAAGAATGAACAAAGTGCTTTATTAACCTGTTGATTTAGTCTAATTTTAATAATGTGTCTTAAATTAGACTGGTTTCAATCAAAATGCATTTCACGAGTTCACACTTCCTCAATCATAATGAGTAAGCATGTTTGGCGTGTTGTCAGGGGCGAGCGGGGAGTTCGGTGAACCCCGAGCCCTAGTAGCTCGAACCCTAACGAGGGAGTGGCTCGGAGTCCGGCTCGAACCCTGCGTGCCCCCCTGGAAGGAGCGAATGGCAGAGAAGGGGAGGCAGAGGGAATGCAAAGAACAAGATACGGAAGGGAATAGGATTATTTATAGTGGAGAGTCAGTGACTGGATTGGCTTACGATAAAGGTGGTGCTGATTGATAGATTGGTAACAGCTGAATTTAGTTTCATTCGCACTTCCTCCTGAAATTAGTTTGCAACTACATTTAGTTTTCTTTTGTGGTGCACAAAAGTTATCAACATTTTGGAACAACGTATCTCATGTTAAGTACATTTTTACTGCCTGAGCACATTTTAAAGTTTTAAAGCCTTGTGGTTTCATAAAAGTTTAAGGTCTGTATGATTTTTTAAATAGGAAATGAATCCTTTTATTCAGCAAGGATGCATTAAATTGTAAAAAGTGACAGTAAACATATTTATAATGTCATAAATTATTTCTATTTTAAATGAATTCTGTACTTTTGAACATTCTATTCATGAAAGAATCCTGAAAAAAATCTAATCATGATTTTCAGAAGAATATGAAGCAGCAAGACTGTTTTCAACATTGATAATAATAATAATATTTCAAATTAACATATTAGAATAATTTCTGAAGGATCATTTGACACTGAAGCCTAAAGTAATACTGTTGAAAATTTTGCTTTGTATCACAGAAATAAATTACATTTTAAAATACACTCAATTATTATAAATTTGCATTAATATTTCAGAATATTACTGTATTTTAAATCAAACAAATGTAGTTCTAAAGTTCAAAACAAGAAAAATCTTTCCCGATCCAATAATTTTGAATGGAAGTATATATACATAATGTATTTACTAAATTCTTTTAATCTTATCTGGAGACACTTACGTATTTTTGTTTGCACAAACATTGAATTGTAAACAACTTTTTTATGTGCTTTATGCTGAATATCGTCCTTTCAACTGCATGAAATTAATCTATACAGTAATATTCTGTCCTGAGAATGTTTACCAGCAAACAGAATTATTAATAATTAATGTGCAATTCTGTTTATCATTATTGTTTCAGAAAAAACTGATTGACTTCAAATTTATTTTCCCCCAAGAGTGAGATTGTGACTCACTGTGTGTGAAATGGCAGGGGGTTTCACTTAGATGAGGAGGAAGTGCCTGCGTCGTCCCTAGAAAACCCCCATCATGACAAAGCCTGAGCACCTCACATTCACTGGCTTTCAAGCTCTTCCGGAGGCGGGAGGTATATCGAGACTTCACACTGAGATGAAAGGAAGATGGAGACTGAGATGGAAGTACAATGCACAGAGCACACATTAATTTAAGCTTAGCTGCTAAATAAAGTTGGATTGTACGTGCTAGACTGTACTAATCCAACAGAGACAGGGTTTTGACTGCAAGCATGTAAATCCACCACATTCATTTAGCTTTACATGGCATTTAAAGGTTACAATAAAGCTTTTTTCTGATTAAAAAAAGAAAAGAAATTGCCACAAACATGTATAAATTGTGATCAGAATTAAAAGTATGTGCTGTTTTTCATAAATCAGAATTATTTATTATAATTATTTTTAGTTAAAAATTTTAATGCTGCTTTGATAAATCTGGGGATTTGTTCCTCCTCAAAACTGCTCATTTTATCCAAATTTTAATTAACATTGAATGGAAAGTAAAACCATTAAAAAGTTGTTAGTTACAAACTAAGAAAAAAAGTAGTTACAAAATACTATAGTATACTAAAGTACTATAATAACTAAAACTAAATCACCTAAAACTAATATATTAATTTAAACTATATACAAAATTAGTATATAAAGCCTATATAAATATTACTGAAATATCACTGCATGGCACATGGCAAAATTACTCTTACATTTTAGTTAACATTATCATTAACTAAAACCATAAAAATGTTCTTGAAATATAAAAAATTAACTTAAATAATATA
>JAUMHR010000063.1:20478203-20491229 GCA_032361145.1 Enteromius fasciolatus
TGTTTATTCAAGATGATGCGTTGCAGAAGGCTGCAGCTCGTTGCTCTAAATTTCGCGGGTCATCAAACATGCATTATTGCGATAGTGCAATAGAATTAGAATCTCTATCGTAGGCCAATTTTGTATCGTTTATATCGCCCATTACTACCTCAGACAATGTAATATATTGCACATGTGACACTTTATTTAATTTTTATGGTCACTATCCACTGCATGAAAAAACGCAACATGAACATTCTGCTGAACATCTGCTTCTATGTTCCACACAAGCTAGAAAGTCAAACATTTTGTTGCAAGATGAGGTAGAGAAAAAGTCGAATTGTGGGTGAACTAGTCCCTTAATTGTCTAAAAGCTGAGGAGAGAAAGCTTCTCTAATTGATGGGGGATCTCTAAAGGGCACATCTGACAATACACTTACTTGTATTAGTACAATATTGCAGTGATATTCTCAATGGTCATTGCTATGGAAACCCTGATGGAGGTCACATACAGGACAGCATCTCTCCATTTATATCACTGACTCGAAGACAAAAACAAGGATCTTTTGGCAGATGTAAGTCGAATGAAACTGCACTGAACTGAGATTGCAATGGATATGAAATCCTGATTTGAGCAGAATATCTTAATGCATCAAAATAGAACACAAAACAATCATTTTTATAATGTTGAAATGAAAGATGTTCACTGATCAATTGTGCACAATGACAGCAGGATCAACTGAAGGTGGTAAACAGTTCATTTCATTTCAACACCATGTTGTCTAAAAAGCTACGTAATAGCTTGATGAACACAGAAGTGCAACAGAATATACACCATATGGCTCACATCCAGATGAGCAAAAACAGCTCATCGGTGAAGGCTTTTGGCAGCTCTTCACACTTCCTTCACATCTTGAAACACAAAATGAGGTTTGCCTGAACTGAAAGTGAAACTACCTGCTGTTATGAAGAAATCGAAAGCAAAACATCTAACAGTAATCAAATCAAACGGATGAACAGACTAATGAGGATTTCAAAGCCATATCATCACAATGTCACGCAGCAGCTAGACCGCATCATGTTAACATCAAATCACTGACACAACAGGAACTACACCTCAACAACTCTGAAAAACGTCAATTTTAAAAACGCTGCCATTGCAGAAGGCTTGTGATTTAATTAGTTAATCCTAAAAAACGTAGTTTTAACTTCAGACTGTGTTCTCAAGGACCATTCATGAGCCGCTGGATTTTCTTTAATAATATAATATTATAAAAATATTAAATATGATATTAACAAATTAAATTAAAATGTAACCTGAAACCCTAATGCACATAACTAATCCCAAAAAACTAAAGCAACATTTATATAAATTAAAAAACATCAAATATGAAGTGTCAATTCTGGGAATGTGAAGTTTTTCAATGTAAATTACAGGATGACTTCTTCTCTGTAACTTGCAACACACTGTATATTTAGCATAGGGCTGGGTGATATATGTGTGCGCATACCGTCAGTAAAGCTGGTTCTTTGATTAGTGGTAGATCTCCATAACCTTTTTGAATGGAGTTAATACACAGAGCCATAGATCACTGACAAGCTACAGTGAATCACCCCAGCAAATAGATCGCCCAGCCCTAATTTAACAGTTTTTAAAAAAAAGTAAACATTTAGTAAACTGCATGAAACATCTCAGATGTATTACAGTTTTTATCCAACTAACAGGTTTTTAATGAACCGTTTGTTAGTCTTTTACCTTCTAATATACATGCTCAAACTAGTAATCTAATGGTTTGTCTACACTTTCTTCAGTTTTCCAGCAAGCATGCTGCCAAATGATATCTCAACACTTGACCTCTAAACAGAAAAAAAGTGTTTAATTTATAGAAGAAGCTGTGTGCATGAAAGTACCTCATGCACGTAAGACATGATACCCATATTCAAAAGTCAGGCTCTAAAACTGCATTCAAGAGATGTTTAGTTCATGATATTAACTAGTTATTTGCTTGGCAAAAGTAAGCAGTACTTCAGGAAGCAGATACCTTGCTTGTACACACATACATGTAGTATAAAGTCCAAACTATATATTGCACAGGCATGTATATATTTAAGAAAATATGTTATTTATATTTATATAAATGATGCATATATTATACATTTTCACACACATATCAGTGATTCCTGTGGCATTATTTTAGGGGGACGGCCCACCCCACCACTCCCTGAAAGGTCAAGTTAATTTTATTTTCTCTATAGTGCCAGATCACAATAGAAGTCATTTAAAGTTTCCTTTGCTATAAAACAGGTCAATACTTTGTTCTTTTGTTAAACAAATGAAATAGCGGTGTGTTATTTACCATATTTACACGACAGCATCTCATTTCAGTGTGTCTAACGTTTCATGTCATGCTTTCTTTATTGCGTACAGCGGAGTTCTCACATAAATGCACGCGATCCCAATCTTATTTGTAAATATTAAAACACAAGAACGATTGCTTCCGGTGATATTAACATGCCATCTTACTATGACGACATACAATTCGTTAAATTTTCATTGATAAAAGAATAAATTAAATGAATGTTTTGTGCATTAAATTTTAGTTGTAACTAAAACGCCAAGCCCCGCCCCACGACTGACAAAACAGTGTTCGCACGAGCAGGTGAGAGAGGATTGAGCGCAGGAGTGATCACGCGCAGATGACACATCAAGCGTGTGCGAGGGTTTGATATGAGCTCGCGGCCCCATTTCTTCCCATGTACATCTGTTTTCCTGTTGCGGAAATGATTTACCGCGCTCACCAGCATCAGTGCTGCGCTCGCTTAATAATGCCATAGATTTGCCGCCATAGATTAAGTGTGTTTTTCACGAGCTGGTTGCTGCTGCGGCGGGGCGGAGCATCGCAATGCCGGATCAGCATTGTGATGTCTATCGGCCATCGGAGATGGACGATGGCATCGTCTGTCGACCCAACCCTAAATTGCTGGCTAGCTACTGTATAAACACTTTTATTATTATTATTATTATTACTATTATATAATAAAACATAAAAGTTCTAAGTTTTGATATTCTAAATATATTTGATCAATAGGTTTCAAGTAAATACTAAGGTGTTATATATAGTATATAACACATTTTTATTATTAGCTCACCTAAATGTTCAGTCAGTGTATTTGTTAAATTTTACAATGGTTCATCCTAATTAGGTTGCCCAGCATATTGCACACAGCACAATAATGTTTTCATTTTTTTATGTAATTTACATGAATATTTACCAAGATAGCCATTTTGATATTTTGTGTGCATGATTTAAGAAATCGTCTGTGGAGTGCATGTAGGGGGCGTGGCCTTAACCATGCAGTGTGCTATGCGATTGAGCAATTTTTAGAAATTAAATTAAAATTAGTCTAGTTGTTTTAACCAAGATTATGCTGCTAATTTCTCAGCTACATTTAAATTCCTAGTTCCTGCAATTTTGATAACTTCCAGTTTACTCCCATAAATTCCTGCTAATTCCAATGGAAAGTTTCCAGTCTTGAAAATTCACAGAATTTTGCAACCCTAACCACATCTCCACAATAATCCACTCTGGATCTTTAAGTTCGGTTTTTAAGTTTGGATTTTCAGCTTCCAGCACTGTTCTCAGCCTATAAATCCAGCAGTGATGTTTGTAACTCAATACACCGAGATGAGCGTCAGAGACAAAGGTTGGGATTGAGATACAAAGCCATCACCAAGATAATCTGACATCTAATAAACATGCAGTTTGCTTCAGTAATAAACAGGACAAATGACACACCCTGAGAGATGATTGAGGGACAGTAGCCACAAAATCATGTGTAAAAATACATCAATCATAAGCTCTGAAAGCCCAGGTTCAGGGAGAGTATAAGTAGATGCTTAAGCCTATTTTCTATAGTGATAGTAATATCCACCACTAGTGAAACCGCCGATTTAAATACACGCGATTCAAGATCCCGTAGAGGCATTAAATGTTGAAAGAAACATCAGTCAAATCCAAACGGCACATTGCAAATCAGCATCACTATTACCTTACAGCCGGACTTCTCCTGCTGCAACACGACACGCTCTTTATTACACTAAGCATGTCGCGGGAGGATGTGATTAATAAAGGATTCTAATCTGTAGTGCATCTAGTTTACCTTCAGGTGAGAAGCAGGCCATTCTGCACGAGGATCGTCTGCGAATGAGACACATCCCGTAAACGCAGCGCTGTTGCTCTGGTTGCGCCGGGGGCTCTCCAGGGCTACTAGTCCAGTAACCACTACAAACACGGTGTCCCACCAACTAGTGCAACACAACAGACAGCATGCTATCTCCAAACAAAGATCACCCACACTCAGGAGATCTAGCAAACTGCTTTCATTCTGTGTAAATGTCATTACTGATTAAGAACCCGTTACTAGCCCATACTACAGATATTTAGATCAGTGACATATCAAGCACTGTCCTGCAGCATGCATTCAAAGCATCTAAAAGTAAATAAAAACATTTGTTTATCATTATAACATCATAATGCTCTGAATTGTGAAATGTTTGAATACGAAATGTTTTAACAAAATGTAAAATGAAAATCAAAACAAAAAAAAGCTAAAAAGTGATGAAAAATAATTTATATGCATGTCTGTAGATATAGTGATGTCAAACGATTAATTGCATACAAAAACGTTTGTTTATATTGTGTGTGCATTGCCTTTATTATAAATACACACACAGTAGCTATATATTTTGATGTATATATTTCTATACATATAATTGATACTATTAATAAAAATGTATACACTTAATATTTTCTTAAACATATACATGCATGTGTGTGTATTTATAATAAATATACACAGTACACACACGTTATGTGAACAAAAAACGTTTTTGGATGCGATTAATCATAATAATTAATTAAAAGCACTAAAAATATTTGTGTGTGTGTGTATTAGCTCTATTAAAATATAAAAAATATTTTTGTTAACAAAAACAGCATTTAATCTAAAAAAAAAAAAAAAAAGAACAAACAACGAACAAAACAACAACAATCTCACAGTTTGCCAATTTTAAATTATCTTAATTTGATTTTAAATTAAATATTTTGTTGCTTTCAGCTATTGAAGCCACTCTCTCTACATTTAAATCTGTTCCTCCACAACCAGTAAAAAAAAAAATAAGAAAAATAAAAAAAATAAAAAGTACAAGGAGTAACCTTGTAAATCCCACTTAACCTACTGACTAAAAGAGCTTCATTCAAAGTCCATTTTCTTGAGAAAGTCTCATGCTGGGAATATGCCTGACAGCATGTTAAGCTTCACTGAATAGCGTTTAAACAATCTGTAACGTCTGAATTACAATACTTGATCGCCCCAGCCTTTATTAATATTCTTTTCAAACTAAAGCCGCTAAGCTTCAAAGACATACATGACCCCCTACAGGACACACACCAATAGATGCTGAATGGGGTTTGGATCCTATCAGCTGAAGCTATTTGACTTAACGCAGCTTGTGATAAAAAAAGTAGCAGTTAATCTGCATCATTACTAGTTTAAGAGGAAAGTAAAGTTATTGATAACCAATTTAAGTTCATGCATTTGGCAGATGCTTTTATCCAAAGTTAATCAATTAATTGCACTGAAGGTTTACATTTTAGAATTCTTAACATGTCTTATTTTATGCATTGTGCCAATTTCTGTATTTATCAAGAGCAACCTGCATTGCATTTAATGTACACATTTTATAAATTGAACACATGTCCTTGGAATTGCAAGCACCATAATCTACTGTCTGAGCTACATTTACATAAATGCATTTGTTAGAAGCTTTAAGTGACTTACATTGCATTGAAGGGTTATATTTTATAAGGTCATGCATTTCCTGGGAATCGAACCTATGACTTTGGCGTTACAAGAACCATGCTATACTGTTTAAACTACATTTATAGTTATGCATTTGGAAGACGCTTGTACTGCAGCTAAGATTTACATTTTATTGGTTCATGCCTTCCCTGGGAATCAAACCCATGGTCTTGCTTTCTATAGTAGAAACACAAAAGCCGACCACTGGGATATAGAAGAAACATCTAACTAGTAGTTACCAAGCCCCTTTTGTGAACTTTACACCTCATTTCAAGCAAAGCCTCGATTGCAGACATAGCTGTCACTTAACATCACACACACACCCTCAGTTATTGCTATCTCTCAGTCCAATTCTGGCCCATCCTGTTTTAAAGCTTTGCAGTTTTGACCCAGTTTTCATGAGAAAGATACATTCCAGCTGATTTCCAAACATTCCCTTGCAGTGCCCCAGCGGAGCCGTCCAAATAAAAATATGTGCCAGACTCACCTTAACACGCCTTGTGAGAGTTACAGTAGCATCATTGCCATTACTCACACCCCCCAAAGATCTGACACCGATGCAATAAACACTTCTAACAAAAATCTCTCCATCCTGGAGTATTATCCCAACAGTAAATTCAACTTTTAATGCTTTCCAGGAAGTATTCTGTGCGGTAAAGCACCTGCTTTTAAAAAGATCTTTTGAAAATTACTTCAATGCTTCGGATTTCGGTTATAAACTAAGGGAATTATGGGACATATCGAGCTACATTCAATTGTGCAACATGTTGCAACCATTTTTTAGAAGGTTCTGCCAACGCAGTGGAAACATTTGATACAACAGGAAAACAAAGAACAACCTAGGACTCCACAATGAATCGAAATAAAAGAGTAATCATAAAATGGCTTAGTGCAAATATCAAATCCCAAAGGCTGAGAACTAATTACAAGTATATGCACTGCATTTCAATAGTAGTAGTAGTAATAATATTATTAAATATAAAAAACACAATTGTTACAGTTATCGCACTACTTCTTATAATTATTAATTATGTAAGTATCTGTGGTGCATTTTGTGGCAGTGAAATGTGGCACTGTGTTTTTTTTAACCACTTTAAAGTTTAATATTTTACAATTAATAAATGCTTAAATCTTGCTATTTTTTAATTCAATACTAATATTTATTGTTTACTATTATAATCTGTAATTATTAATATTATGGTATAATTACATCATATTAAATAACAACCTCTATCAAAAACATTTGATTGCAAATAGTTTTTTACAAAGCCAATGCGGAGTAAACACTCTATATAATGGGAAACCCTAAGTATAGAACAATCTGTTCTGTGTCATGACATTTGCATCCAACTTAAAAACACACAGCTTGTGTCCAACTCAACACCTGCATGAAGCAGGCTGTTTAAAGCATGTTTTAATGCAACACCTGGCGAACGGCTTTGATTACAGAACATTCTCATAAGGTAACAGCAGCCATTTATTTACATACCCAGAGCCGTTCTGTGTGCTGAACCCGTCCTTCAATTTCAGCCTCGCTCCAGTCCCATGACTACACTCTAATTAGAAGTTAAGATGTGGTTAGTACAACCAGCTCTCGAGTTTGATTGCCTGAATCCCAAACAAGCTGTTCCACTGTTAGATTTGCATAGCAAGTGACCAAACTCTTGTAGCTGCGGGACTAGATGGCCAAAAGGACTAGGGGTGTATGAGATTCGGACAGCCTTGGAAACTAATTGGGTGGTCAACCAACCTAGAAATGTATTAGTGCAGTATTCTTTCATAACGATATTACACCCCTGCAATGATTACATGATGCATATAAGGAGGGATTCATAACTCAGCTATCAGTACCAGAGCCTTGCTGGGTAACTAAAACAGTTAACTAGTCATTACAACTCATCAACAGGCAAATCATCCCCCAATAACAATAAACAAGTCAGTGAGGGTGTCAAGTTTACAACATCTAACACAGCTGAATAATTAAACCAAAGAAAAAAACAAACAGGAAGACTTTACAAAAAAGTGCCATTATAACACCATGTTTTTGGACATTTACTAAGCCTTGGAGTACAATGTGTGTGCTAATGTAAGAGCATGGCACTCATAGATTACTTTAAAGAATACAATGGCAAAACCTTGACACTTGTTCAACAACTAATTACCATAGTATATATCTAAAACAAAACCTGGTAGTAATGTGGTACTTTGATACAATCCCTATAAATTAAGTACTGTAATGGAATCATAGTGCTGTATCATATGGTAAGTTTAATGAATACTAAGGCATTTATGTGATACTTAAAAATACAAAGCTGCTACCATGGTAAATGTGCAAAAATTCTTATTTACAAAAGGCATCATGGTACTGCCATGTTTTTTATACATAATATAGTATTACAAAAGTTTCTTGGAAATGTCGTATTACATAAACCTTAGTACAATGGAATAAATCAAATACCACTGTATAATTATGACAACATCATTATTCCACTATTGTGGAGCATTTAAGGACAATTATTAATACATGTCCAAAATTGGGTTTATAAGATGATACTGAAATGTGTCAAATTCACGTACCACTATATAGTACTCTAAGATACATTAAAATACCATGGTAAATACATGATATCAAATACATCCACGATACTTCTGGTTCTGTTTTGTTAAATGTAATCGCAGCAAATGGCCTAAATAAAGGATTTAATACTGTATCTAATGAATAGCTTTTGTGACAGTGAAATTTACTGGGATTTGTGCTATATTTGGTAGGCTTAGCTGTTGTGCTGCTAACAGTAGATGCTAACTATCACAGAGCTGTAAAACAACTGACCGCTGCCATTTGTCACGAATATCTCATCGTCGGTGCCACCGTATAAACTCATGACCCATATAAAATCACGACTAGTTCCTTCTATATTGTACATAGTCCAAAATATCACGTTAAATGGGGTTTATGGTAGACAGGAGTGAAAATCAAGCCCAGTTAAACAAAGCGCGGCCTGCGGGGGGATCAGAAGCCTCGGTGTTTCCTAGCGAATGAACATGAATACAAATAACCCCAAAATTCAACATCACGGCACGAATGCTGCTGGAATCTACACAGGTCTTCTAAAAGACGAGGAACTGGTGTGAATCAACCCCAGGTTAGTGTTTGTTAGAGATATATTCACCTCTTTCTGCGTTGTTTCTGTCAGGCGGCACCGGGCGCGGCCTCGACACTCGCCGGGGTCTGCGGTTCGTCGCTCTGACGGAGTTCATTTGACGGGTTTCTGGTCAAAACACACGCCGCTGCAGCCCTTTCCTCTGGATCCTTACACTGTGCTGAGCTCGGAGAATGTAAATAAAAGCCTAAAGTGCATTGCACTGAGAATCTGCTTGGTCTGAGCTCCGGGGAAGCGGTTTTACTGTCCAGGCGCTCCGATCTCGGTTTTCAGTGGCAGGAGGAGCCATTTACACACACACTCACACACACTTACACACACTCACATACACAACCACATGGTGCTGCACTCCACCAATCACAATACATTTCCTCTTACAAAAAGTACCGTGGTAATACCGTAGTATTCTCTGAAACAGCTTAGAATACAATGGGACATAGTAAGCCTACTAATCAATTAGTACCATTGGGGCCACTAACATCCCATGATACTTTGACATACACCTTGATACTTAAGCCAGTGTACCATGGAATAAATAAAGAAACCTTAAATAGCATGGTACATAATATATACATTTCCAAATACACTTTAGATTAATTGGTTTTTAAGATCTTTCAGACTTTCATATATGTGACTAGAGCACAAAACCTATAATACGTAGCACAAGTATTTGTAGCAATAGCCAACAATACAATGTATGGGTCAAAATTGGCAATTTGTCTTTTATGCCAAAAATCATTAGGATATTAATTAAAAAAATCATGACCCATGAAGATATTTTGTAAAATTCCTACTATAAATATATCAAAACCTTATTTTTGATTAGTAATATGAATTGCTAAGAACTTAATTTGGACAACTTTAAAGGCAATTTTCAAGTCATTTTTCAAAATCAATAACCAGTCATCACAGCTGGCAAAGGGGCATCTATATTATTTAGTAATATAATATATTTGTATATATTGCCCTTATTATGTAATCAAAATGAAAACCATTATCTTCAATGACAATGTCATGTTACCTTATGTATTAGTACCAAAAAAAGGATTTATGCTAATATCATCCAAAAACACTTTGCCAGAGGTGTTTCCAATCTTTTGGAGGGCAGTGTATGAAATAAAAAAATAAATAATAATAGAAAAATTATTTAGGATTTAGGTTTAGGATCTACTTAGGCTTATGATGAAACACACCCCTGGTCTGCATGATTTTAACATAAATAAGTGAGTAAAACATACAAAAACATAATGTATATCAAAATTTTAATTCATAAAATACTTTGTTACTTAAAATAACATAAAAGTTAAAATAAAACAATATATAAACAAAATATTATCATAAATATTACAAAGATTAAAAAATGAAAAATACTAATAATAACAAAAATGAAATCGAAAACAGAAAATAAAATTATTGAATTAAAATCGAATTCAAAATATAAACCAAAAATATTGATGCAATTTTAAATGTATTTAGTTACATTTATATGTATATATATATATATATATATATTCCTTAAATTGGATTTTAAAATTGAAAACAATGTATAAAAAAGCTATTAAAATGATGAATAATAAAACTACTTAAATAATCTAATAATTTAATTCAAAACAAAATATAAAAATAAACTATAATTCAAAATATTTATGAAAACTATAATAGTATATTGTTAAGAAGCGGACAGACACAGTGGGGAAGTATAAGTTCATACAAAATCCATGTAACAAAATATGAATTCACAGAAGCAGATGAGCTGATGAGAGACAGTGAAGTTGATTCTTTCGGAATGATTAACACAGAGAGATAACAGAATCAGAGTGATCAGAATTCTGGAGAGAGTGAGCGTTGTGATTGGGTGAGCGTGGAGCCTGGCGTGTCTGTGACAGTCTGTTAAATTATTAAATATGATTAAAAAAAAACATTCTTGCAATTATTAGCAATGATACCACAATATTAATATGTATTAATTTATTAAATATGTATTTATTAATATTTTGCCACTATTTTGTTGAAAAGGTTTATTTGAATAATATTAGGATGGTTACATTTCATATTGCCTTAAGTTCAGCAAAATCACAACTGAAAACAGCACTAAAGTCTAAACTCCTTCTCTAGAGTGAGAAAGAATCTGCACGACTCTTGTCTGAATGTTGACACAACGTTTTTGAACGAGACGCATAAGCTCTTTTATTAGCATTTTATTTAATTTACCTCAGCCTGCAAAGGGCTGTATGTCAAATAAATAGAGAAAAACATGTTGAGCACTTTGTATTCTGCATCACTGGTGTGTGACACAAGTTTCTTATAATGAAGACATTGTCATCAGTTTTAACCTTTCATCATTCTCAGATGACAGAGAGCCCAGAGACATGAAAGCGCTATATGCTGTGATCAAATGGAAATGCAACTGTGTTTCTCTGTAACTGTGTTTAAACTGTAAAGTTGTTTGGATTTGTCATTTAGCATAATGAGACCTCCTGGCATTTGTTTGCAGTTTTTTGGATAAAAAGAAACAGTAGAATGCTGTGTAACATATGCAATAGCTATTGTTTACACAACACCATACTCATGTGAAGCATGTTTTCAGTGCACACATCAAAAAAGTGGCATTTCTTGACATGGAAATATATCTCTGAGTGTGTCATTTGTAAACATGCTTATAGTTTTGTGAAAGAAAAGATTTTTGAATTTGATTTGAATTGAACAAGTCATTTTGAATTGTGCACTTTAAATTCGACTGCAAAGTAAAGTGAATTGAATGCAAAGAGATATATTATATTTAGTATTTATATGTGTTTTAGCATATTTACTAAACAAATTTTCGTGGATCACGGTGGAACTTTATTTCCCAGAATGCATTACCTTCATTGAGGTTTTTGAATTGCAGTGAAGTAAATTCCACTTCCTGTCATTCAGATTCAAATTTATATCCCTTTACATGCAGTTAATTCTTCAGTTGTGAATTTTGCACAACATTTGAAGAAAGAAAGAACAGAAAGAAAATGGTTTTGTGCTAATGGTAATTATATTATTTATAAATGATGAAATATTAATTTGACAGCAGTGTGTGGTCTTATTTGTGCAGCAGGTGATGGCTCCTCGGCTGTTACAATCACAAAAACTCAATTTGTAAATATTGTGAGAAGTTAATAATACAACAATCTGCATACAAACAACAGGTTAGTTGATGTTTGAGTCTGAAATGAACAAATGCATGATGTATATTTAAATGAATCACATATGTATTTACAACACAAAACTAAATGTTTATTTAGAATAGCACAACCAAAATATATAGCAAAAAACTAAATAATATTATAAATAAGTGAATGTTATTACTTAGCCCATTCATTTTTTTTATTAGAATGCACATTCAACACACAAAATAAAATAAAAAGTCTTATGGGGATCTTGTGAAGATCCATTTAATTATTTGATGTTAAAGCAAATAATAAAATAACACAATAAAGAAGATAATTATAATTATTAATAAAAAACAAACAAAAACAATGAAACCCACCTGAAAAACATCAATAAATAACTTTACATTTTTATACAGTAATTTTATATATATATATATACGTATATATATATATATATACACACAGTGAGGTCAATAAGTATTTGATCACTGTGAGATTTTGCAAGTTCTCTTACTTAGAAATCATGGAGGAGTCTACAATTTTCATCATAGGTGCATTTCCACTGTGAGAGACAGAATCTAAAAAAAAAAATTCCAGAAATCACATTGTATGATTTTTTAACTATTTATTACTGTGTCAAATAAGTATTTAATCTCTTGCTTATCAGGCAGATTTCTGACCCTCAAAGACCTGTTATTTTGCTTTTAAGTCGTCCAGCTACACTCTGCTCATGATTCTATTAGTAGCACCTGTTTGAGGTCGTTAGCTGTCATAAAGACACCTGTGCACCCCACAGTCAGCCAAAGTCTAAGGGTGCTTTCACATCTGTGGTTCGGTTCATTTGGTCCGGACCAAGGGCAACAAATGATACATTGTAGCAT
>JAUMHR010000063.1:20521633-20532403 GCA_032361145.1 Enteromius fasciolatus
TACGAGCAGAGTTAACCTACGAGAGTATGCCAGGCGCTCGCGCGCAGCTGCCTGTACACCTCTCGGTTGTTGAATTTCTGCGCGAGTACTTTTCTCATGCCAGCTGAAGGTTCATTTTTGCGCGAGTGAAATAACATAATGTGCTCGTGAGCATGTCTTACGCGCTCATGACTTTTGACATAAATCTAACGCCATATTGTTTGCTCACGATTATTTTTTTTTTTTTTATTTATTTTATTATTTGCAAGCTAGTTGCTGAAACAGTTATAATAACTGAAATTTAAACTTAAAAAGGGCTAAACATTTAGTGATATTTAAAAAATAAATTATATCAAAAACATGCATTAAAATGAAGGTGTAACAGGCAGAGGTCATAACCAGCAAAAGGAGCAATGGAGACAAGACAAAAGCGAGGTGAGTGTCCAGGCAAGGGATCGAGGCCACTAGCAAACCAATCAGAGTCCAGGCAGGGGGTCGGGGTATCAGGCAGAGAATCAAAAACCAAGACGGTGCGAAGTCGGTAACAGGAAATCCAGAAAATGCAAATACAAGACAGGGAAAACGCTTACAAGGGTCAGACGTACCAGACACAATGATGAGCGGGGAACACTGGGAAGATGTGGGGTATAAATACACAGGTTAATTACAAGAAAGGGGAGGAGAACATATCTGTTGCTAGGGGAACACATGAGGTGGGTGGAGACAAGGGACACATGTGACAGGACATACAAGGAGTGGAAAAACCCCAACATATAACAGAGTGGCTGGAAGTGCAACCTAAAGTCCAACCGGCACTTCCAGCAGATCATCACAGAAGGCAATTAAATTAAACCAGAAAATATATTAATAAAACTCATTCAAAATATTAATAAAAACAATAATTTGTGAACTAAAAAAAATGTGTGTTCACTTGAAAACACAAAAGCATACAGGTTTAAAACAACATAAGTAACATCATAAGTAAATAATAATAATGATTAAAAATAATATATTTTGCAACTTTAAAAACTTTTTTGTAAAATCATTTAAAAAATCAGTTTACCTTTAAATTGAATGTCCATTCTACAAAATCAAGCTCACTTCAAGGATTATGTGAGGGGGGGAAGCTGCTCTGAATGAATAACATATCTGCAGCACATCAAAGAATGGAAAACTTTTTCAGGTTACCACAAACAGAGCATTTCATTTACAAGTGACAACGTGTTGTTGACATTATCTAGACACACACAGCACCAGTCCTCTCACACAAGACTAGGAGATAAAACAGCCCCGACTAATCGATTAACAGTGATGCAATTAATAAATCAACCTAATGAGCCTAAATGGCTGTAGACATCCTTGTGATTCAGCAAATCTGCAGCTAACATTAATGGCAACAACAGAAACTGTTTGTCTGAATGTATTCCACCGCAAAAGACTCAAGAAATCCTGTTGGTCCAGTTAAACCAGCAGATAAGTGTCGTATTTCATAAGAACAGACTGTTACAATGACCTGAATTGCTCTTGGTACAGATCCCCTGGTATTATCACTAAACTATGGGTTTCATAGCTTGTAAGTACTAGGCTAGTGGTGCTTGAAACCTCCTTATCATCAATCAGCCAATCAACAATACAGTTGCTTCTTTGGCTGTAGCACGAATAGAGGAAATCCAGCCGCCTTGCCTCCATTTTCAGGCCTTGTGAGGATAAGATGTGCTCGCTTGCGTGCCATGAGTGAGAAGTCTTGTGCGACTGCCTTTGCAACTATGTGTGAGAACAGCACTTTGGTGAGATGGAACAGATGCACATGCTATCACGGTCATTACAGTTGTTACCGTCTTACGTAGGCTACAGGTTAGTATATGTGATAGTCTCTCCAGTAACTTTCCCAGTTTACCCTGTGGTCTGTTTTATAAAGTCATTTACTGTTGATTAAACAAGCACTTTAGGCATTAACGGCGCTTTTAACCTTGCTAACCCATTTCACACTAGGGCTTTTTACATTGCGCTTCACCCTGGGTTATTGTCTTGTTAAAACTGGGGGTAAAGCCATTTTTAAGCAGGAGTAAAACAACATTTCACACTTGTTATTTTCAATTACGACACTAAAGGTGTTTGTAACAACGCAGTTTAAAAATATTATTTAGCTAGTAGTTTAGTCGCAGACAACCAATGACACACTTCACTTTAACTTTACAAAATTATACGCATGGCAAAAAAAAAAAAAAAGGATAAAGAAAAATATAAGAAAAGAAAAATAAATAAATATACAAATAAATATAATAATTAATACTTAATAAATTTAAAAATTTAAAGTTATAAAAAAAAATTATTAAAAATTTTAGTCTTTATACACCTAAATATATATGGAAATTATCAATATTATTGTATAATGGGGCAGGAAAACATTTCCGATCTTATAGTAGCCTATAGGCTAAATGTAAATGTGCATAACCTAGATACATGTATACTGATTTAATGCATTTTATTATTTTTAATCATATATTGTAATATTTTGGAACACTGTATATGTATATAATTACATAATCTGAGATACAAATATTGGATTAATTACTTACCCATAACCCAGTTTGAAACGTGAGTTCATTCGAGCAGAGTTTGATTTTAGAGCTCTTAAGAGTAGAGTTAGATTTCACAATTTCAGATGTGAAAAGCCCAAACTGAACTGTGAACTAGTGCTAAGTTAGGAAAATATTTAGTTTCAGCTACAGATTAAATGGGGGGAAAAGATCAGAAAGTAAACAGCTGTTGAGATTAATCAACGAATTTGAGGAGAATTCTTATTGAGGAGGTGGAAAATAAGGTGAAAACACATTAAATAGAGTGGAATGGCGCGCAGCAGTTGCCAGGGGATATCGAAGGGGAGGGGTTATGATTGGCTGAAGTGGGTCTGTTGCCTTGGCAACGGCAAAGGGGTTTGGTAGCGTTGCTGTGCGGCGTGATCTGTGCGCAGCGCGGATGGAGGAAACAGTTTGAGCAGCAGAACGTAACGACTACTGACGCGCTTCAGCGGAAAACGGCACGGCGTGCTTTAATGTGAGTAACCAAATCCAGTTTGCCGCTTTCTGTGGTGTCGATGGACTTTATATTTGTGTGACCGGCGCAGAAAGTTAACATTCTACAGGCAAGTTGACATGAAACGCATGGGCGGATATCAGGCTGAGCTTGGGTTCCTGTATTGTTTCTCAAGTGCTCTTGTTTGTTGTTGTTCACATTTCGAATTTCACGGCAGTCTAAGTCGGAAACATTTAAACGCGAGCGTTCCATTGCTCCTGCCATGTGCTCAAATCCAGCAAACAACTTCTTTTGTGATCGAGGACACTTGCTCAAGTGTTCTTCTACCGCGCTTCTGAGTGGAATACCGATATCTGAAATGAATTTGCGCGTCACTCTTTGTCTTTGTTAACATTGAAAGCGAATTCGCGCCGAACTCTGAGTGAACAAATCGATGTTTCAACGATCCGTTCGTCTGTGATACGTTTCTATTGTCTGTACACATCTGTATGTATGGCTAGTTTACTAATAACACGGATATTAACTTTTTTTCTTCTCCACATTACTCAATGTATGTCAAAAGTGATAATACAAATATGTTGTTTTAAAATGTACGGATTTTTTTATGGTGAAACTACAAATATTTAGCCTATTTGAATTCATAAAGGAAAGTATATGTTGTATATGACTGTATCCAGTCACCGTTTCGTTTAGGTTTTTAACTGGTTTAACCTTGATATTGCGTTTCACTTAAATAGTGCTGAGGTGTAACTGTTACGTAGTTTGTGTGTGTATTTGTAAATGCCATGCCTCTCAATTAGTATAGGGCATAAAATGCACAGTTTAAAATTTTTAAAAGTCTCATGTGACCTTGATTATAGTTTCAACTACCCGTATTTCTGACTAAACTATTAATTATTGATATTTGTTACCATGTTTTGCTTTACTAAAGATTTTTTTTTCATTTGCGTACAAAAATTGACAAAATTGTTTTGATTATTTGGATGATATTTGACCATTTTGAGTCAGCAGTTGGTCAATAATTGTGTGTAATCGATTACCAGTGGTTCACCAAGAGTCAGTGCCAAAATTTCAAGTATTGTCGATAAATGGCTTGTTTTTGGCAAATTTAAATGACGAGTATTGTTTTGTGAATTTGTTCAGTAAATATTTTGTTAAAGAATTGTTCAGCTAAATTCATGAGTTTTGTCGACATCAAGTTATATGTGCCACATTGCTTTCTAGACATATCTGTGCACATTTGGTTATTAAAAAGAATATTTTTTTATATCTATTGTTAATTTTATGTGTAAAATGTGTTACAAACAACATACTAAAAGTCACTGTCATGGGAAATCTGAGTCATAACATCTACAATGCCAGAAATCTGTTGACATGCATGCCTGCCATACCACCTGTGTCAGGGACATTCTTACAGGAAACATTTGAGTTAACTTTACGCAGTGAATGACTTCGTTCCTCCCAGTTCTTGCTAAAAACATTGCGCTATTGCAGCGTTTTGAAAAGGCGTTTTGTCCGTTGCCTGCTGTGGGGTCCATATGAGCTCCATTCACTGGAAGCTTGACCTCATTGACATGATGCAATCTGTTCACAGGATAATCACTTTCAGAGCAAGTCTGCTCATTGATTGAATATCCTTAGCTATTATCCCCCAAGGCTAAAGTCAAAACAAAGTATTATGCCAATGTTCACGTCTCTAATTCATAGCTGCGTTGTCGTAAAGTGATTTTGAATCTCTTAAATGCTGAAGCTTTAGACTTGGCATGGCATCACCTCAAGAGAAGGCTAACAGCTGTGGGAATTGTCTTCTAATCTCATCAAGATGTTTTATGCAATGTGTAGACTTTAATGGTTGATACTAGGAAGCGCAAAAGAGACCTAGAATGGAATGGAAGATTTGAAGCATATAAATTTCTCTCAACAAAATTTGTAGATCCTATTGGCCTTGTATGTTTATATATGATTGGTTGCCACATTACTATCATAACGCTTAGGCCCTAGTTAAGAGGTGGTTGAGGCCAATAGTTTGCTAATTGAGTTAAAGTCAGTCTGTTTAGTTGTGCAGTTGAGAGGGTGGTGGGTTGGTCAGTTCTCCACGTTCAACAGATGTTGTTTGCTGACAGCAAGACTCAAGATAAACAGAACACAAAGACCACAACTAGATAAAAGAAACAACTCAACCTGTTGTTTAACTGCCATTTAGACCACCTCCCAGCAGTTGGTGTATTTGCACTTTGTTTTTGTTGCACTTTAACTGGTTCTAAAGTTCTTTAGAGTTTGTTTACTCTCCAAAGGTCCATAAAACTCAAGTCAAGAACTGCATGAAAGTGTGAAGCAGTATGCCTAGATATAGAAATCCATCCATGGGATGATCTGTGGGATTCTTTAGTTTATGTCATGTTTCTGCCCCATTCAGCGCCTCTTACTCAAGTAAATGATGAATAAACACTCTGGACACTGTTTTAATAGGCCACTCAAGTTAGTACTCCTTTCATTTGCCTGTACATCACTGAAGCAAAACACTTTTTAAAAGCATTGGAAGCATTCTGGAAGGCCTGCAGAGAACGGAAGTGTTCACTGATGAGGATGTGGACCGGCTGAATGGATAATTCCCCGGATGGGTGTTACAGACATTGTGGGATGTCCTGTCTTAGATGTGGAACTAAACACACAATTGAAACTCGGTTCTGTCATGTTGCAACACAGGCAAATTATGTCACGCATGCTGAGAACTGACTCTGAAAACAATGGAGGAAAGGTCAGATGATGACTGAAAACTAGAATACTTCAGTTGCATGTTTAGTCAGTGACACGGTAGCGCATGTGTGTGGCTCAACATCAGAAATTTCTGATATGGGTTTATTGAGCTTAATTTAATTTTCTTAGTCTAAATTAGATGCCGTTCACCTTGAGACCTGCGCATACATGTGTCCTGACTAGAAATCTAATTAAAGAACCAGTTTTTAAACTGAACTAGGTCTAATTTTGAAAGTGTAATAAAAAAAAAATGAACCCAGAAAAGCAGTATTTATAGTAGGGCTGGGCGATATCGATTCCAAGACTAAGATTTTGTTTACATAATGTGTATATTTGTTACATATATATAGATACACTCACAGCATATATTTAGAAAATATAACATTTATAATGTTTAAAGTTAATACATTTTTAAACTTTAAATCAGTATCTATCATTAAAGACTAAACAAAACTAAACAAATCAATAAAGAATGCCACTACTTTTTTATTGTGTTCAAACATTAATTCATAGAGTTTTTATTTTGGGTGAAAACCGCAGGGAATTTTTTTTTTTTAACGCTTCTCTTTTGCTGACAACAGAATTAAAACTATTCTTATCACTAAAATCAGGAAGCTGTTTTGCGCAGTTATAAGTGACACAAACTCAGTCACCTGCACGAGTCTGTGTGGAGCAAAATTTCTGCAACAATTCCTAAGAATAAAACCTGCCAACTGTAAGAGTTTCATATACTCAACACTGATTTTACTTCCATTTGGGGCTTGGTGAGTGTTCATTTTTACACCTTGCTGCCATGTAATAGCCTTTGATGCTGATACAGTATGGCAATACATTTAAATACTACAGCCTACTGAAAAGTATTAAATAAATCACTATCAGAACAATTAGATTCCATGTAATTCCCATTAGCAGTCACACTGATCCGTCTAGCTTGTGGAATCAGTTAGCAGCCCGTATTGATGCGCATGTCTGTTGATGCTATCTGGCCTTTGTTTGCAGGTGACTGTCTGTAACGACTGCAGCTGCACGTCACTCATCGGCTAGACGTTGCCTCCCTCCTCATCCTCCACCTTCTTATTATTTATATTCTATCCACCCGACCAGGAGGAGGGACGAACCCCTAAGATCTCCGAAGGCCGCAGTTGTCTTGGTTACATGCGCTCACTAATCCAGTAGAGGTGGATGCTCCAAATTTGGGTTGCAAAAATAGCACTTGTGCAGAAGTACTTTCTCCAACCTTCCTGGCAGTTTTTGACTTCATCATAATTACGATGTGTTTTTGGTCAGAATACAGTGGAACTAGAGGCAGTTAAATTTCTTTCTTTCTTTTTCACTTCTCAAGAAAGACAGGAAGCGTTTTAACAGTAGTGCAACAAAATGAGCCGTGAATGATGTGTGTCAATGCTTAATGCATTTGTACAGCTCTCAGTCACTGAAAAATTCTAATTGAATTTCATAATATGCAGATTAATTATTTAAATAAATTGCATATCGGTATTAGCTTAGAAAAGCCACCAAATGAAAATCATTTTATGATCACATTATAGCAAATTACTGAATTGACTAAGTTACTGAAATTGCTTTTGTTTGCAATATTTTTATAGTTTGTAAATCCTAATTATAATGTGATTTTAAACTGAATTAATTGGACATTTTAGGCAGTTCAAATTTCTTTCTCTTTTTTTTTTTTTTTTACTTCCCTATGAAGATATGAACCTATGTTGTTTGTTTTGTTTCTTTATAATTAAAAATAAAATTGAAGAAATTTAGTTGAGTTTGTTGAGGTTAGTTGAGGTTATTCACAGTGCAAAAGAAAAAAAAAAGATTAATTGAATATTCATATAAAATATTAATATTTAATTGCATTCATTCAAAACATGTAATAAATATTTTCAGGCAAAATAATGCAGAACATATTGTAAATTACTAATTATTATGTTTAATAAATTCTTAAATGGCACACCCCTTTCTAAAAGTCTAGGCTTAAAGAAAATCCGCTAATAATTTTTCTGCTAATAATTATGACATTGTGGCGGCGCACAGTGAGAGCTTGTCTCATAATATACAATAATTCTGACATGAAGCAAGCGTAAATGTACTTGATGGATTAACTAGTGGGTTTTGGAGAGTTTAGGACGAGTCATCCGTGTCTCATTACATTCCTAAGGGCGTTTATCTTGGATGAGAGACGCTCTCGTAGTCCTGCATCCGTCAGCTGGTCTCAAATAGCGTTGTTTGCGGAGAATCTCACGTGGCGGGCCCTCGTCGTACGTTTCCCTCCCCCTTCGATCTCCACGTCTGTCGTGGCTCGGCGCAGGGGATTTGATACATGCTGTCATTAGCGGCCGTTCTCCCATTGAAAGCGATGCTAATGTGACCGTTGGCCTGATTGGAGGGAGAAAGTGAGGATCTGGACGCGCCTTGTGTCACTAGTAACAATGGGCCTTTGTGTAGGTCACTCCTTGCTGAATGCATGTTTTTTTTTTAATTGAGATGGACAAGACTAGATTACACACACCAGTGCAAAAATAAGAACTACCCAGCTGGCAGAAAACAGAGTTTATGATGTGTGCAACAGGGCAAGACTAGAGTACAAGACAATATTGGTGTTGGTGTTTGAGACTGGAGTTGTAATAAATGGTAAATTAAATCATGTGATGATCAACCAATAATTTAACACTGAACGCTGATTTACGTCTGAAGTATAAACTGGTTTGAAATGAGCTGATTTATTCATATTTACCAAAGAGCTGACTCAGAAAGAATCATACTTTACTAGTCAATGCTGAGTGCTTGCAAGACCAGCAAAAGAAAGATGTGTTTATGTTTGTTGTTTTGCATTGGGTTTCTGTACTTATTTTAAAAAATTCTGCTGCATTTGTTGGCAAAACATAATTTGTCGCATATTTAGTGACGCATATGACTAGGGTGGGCAATATTTATGAACAATAATTATATCGTAATTGTTGTTTTACCAATATGCAATATGCTGCGGTTCAATGCACTTGCATTTTCAAATGCTTTTATACAAAACTGATGTGCACACCGTCAGTTATCAGTTTTCAGAGCAGAGCAAAACATCTGATATATCAAAAGAGATCTGTGCTTTAGTCTGAATCCAGACTGTTAAAGCTGCCACTGTATATGAAATAATTAGTAATAATGCAGAGGAAAAAAAGCAAAATCCAACTATTAAAAGTCAAAACCATTTCTGTAAACTTTTGCATACTCAGCACTAAATAGCACATAAAAATGTAGCCATGTGCAGTGATATCGAAGGAGAATGTGATATTCTCCTGGTTTCACAGACAAGGCTTAAGCTAATCACAGACTAAAATGCATGTTTGAACTACTTCTACTGAAAAAATCTTGCTCTGACATATTTTAAATTTTGTTATTGAATTGTGAAACCAAGATTTACACAGATATCTCAAACATAAACAAAAAGCATAGAAACTTTAACGTTGGTTAAGATTTAAAGCTTTAAAGATGTATTTGCACAGCAGAAGAATTAATTGGGGTAAAAAAAGTAGATCGTTTTGGAATCGGATCGTCAGGTGCCTTAAGATTCCCACCCCCATTTCTTTCATGAATGGATCTGTTTTTGAACAAATTTGTTGAGTCAGTGATTCAATGATCCATTCATACATTTTGTCGACTTGCTTAATTTCTGAACAAATCAGTAATTTTAAACAAATCATTTGAATGAATCATCATTTAAGCAAAAACTTGCTGCCACCTGTTTTAATGTCATTTATCCTCAACAAGCCTAAATCAGCAAGCACAAAAGCACAATATATGTTTGATTAGTCATTATCATTACCAAAAAAATTCCAATATTGCAATACATCTAGAAATACTAAACTCAACTTCTTTTAAAGATACCAAGCTGCATCACTGAGGTGATTTTAAGGTAATCTGATCTGAGTCTGTGAATGGAATGGTAAGCGTATAATTTGAGATTTTAGAGCACAGTTCTCACTTCTCTGTCAGAGCAGAATTATTTCTGTGAAATGGTTCACAGATACAGTAACTTCCTCTTTAGTTGCACTGAAGCTTGTCTTGACAGTCAGATTCCTGTTTCCAAAACAATAAAGACGGCTGGTAGCACACAAATGCAGGAAGTAACATGAATCATGTTCATTTCGAAAAACGCCACACACTTGAGTTAAAAGTCTTGATACTTAGCATTTGGATGCCTTTAATTTACTTTGTGAGACCTCTTTGTTGACTGATTGCATTTAGGTTTACATTTATTTATTATTATTTAGCAGACAACGTAATCTTAAGTGGCTAACAATTGAGGAATATAACAAAAAAAGCCTGAATTGATTAAACTGAAACTCTTTGCTCAGTTGGGCTCAGTGGGTTTGCCATATGAGATCATATAATATTTCCTCTTGATTCATCTCTGTACTTAACACACTGAGAAACTTCTGTTAGAAGAAATGGCTCCTTTCTAGAGTGTCTTTGAACATTCAGGCTTCTTTCAGTTGTTGTAGTACTTTCATTAGGGTTTGTTTCAGTGGCACAAACTGATTCATTTTGAATTTTATGCATTTGGCAGACACTTTTATTAGAAGCGGTTTACATTGTATTTAGTGTTTGTTTTTGGTTTTTTTTATGATGTCATACATTATTCCCTGTTGACATCAGGTGCATTTGCATGTTTAAAAAAATACTGATAAGAATCATCAAAAATTGAAAAAAAACCCCCAAAAAATTCACTTGGGGTGGGCGATATGGCAAAAATGTCATATTATGATAAAAAAAAAAAAAAAAAAAATCATGATTTTTTTTGTCATTGATTTTACTATTTTGCAAGTTGTCTGAGCAGTACAGACAAACTTACTTGCCTTTTTTATAAAAACAAAGCCTTTCAAGGTAACAAAGTATAAAATAAAGAAGGGCAGATATTAATGCCAAAATGAGCAAAGATAAAAATCGTTGTCATTTTATCTTTGTTATTGGAATAGATACACATTACAAATAAACATA
>JAUMHR010000063.1:20532503-20549204 GCA_032361145.1 Enteromius fasciolatus
CTGGCCAACGAGTGATGTAGATGTTGTCACATGACTGCATTTTGGTTCGTTTCAACTGGTTCGGTCCAGAGCAATCAGTGTGGTGTGAAAAGGACCCAAAACGGCAGAAAAATGCTACAATGTATCATTTGTTACCCTTGGTCCGGACCAAATGAACCGAACCACAGATGTGAAAGCACCCTAAGTGTTTTCAGCAGTACTGAATTAACAAACATGAAAGGTGAAACACTATACTATACTACTATACTATACTATACACTACATCCATCATTTTCTCACTCTCAGCTCATTTTTATCTGAATGAGTTTCTTTTTTCTGTTGAACATTGTATTAAATTCAATGAGCAGCAGCTACTGTTTGGTTACTCAAAATATCTTAGTTTGTGTTTAGCACAAGAAAGAAATTAATACAGGTTTGGGACAACATGTAAGTGAGTAAAAAATTACACAATTATAATCCCTTTATTAACAATTAACTATCCCTTTAATGACAAGCAACGGCATGTTTAGGTCTGTCCCTTTTAGAGCAACTGTTGCAACTGTGTTTTTGACAGTATTACCACAATCACGTGTGATAAATATCTTATTTCAGTAATTAGGCGCTATTTGACAGGCTTTTAGTGCACGCACGCTTCAGGTGTACCCGCTGGAAAAGCACATCTGGACAGCACACATATGAAGTGTTTAATCAGCAAGTCTATAAAGCGAATAATGTAATTTTGTGATTGTGAATAATTGCAGTGTCCAGTGAGTTAACACTGATGTGAATGTATGTCGCATTGTAGAGCATATTGAGACCGGAATTATAAAATAGCACAATACTACGATATTTCTTAAAAAGCAGATCGTGAAGAAATTTGTACCGTTCACGATCAAAAATCGACATATCGCCCACCCCTTTTTGTCACCAGCTCTCAATTCAAGTTCATTTGTTTTGGTGCTCACACTGTACAAAGTGTGACCCATTAAATACTGACAAATAAAAACAAAGTAATAATAGTATTATTTCACATGTAGTTTTATGTTTTAAATCAAATAACGTGTGATAATACCATTATGTAAAATTAGTATAAAATAAAAATATTCAAATTTAAATACAAAGCTAATATTTAATTTTGTTTTTTTGATTTTCTTTCATTGTCATCATTTTCAAACCTAATGTCATCAAGCTTTTATTCTGCCATTTAAAAAGCCTGACTGAAAAACAAAGTGTCACAGTTTTGCGTTTTGCTTTAAAACTGACAGCTCAGAGCTTAGATTTATGTTTGTAGTTTTAGTCAAAATAAAATAGCGATGGTGCATTGGTACATTTTTTGCTTGTGTATGCGCACCATATTTGCTCCACTGATTATATTATATGTTTGAACAAATAAATAATATATATCAATTGAAGGATTTGTTTCTGAAGGCAGATAATAACTATTTTTATATTGCATTGCATTTTGACACTTTTCCCAGTAGATTTTGATGATAAAATGCAATGCACTGAATCTCATTGGAATGAACAATTGTCCCAAAGACAATGGGGTTTTGGTCAAATATGCCTAAAATAAAGTTTGTTTTATTCGGTGGCTTAAAATACATTAGTAGTACCCCACACATGACTTTTTTTATGCATCTTTAAAAAGTTATTCTATTGGAATAAGATGCTAGTACGCTCATAATGTCATTAAATTCCATAAGAAATCATAGTAACGAATAAAAAAAAAAAAAAGCTTTACAGTGATGACCTTTTCGTGATAAAAGAACATGTTGTCGGCTTATTCTGCACAATTGGTGGTGGATAAAAAAAGATCAGTCATTAATTTCCTTGTTTGTATCCCTAGATCACTTAGACAGCCGGTTTGTCCAACACTTCTCACTCAAGTCGTGAAATCCTGGAAATCGTCGCCCTAATATCAGTGCCGATGCGTTGATGGTGTGGTGCTATATTAAGACTGTGACATCGTGGGGGAAGGGACCTTTTCTTTTCATGTCCATGTTAGAGATTTTACATAAGTAGGGACAGTACATCACCTGACCTCAGATGACAGCTTTCACACAGTTGTTTCACGGCAAAGTTAAATGAGTGTCGAACTATTTTCCGTGCTGTATTTTTAGTCTCACCTCAGCAGTGCTTTTCTCTCTCTGAACTTATTAGCCTACTTCTGTGAAAGACTTTTGCTTCCCAGAGGTTCGGTGTGGAAACGCTTGTCATAATACATGGAGTATTAGACCATGTTCTTAACGAAACCACTTTGTGACCTGTTAGAAGAAATGGCTCATTTCCTGACTGACTTTGAACGGTGAGGTTTTTTCATCTGAGTCATAGGCTTTCGTAGAGTTGCGTTTCAATGGTGACAGCTTTTACATTTTATGCATTCAGCATAGTTTTATTCAAAGTAAATTCTATTGCATTCAATACATTACCTGGAAATTCTCTGTTGAACTTTTGCATTAGATCAGGTAACTAACCCAATAATGCTGGCAAATTTGCTGAAAATGTACTTAACCTTGAGCCATACAAGATGTAGATGAGTTTGTTTCTTCATCAGATTTGGAGAAATGTAGTATTCCATCAGTGTCTTAGCAGGGAATGGGTGCCATCAGAGTCCACACAACTGATAAAAAACATCACTTTAATCCACACCACATCAGTTAATATCCTGTGAAGCCAAATGATGTGTATTTGTAAGAAACAAATACATAATTGAAGCAATTAAACTTCAAAATGTTTTTTTTTTTTTTAATGGAGGAAGCGTTATTTTAAATTATGGGCTTAATTATGGAAACAAAACATTAACTGATGGACTGGAGTGATGTGGATTATTGTGATGATTTTATCAGCTGAGGACTCTCATTCTGACGGCACCCTTTCGCAGGGTGATGTAATGCTGTATTTCTCCAAATCTGATGAAGAAACAAACTCCTCTATGCTTACGTCTCGTATGAACTTTTTTCACTGCAAAAATAGCTAGCTTAGATTTTTTTCCTTTTTAAATGTAAATATAAATATAATATAAATATCTAGAAATTCTTAAAGAAAGATGGATTTTCCAGACAAGGAAAAATTATAGTCTCGCTTTCAGGAAAAATGGGAATGTTTATTTTGAAACAAGCAAAAAATAATCTGCCAGTAAGGTAAGCTAAATAATCTTGTTTTCTGAAAACAGGACTATAACTTTTACTTAAATCCTTCTTTGTAGTTTTTAGATATTTTGGCTGAAAACAAAGCATTTTTTGGAGCGTTTTCATATTTAACAACATGTTTGTTGCCAGCTAGCTCAGTACGATTCACGTCATATCTTAGACAACCTGCTTCTTTGTGACCTTCGGTGTATTGAAAGTTGCGTAGTGTTTACACAGTGCCTGAAGACACACCTGTGTGTATTTGACATAGAGGTGCGACGGCTTTTCTTCTTCAGGTCAACTGACAGTAGTGAATGAGCTGAGAGGTTTGGGCGTGATCAAGACACGGTTTAACACGTTGAAACGCCTGGGCTGATAAAGGGTGCGGTGACATCCTCCAGGGCACAACCGCACTGTTAAAACACTGCTGTCTGCGTGTCCGTGTGTCTCCTTTGCTTCTCCTGTTGCAAATGTTGATATTTGCTCTTTTTCCCTTGCAGTTTATTTTAGAGCTCAGAACCGAGACACAGCATTTATCTGGTAATGCTAGCCTCAGCATTTCAAGGACATATTGATCTCTGTCCATTAGACTCTCCATCGTACTCTGCGAAACCTTACCCCATCTGATGCCGAGGGATAAAACGGCCCTCTTATGATGGCTTTTTTAGGCCATCGGCTTCCCTTTCGTGTTGGTGACCCACGTTTGTTTGATCGTGGGAAAAGCCCTCTGGATTTATGCGTCTTGACTGAAGCCTTTCAGGAGTTTTAATGGGTCAGGAACGGTCTTTGGTGGCAGAAACACTGTTATCTACACCGGCTTACCTTTTTGATTACTAAATTGCAAGTTATCAATTATTAACAATTACATAATGCAGTTTACCCAGGACATATGAGCTATTATGAGGGTAGAGAGGACCTTAAAGGCTGGACATTCATGAATTATGAAGCAGGCTATCAGTTTTCCTCTTGTGTAAAATCTGTTCCAATGCTTTGGGATTGTAGGGAAAACTGGACTCGTTTGCTTTTAAATATTGCAAGAGATGCCTTTAATCATTGAGTTGGAAGGAAATATCTGTTAAGGAGTAGGAAGCATTTTCATGAGATTCGGTGAGAATATAATATATATATGTAAAATATAGGAAACGACACAAAGAAGCACTTTTTTTTAACTTGCACATATCAGAATAGTTTCTGATAAACACCTTTAATAAATAAGAGAGTGCTCTGAGAGTCAATTCAGCAGCATTTTAGCATTTCATTTGATAAATCTATTATCAGAATCACTCAGAAACTCAAATGTCTAATCCGCCAAAATAAAAGTTCAGTTCATCTTGAAAAAATAATGATAAATGTATTACTACACACACTATAAGTCCTTACACAATCTAACATGTGTTTAAAATCGAACTGGAAACTAGGTGCTGGGTGTCCGGCCAGAGAAGAACTGGACCCAACTAAGCTTGGTTCTCCCAAGGTTTTTTTCCCCATTCTCTCACGGATGAGGTTTTGGTTCCATGCAGCTGTCGCCTCTGGCTTGCTTAGTTGGGGACTCCTGATTTCCAGTGATTATCGTCGTCTTGACTACAGAGAAAGTCTCTGCATTTGATAAATAAATAGTTGAATTCTCATCATAATACATTACCATCACTCTGTTCTTCTATTTGATAATGTTCAGTGCTTTTCTACAATCTGTATTGTTAAAAGTGCTATATAAATAAAAGTGACTTGACTTGACTACTATTGTACAGTATAATGTATAATGATATCAGTTAATAATAATAATTTTATAGTACTAAAATGATAAAATGCAATAATTTAGTAAAGTGTTGGTCATTTAATAATTAAATTTATAAAAAAAATTATAATTGTTTTTTTCTAATGATATCATAAATTGTTCCCCCGTGTATTAGTTTTAACAGTAAATTTCTGATAGTTTGCCAACATAAAAAGTGATAATGTTACAAACTTTGTTAAATTGTTAATATTTAATTCCTTGACTTCATTACCACAATTTTAAAACACACACACACACACACACACATATATATATATATAATTATAAATGTAATAATTAAAACAGACAACACAAATCATTGTAAATCATTTTCTGTGGTCCCGTTATTGTAACAAAAAAATAAATAATAATACATTAAATTATTTTATGAATTCCATTGATTAAACATGCTTTTTGATTATTACAGTTTAATTCAACCACTAAAATGAAATCTAAATTAAGGGAAAATAAAGTGGAAAAGGGAAAAAAAACTGAATTTGGGGAAAAAAAGCTGCCGAATAATTGTCAATGCAGAAAACAAGCCTGCCGCTTTAAGGATGAAAGGGATGGAGAGGAAAGCGTCTCTGGCACCTGGCTGCTGCTTTCATGAATGAAAGGCTTGGCACTGAATGGGAATTTTAACTTGCAGATGAGCTGGTGGCATCTCTGTGCTCAGACCCCGGTGTCGTCTTCCCCTGCTTCAACCATCCCTCATTAGCGCTCACTCTCCCGCCCTCACAAGTGTGCCATTACCGGCCGCCGCTTTGATGCCGTTTGATAAGAGCAACGATAATTATGATAATCACAACGGCTATGATAATCGACTATGAGCTAATCACATAAAAACCACTTCCCCTTGTTGCTTGACAGCGGTGCTCAAATGTAGTGGTCGTCTCAAATTGTAGAGGAAGTGTGCTGCGCTTTTATGGACTGCCGGCTTCCTCGCTATTTGCCAGCAGCACCTGGGAATTATTAGGGTTACGCTGCTCAGTTTAGGTCAGAGTTTGTGTTGCTAATAGGGGTTAATGAACTACCCAGAGGCTATAGAGCGGAGCCGGGTTGGAGTTAATGGGTTAACAGGAGCAGCTTTGTGTTTGTGGTAATGACACTGGCCAGTTAAGGGTACTTAAGACAAATACAACACTGTAAAGGCAACGAGTCACAACAGCATGTCTAGTAAACCACACAGTTGTGCATGATTTTCTGCAAAAGGTGAACGTGCCATAGTCCTGACTCTAATATGCACAGCGTATTTCTCTTTTTGTTGTTGTTGTTCTTCATTTTTGTTTTTAATTATTAAAAATATTTTCATTTTAGTAATTACATTTTTACATACAAAAAACACACAAAATAATATATATACATGCATACACACACACACAATTATTTAATTTTTTATTTTGTTTTTTTTGTTGTAGTTTATTTTATTATTTTAATATTGGTTTTGTTTTTAAAATATTTATTTGTTTTAGTACTCTAATTTTATTTAGTATTAATTTTATTTTTCATCTTATATTTGATCTTTGTTTTATATTTTCTATAATTTCGTTGTTGTATTTTTAGATATTTTCACATTAAATGCTTTTATTTTTGGTTTGTTTTTCATTTTTGTTATTACTGTATAGTATTTTGTTTGTATTTTATTTTGTCTTGAAAATGAATAATTGGGATATGCATCCTTGATTTTTATTATTATTATTATTATTATTTTTAATAAATGTGTTGTGAGCATGTGCATTCGTCATGGCTCTGTCTTTCTGTTTTTAAAGGAGGATTTCTATGTTTGTGTTTTGGGCTTTGGGGAGGAAGCTTTGCTTTAACGCTTTCGGGCAGTTCTGTTGCTGCCTGACATGTCTGATAACTCCACTTTCTAGAGAGTTATGATTCATCATGCACTGCTTATGACTTATTTATTAATTTTACTGTTTCCATGGTGCTCCTCTCAACCTTTCATTTGCTCACTCATTCTCTGTTAGCTCTTTTCCATGTTTTTCTTTTTGGGGACATTGATCCAATAGAAATGCTGCCCTTCAGACCATCAGAAAGCTGTTTGTTCCTAGAGATGCTGTTCTTTTCCGGACCTGATGTTCCTCTGGCAGTTCTTGCTCTGGTCTGAGTTAGTGGTAAAACAAGGAAATAATCTGTGGACTCTCTAGATCAATAATTATCAAAACATTTTTAATTTTGTCCTTTGGTTAGCTATAATTGGCCCGCATTAAAAAGGGGCCTGGCTGCTTGTACCTGAAGGCCTATGAAACCTAAACGAAAACTCAAAACTTTCCAAAACGTGGTGAAAGCCTGTGTCACATGGCTCTTAACAATTATCCAAAGTATCATGGAGATTGGACCAGGGTTGTAACGTTATACCGGTATGGCGGTTTATTGTGATATTGACATGTACGATTATCATATCATGCACATTTGCTTATCCACGGTTTTGGAAAAAAACGAACATGTTCTCCCGTATCTCTCTCGCGAATATTAAAGCCATATTATTTCTTTAATTATTTATTAAAGAGAAATAGCTTCTTCCTTATATTGTTCAAATGGGTGATGCAAAGCTTTATTTACATTTTTTTCCTCTAAAAGTTAGACTCGTACTTGCTCATACTTTTTCATTAAAAAAAAATTGTTACAATAAACCATGTTCAACCAAAAACAATATCTCCTTTTATTCATTTAAAGATTATTTAAGGGTTGTAGCTGATGATTATAATAATAATAATAATAATAGTTTAATACTGTATACCACGAAACTAGTGCTGCGCGATTAATCATATCGCAATCGCGATGTCAGCCTATACCATTACATTACAGCAAATGTTGTGATTATATTAAATAAACAAATGCTAATTCTTCTCTGAACACTGTGTGCTTTGATTTATGTCATTTCCAGCATACTTTGCTATGAGACGGTCTATAGTTCACACAATATACTTGAGCAAATATGTGTAATATTTTCAATATGTGTATAAAAAAATAACAGGGCTTATCAGGAAAAATTATGTCTGACCCTTCTCATATTTTGTATAAGAAATATTACATTTGCCAGGCATCAGAAGGCTTGCATGCAGATGCTAGAATAGATTAAGTTTTGAGTTCCAAGACAAATTTTGGAAAGAATTCCAACAATAAAGTGTATCTGGATTGAATAATTGATTTGAAAAACTAATCTTAAAGCTATTCACTTATATACTATATGTTCATATAAAATCATAGATCTCCTCGTTCTGAACAACTAATCCTCTGGGATTAATCATGTCAATTAGACAGTTTTGGCAAAAAAAACACTGTAACAGTTATAACACTTAAACACAGTGTTGTGTAAGAAGTTGCAATTAATAACCACTAGATGGCAACGGAAGACCAGTAATGAACACACAAACAGTGCTTTTCATGGTTGCTCATGGTGACATTATAAAATCATTTATTTAAAATTTACCATTTTACTCATACATTTTTTTTTGCCAGATAATCATTACAGTGAAACATGAAAATAACATAAACTCTTCAAAAGAGAAGGTTTGCAATAATTGTCACCTTTCATTTATCTCAAATATCTAAAATTGCAACACAGTGTTTGTGAATGTATGCCCGTGTCTGTGTGTTTGTATTAATAAAATAGTTTAACCATTTCATTTCTATGTGTCTGTGTGTGTGCATGTGTCCATGTTTGTATTCATATAATGGTTTATCCATTTAATTTCTTTTTGTCTGTGTGTGTGTACAGTATGTGTCTATGAGCTTGTTGTCCATTTTCGATGTGCTTTCCATGTCTCAGCCATACACCCAGTTGTCCCTATTACTCAAAGGCCTTAAAAATGCTCGAACCCCAGTAATTGCTGCTTGCAGCTATATTTATTTATGATTTGTTTATTTTCTTTTGAAATATTTTTACATTTTAATGCAGAAAATCAAAAATTCATTTAGTTATGAATTTGCCAGACTAATTCAGACCAGTGTCTTTTTGAGTGATTCTTGAGTGTTTTATGCATAAACAAAATGTATTGTGCATAGTAAAGATACCACAAAAATAATTCTAATTGCATGACAGTTACATGAAATGCACTGTAACTGGCTTTTATCAAATTGCAAAAGCACCTGAAAGGAATCTAGCATTTGTGCTCTCAACACTTCAGAGAATGTTGTTTAATGCATGACCCAAACCAGTCTGCTCCTGTCTGACCTAGTTGAGCATTAAAAACACTAGTCAAGCCTCGTTCGTTTCAGACAGAGATCTGCAGACGGTCTGGAGTGGAGCGAGAATGATGCCAGTTGATGGCTTAACTGCATGGACTTTCCCTGCTCTTATTCAATCCGCTGTCTAATCCTCCCTCCTAATTGAACTGACAGCGCAGTTGTCATGGTGACATTAGGGCACGGATTTGAGCGTGGTGTGACTGATGTCAGGGATTTGCCTGTTTGCTCAACGCCATTGACCTGCTTTCTGCCGTAATGCCACGGCTGGGCTTCGTCTGTCCCTTTTACATAAATGTATTTGTGTCGTTTGGCTTAACGGTGTGCCAACTGTTGGTGCTCGATTACGGGTGATGTCTGAAACAATAGTATGAAACATAAATCCTTATGATGCTACTACAGTGAGAGCATCCACACAAATGTGGTATAAACCAGATGTGTGTGTGTGTGTGTGCATAAAATAAATTAAAACAATGCTTAACAATAAATTCAAAATAAATTAAACTTAAAATACAATATGATTTTAATTTAGTTATTCTTTTTATATTTGTTTTTAAGCATAGTTATGGATGATACTCTTAAACAATTTTAATTTTCAAATATTTTTGGTTTTAGCTGTTTAATTTTTGTTTTGTTTGAATTATTATTATTATTATTTATTTGAATTCTTTCATTTTTTTTAATTTGATTTTTTTTTTCATTTTTTGGCAGTTATGCTGATGAATAATGTATGTGTTTTTATTTTTAAATACTTTAATAAAATACTTTTTTTTTTTTTTTTTTTTTTTTTACTTTACATTACATAGTTTTAGTTATAGTTAGTTGGGTGATAAAAGTCTGAAGCATAAATGCATATGATGCAATTAAAGGATT
Source organism: Enteromius fasciolatus (assembly GCA_032361145.1). Taxonomy (NCBI): domain Eukaryota; kingdom Metazoa; phylum Chordata; class Actinopteri; order Cypriniformes; family Cyprinidae; genus Enteromius; species Enteromius fasciolatus. The sequence continues at coordinate 20,542,455 of JAUMHR010000063.1, forward strand.
TTCCATTAATTTCTTTTTATTCTTTATTTTTGTTTGATTTTAAGTATATTTCTTTTTCATTATTATTATTACATTTTAAAATATATTTTTTAAATTTGATATTTTTGTTATTGTAGTTTGTGCACAGTTATAAATGATACTCTTATACAATACTATAAAATGTGAATCCATATAATGCTATTACAGAATTTAATAAAACATTTTATTTTTTCTTGTGGTGTTAATTTTAATATTTTGTGTTTTTGATTTAATTTTATATGTATTTATTTTTATTTATTTGATTGTATTTTCTGGCACACATTTATGGGTCACACTCTGAAACAATATCATGAAACATGAAGCCATATAATGTTAATACAGCGAGAGCATCTACACAAATGCGATCTAAATCAGATGGATAGCAATTTCACCATGCTTTCAATAAAATTCCCACTGCCTGCTTCATACAAATGCAAATAACCAGCAGCGATGCTCTCCTGCTCGGCCTTTTATAGGCAGTAGGTTACCAAAGCAACACTGTCACCTCTCGTTCCATGGTAATGGATGAGCGGAGAGACGCTCTGCCTTCTGGAAGGGCTTTTCCTTCTCCTCTGGCTCTAAGCAGCCCTCAGCCGATGGCCATCGATGGCTAACGAGCAGCTGCGTGACGAGGTGGGCGGTGATGAGAATTAGGCCGGGTCATCTCAGACACTCTCGAGAAACCTCAACGACCCTCAGACATGAGAGCTGCTCCTTCAGCTGCCGTCGTTGAATGACTGTGAGGAATACCAGCAGATGAGAGTCAGAAAAACTGCTCTGAAAGAGATTGCTGGATGCGAGATTAGAGGAGAATTTGTAGGGAAAACTTTGACTCAAAGTTTGTGCTCTTGAGAAATGGTTGCAAAAAGAGAGAAAGCTTGAATTAACCAATTAATAAAAAAGTTGACAAGAATGCATTTTGGTTTTAGGGTAATGATAAAAGGTTTTGGTCCACTTGACTACTATATATTGCAATATTTTTTGTGGATTGCACTCAAATCAATGTCAACCGTTAAATCCCTGTCATCACAATCTACCTGTTGTTTGCCTTTTTCAAATTATCTGTCAACGTGTGGCTTTTATGAGCTTGTGTCTTTATGTTCTCAAAGTTACGTTGCACTTTCTGTCGACTCTAAATGATTACTTTTTTGTGCATCATTTTAAAGTAAAATTTTTGGGAGTCCCCAACAATACAGTAGGTTGACATGCAAGCAAGGTCAAAAATATGCATTTTGTTTTACCTTACTTGCTCAATGACTCTAAAACGATTCATTCCACGTTTAATTTGATCCTGCATGCTCCATCTGCCGTTAGTGGTTCAACTGTAATATTATGAAGCTACGAGAACACGATTCAGCGCTGTAAAGTCACTGTTGTGCCATTTTGTAGATCATTCGTATGCAGCTCTGTGTTAAAAAAAAACTGTAACACATCTTGACATTTCATCTGTTTCTCTCTTCAGCAGACGTCCTTGAATTAATGGGTCCCATCATCGGTATGTCGCCGGACAAGAAAGCCGAATCGCCGGGTGTGGTGGGGGAGCGGGCAGGCTTGCGCGGGGTTTGTGGAACGCTGCCCGAGGCTGAGTGCGCCTCCAGTCCTCTAGCCACAAGCCTGGACCGCAGCTCCAGCTCTGGAGACGAGGAGCTCACCAACCTCAACTGGCTCCATGAAAACCTGCTCCAGAACTTCACGCTGGGCGGCCCCGAGGCTCAGTCCAGCCCCACGCCGCTCTTCGACATTGAGGGAAACCCTAGCGCCTCTGTCATGTCCTCGGCCGCGGCCCACTCCGGAGACTCCGTCAAGACTAAGCCGCCATTCTCCTTCTCGCTGCTTATATACATGGCCATCGAGCAATCGCCCAGCAAGTCTCTGCCCGTGAAGGATATCTACGGCTGGATTCTGGAGCACTTCCCGTACTTCTCCAGCGCCCCGACAGGCTGGAAGAATTCGGTGCGTCACAACCTGTCCCTCAACAAGTGCTTCCGCAAGGTGGAGAGGAGCCTTGGGAAGGTGAGCAATTAAATGATGTATTTAGGGCCCAATTTTTTTTCACTTTTTTTTTTTTTTTTTTTTTCTGAATTTTCATTGTTAGTTTCTGGACTTTTTTAAATGGATAAATTAAATTAATCAAATAAAACCTATTTAATTTTAATTAGATGGCTTTTTTAACTTTTCTAATTTAAGCTGAAGAAGTAAAATCACTAAAACTGAAATAAAAGATCTAGTCGTTTAAAAAAAGTGCATAATAAAAAGTGCAAAAATAAACATCAGAATGAAATGAAAATCAAAATATTAAAATGTAAAAAAAAAAAAATTGTTTCACGCCAAGGCAACATTTCAATTTTTAATTTAGTTTAAGCTGAATTATTAAAATGACTCAAACTAAAATGTAAATAATGTATCACCAAAATTAATAAACATAAAACTAAAAATTTGACAAAAATAAAAAACTGTGGTGGGGTGGTTGTAGTGAGTGTAAGTGTGACGCTGGGGTTTTGGCGAGTATTTCTCTGTCCGCTGAGATAAAGAGGTGGGGATCCAGTCAAGGTCATGGGTTCACCCTGAGAGAAAACACACTCCCACAGCAGCTTATCTCAACCCAGCAATCACACACACACACACACACACACACACATACTGCTGGAGGACGCAGTGAGCAAAGACCAAGGAAGCAGTAAACAATTTTACTTCCTGAAAAGACAGCAGGGTCTTTATAGAGTCAGATGCAGAGCAGTCAGTGTTACAGTGCTATAAAAAACTATTTGGGAAGTGTAACATATCTGATGACTCAAAATATTAAAGCTAGTGTCTGTGTCTATGTATATCAAATACATCTTTTCTCTTCACTCTCAGTTTCAACGGACTGCTTTTTCAATGATTTTTAGTAGAAGTGTTTCTTTTTAATGCCAAAGACCCCAAAATATAATGGTTCAGTTGTGAAAAACCCATTTACTAAAATATAAAGGTAGTAATATATAAAGCACAATTGTTTATAATGAATATAATAAATGTGGGGAAAAATATGATTAAAAATAAAAGGGTTTAATATTGTCATTCTGCAAAACAAAGACATAAACTATTACCTAGAACATTTTGTGAATTCAGATAATATTTTTTATTTTTGTTTAATGTAAAATTTAAATGTTTTTTTTTTTTTTTTTTTAGATTTTCATCCTCATTACAACAAAAACAAAATTTATGTGTGTATATATATATATATATATATATATATATATATATATATGTACCTCATCTTTTTATATTTGCCTGATTGTATTCAAATATCTAACAAAATATCTATGAACTGTAATTTCTTCTAATGATATGTTGTCATTGTCCTAAAGCTAAAAAAGACAAATAGTATCTAGAACATTTTCAAATTCAAATTCAAATATTTAATAATTTTACTGCCTTCTTATTACTGCAAAAGGAAATATAAATACATTGCACCTTAATTTGAATTGCCTTAATATATTCAAATTTTAACAAAAAATATATTGTTACAATATTTTGACAAATAATTACAAAATTAATAACCATTACAGTATTGACAAAATATTGTAGACCTTGTTGCTACTGAGATGAATGTCATTGTCTTAAAGCTAAAAATTGATGAATTTTATCAGCAAAAAAATACAGAACATTAAAAATCAATGCTTTGTTTTTTTCTTTTGTTTTGTCATTTCATCTAAACAAAATTCATTTTCTTAAACATTTTGCTTTATATTTTTTAACATTTCCTATATATACTTCCTGAAGGGTTAAGAGGGTTATATAACACCTTCTATGATATTTTAATGTGAGTCTAGTGTCCAAATTTTGTAGATTTCTTCCTGTGATTTGATTTAATCTCTCTTGCTAGGAACAGTCCTTTTAGTCCTAGTCTTTTTTTTTTTTAATTAGAGGAGATAAATGTGAATTTGAGAGAGAGAGGTACTGGATAGGTTGTGAGCCCTACAGCTCAGTGTAAGCATTACGCTACAGCTGATGATTTTTTTTCTGACTGCGGTCTGAGCTGTGAGGTCAGCGAGAGCCCATCCGTCAGACAGACACAGAGCTGCTTTCACATGACACTGCCTGGTTTCGGTCGCCATGACAACGTTTCCTCCTTCCTGTTTATGAGCAGGCTGGTAATCTGAGTCAAGGTTATAGGCCTCCTACTCCTACCTCTGCGTTTCTCTCTCTATATATACATTTATATACATTATGTTGGACAGAGAATATTTCATGTTTTTAATGAGCGTTAAGATCTTATTTAATACCTTACCAATTCTTCTTACTGTACTGTACTTTGATAATGCATAATTATTTTAGTTAAATATGTGTGTAAACATAATATTATAATAATATAGGGCGATTAGTTGGGCGATTGTTTTTTTTGATTAATCGGATAAAAACTAAATGCTTCTTTAATTTGATGTTTTGCTTATAACTATATAAAACCACAAATCACAAATTTATGTATAAAAGTGAACTTTAAAAAATCCAAAAGCCACATATAGACTTAAACACATACATATTTTTGTGCTTTAGTAGTTTTCTGTAAACAAAAAAAAAATTAAAAAGGCTGCAGAACACTGCAGTGCTTTAATAAGATTTTTTACTTTAATACTTTATTACTTTTCCGTATTTTATTCATTAATTATGTGCTTTTTTGTGGTAGTGACATTTTTACATTCTAGAATAATGACAATTCTGGAAGATTGTATTCAACTGTTGTCGTTTAACTGCAATAAATTTTATAATGCAAAAAAAAAAACTTTTTTTTTATAGATGTTCAAGCTTAACACCAATCTTAATCTTCATTACTTTTGACTCCCAGCAAAATCCATTCTATGAGTGCAATAATAATTACCAGATACAGTATTTACGAGAGCTCATGGATCAGATCCTGTCATAAACACCCTTCATGCCGTTTACAGCCATGTTCCGATGTTTATTGGCTGCTTTTAAGCACTGCTCGTAAACTCCCAGCAGGGTCTGTATTGCCAATCACATGCTCAGATGACCACATTAAGACACTCTGAGCAGCGAGACCCTCTCTCCAGACTGCTGCTAAAATTTCAGCCAGTTTTGTAGTTTTTTTTGAGTGTGTGGAGAGAAATGACAAAAGAGCTATAATAGTATTATTATTCTTTATTGTGAAATTTCTTAAAATATATATTATACAATATTATTATTCATTGTTTACAAACTGCAGGATACTTTACTGCAGGATTTTTATGTACATTATTTATTGTTATTATTATTTAATATATTTTATAGTGCTGTCAAACGATTTCATTTGTTTTTTTTTATATATATATATTAGGGGTGGGCATAGTCTGTGTTTTTCTCTCACAACCTCTGTGATAATTCTAGAGTCCGAATGTGATGTCTGTGATATTAATTTTCACAAAGCGTTTCCTTGTGTGTTTTGGCCAACGCGATATGCCATAGATTTTTCTTACCACACGCACGTTTAATATATTTTCATATATATAAGAAATAAATAAATCCAAATAAAGAGCCAGATCACGTAAACTGTTAAGTCTGGCTATTGTAATATCAGTATCAGGTAAGATTACTCACGTTCATTTCTGCACTTGGTTACATATGTTTTAATTATCAAAATTAAACATGGGTTTACTATAAATAAAAAACATAATAGTTGAACTAAGGTAACCACACATTAACATGGTTTTGCTGCCTACTAGCCATTTAGCTTCACCATGGTATTTGTGATTATACTAATTGTAATCAATCTGAATGACTACAGCAATGCACGCATACAGAGCACGTGATCTCTGTGATGCCCAGATGTTACAAAACAGACCCTCTCACCTCTGTAATAAACATGGAGGTGTTAGTCCCGTCACGGATGACATGTGATAAGAATCGAAGCTCACAAGTACAGTAGTTATAGGTACAGTGCAATTCGGCAAGGTATAAATCCACGCTAAAATATCAAGGTGAAAGTCGTCTTGCGTAGCTTGTGTAGTATAGACCCAGCTCCCAACACAACTTTCGATACAAGGCTTTCGGTTCGGTACACATTACAAACCGAACAATTTAGACTAATACATTTTATATTTGGAAAAAAAAGAGAGAATAAAGTGTTTAAAATATAATGATGGGATATATATAATGTAATGTAATGACCCAAACGACGGGACAGGCAACATGCTGACTGCCCCTCCCATCCCCAAACTACAAACATGCACATTACAAACTATCCCTGCGACATTCGGGCAGCAATTGATCGGTAACAGCGATCTGTACATTTATAGCCGCGGATTTTAATGCGGGATTTAAGAAAATGCTAAATGTTATTGAGCACTCCTAGCAAACAACAGAAAGATTGTGACCTTCTTTAGCTGAAGCACAACAGCGGCCCGTGTGTTGAAGACGCGATCTGTGTGGTCTAAAAAAATTGTGTACTGTCATCTTTTGAACTGAAAAAAAAAAAATAAATAAAATGAAAAAAAATTATTGAAATGAAAAAAAGTTATTTCCTTTCTATTAGTTTATAACTACTACAATATTACATTTCATTTGGTTAGGTTTTGGTTATGAAGAAGGGTTTGTATTATTTGCTGCTAAGAAGAAACCCCAGAAGATATGTAAAGTATAGCTCCATTGTTGTTCAAAGTAAAAAAAAAACTTGACGATAATCACTGGAAATCAGGTGTCCCCAACTAAGCAAGCCAAAGGCGACAGCGGCAAGGAACCAAAACCCCATCCATGAGA
>JAUMHR010000063.1:20576223-20589033 GCA_032361145.1 Enteromius fasciolatus
TCACCCATTTTCCCCCTGCTTTACTGAATCCACTAAAATGTCATTCAGAGTAACAATCTTCAGCAAAAATCTTTTAAAAGATGAATTACTAATTTTGTTTACATTTGCCACTATCCCAGCTTATAATATGAATAATTCACTTCTTATTCTTTTATATATTTTAATATGTACAAGTCAGAATAAGCATGTTGTTTGAATTTTTACATCAATAGGGTGTTGCTCTGAATGACAATCTAACATCATTTCAACCAAAGTTTCACATTTTATTCTCCAAAACATATTTGAAACCATAAAAGTAGACAGTTTATTTACATTTAATGAGCTTTCTCTAGAAACAAAATCACTTTTGTCCATTTCTTTTGATGCGGACATCTTAAAATAAAAATATAAAAATATCATGAAAAATGTTGTATTTGTCTATTTTTAACAAGGTCAAGATTTTTCCCTTTTAACGTTGTAGATTAGGTTTTCTCCTAATTTTAATTATTCTCAATGATGATTCTCATTACTGTTATATAATGCTGTTTTTCTCCTTTAAAACAGCATAAATTAAAGGCTCTGCCACAAATAGGCAGCGACCGCAGAATCAACAAACCAAGCCGCTTCTTAACAGGTTTTCATGAGATTCGCCCTGAAACGAGTGTTTTAATTAGCTAAAATCCCTCAGAGATCCAGACTGAACTCCAGCGCTTTCACAAACACACCAGTGAAGCTTCACAACAAATCTACCCACAATCCTTTTCATGCGAGGGAAACACAAAGGCCAGCAATCCATCAGTTTTCCTGCTCTTTTCCTGCCTTCCTCTCACGCTTCTCACGCTAATTAGAGTCTTTAATGAAATGAACTTATTCTGAAGTGTTTTTCTGCTCCGTTTCAGTCGCACGAGCTCCATGTCGGACTTTTGGCATAAAGACTGATGCATAATGTAGTTTATTCAGCGCCGAAGACTCCTTTCAGTTCTACTGTGCAGCAAACACTGTGAATGAGCCGAAACGTGCGTTTCTGTCCAGACATTAACACTGAATGACAAGAACCCCCAGCTTACATTACACTATACACTATAATAATAATAATAAATTATAAAAATACATTTGAATTTAAACACAATTATTTAAAAATTACAATTATTTTTTTAAATATTAAAAATAAAATAACATTAATAAGCATAAAGTAATGAAAAATAAATGCATATAAATAATATATAATAATATAAATAAACAAATACAATTGTTTTATAAAATATTATTTAAATTATAAAATAAACAAAATGATAAAAAACCAAACAACAGTCCTGTTATGATACTGTAATTATATTTTCTGTAGTGATATATTGCCCCAAAATAATTGTGATTAACCATATTACTGCCATTATATCCATGTTATGCCACTGACTATATGATGGTTATTTAATAGCATAATAACACAAGTACACCCTTTCTAAGCCTTGCCATATGCACTCACAAATCACTTTTAATAAGCTATAATTTACTAACTTCACTTGACAAGTATTTGATGTCCATGCAAGTTTAGCAGCATACATACAGCATCACATTCGTGTAATGTAATATTTACTGCACAGCAGATCTAGTTGATCTTATTGTGTATATCGTTGACAAATGTTAACTAGACGACATTGGGGTATTTTAAATATTGCAAATTTCTGTTGAAAAATGCTACACAAATAAAACTGACTTGCAAACGTGTTTAGAAGCATGTCCAAATAAACTGAGAAAACACCTGCTAGCTTCTACGATACTAAGTGTGTAACATGCATCGAGCGGCAGTAACGATCCACCAACACTAGAAGACACACTTAACACAGCGGGGTCAAAAGGTCAGCGGCTCTGAGGTCAAAAAGTCAAATCTAGCGTTGCTCTGCACAGCCAGAACAGAGAGAAATGTTTCCATCTCCAAACATCATATCAGAGCAGCGAGAGAAATAAAACCTCCTCGATTGATGGATTCAGTCACTTTAAATCATTCACTGACATAACATCAAGTCCTGAGAGAAACAACTGATTGTACATGAGACACTTATTATATGACTCCACAAACACAACAGACTCAGTGACCCTAACTGCACCAGAAACTGCATCATTTATAGATATCTAAGTAAAATGTAATGAAATTAAATAGATAAATGTATATTAAAACATAAAATGAAAAGTAAAAATTAAAATAAAATTCTTAAGAAGTCCAACTAATTACTTATTTAAAAGTGACCCGATATTGAAAAGTCATGTCATACATGAAAATACATGAAAAAAACAAACAAAAAACAGAAATAAAATGAAATAAATTAAAAAAAATAAAAACAACTTTAGAAGACACTTAAGAAAGTCAAACTGCTAATGACTTAAAGTAACCCAAAACACTGAAAAGACATGCCAGAGAGAAATAAAATAAAGTGACGTGACATATGGCCAAGTATATGGTCACTCACACTTGAAATTTGTGCTCTGTGTTTTACCTACAGTAAGTGCACACACACACACACACACACGACTCTGTATAGCTATCTTTGTGAGGACATACATTGACTCAATGTAATCTCTAGCTCCTGACCCGAACCCTACCCTTCAGAACTAAGTGCTTTACCTAAACCCTGAACCCTACCCTTTACCCAATTATAACCTGGCCCCTAAAACCTAGTCTGGACCCTCAAACAGGTCTTTAAAGGGCTCTCAGAAAGTGAAGACCGGTCCTCACTTTACAAAATTGTCCTTACTCTGATGATCTCAAACCGGCGCTCACAAAGATAGCTGTACACACACACACACACACACTCAGCTATCCTCATGGGGACACTCTCACAGTACAGGAAACTACAGGCATTTACAGATTTTCAAAAAACATTCTGTGTGGTTTATTTACTCTTTATTTATTTATTTATCTTTGCCCGTGGGGAACACACAGTCCCCATGAGTCTGTTTTCAGGTCTAAGTCCAGACCAGAATACAAAAGCACACTTTCTCTCTCTCACACACACACGACTGCTGCCTTTAGATAGTCAGACTAATGAAGTACTGAAAGTAAACCCCAGACAGTCTCTCTCAGTGTGAAAGGATCAGAGGAGATTCTTTAACAACCAAAGATCATCAAAAGAGCACAAGCAAGCTCTGAGAAGAACAATCACTAAATCAAGTCTTTTCATTTGCTTTTGAAGTCCGTCTCTCATCGGTAAATCCATCTCTGAGGTCAATGTTTTCAGCTCTTAATGGAGCTTGCAGTAAACACAGCAGTGACTCATCCCACGAACACCAGAGCGGTCTTCACCTCAGACGGGTAGTTAGTCCTGGTCAACGTGACACAGTAAGACATAGTGCTGCACCAAAACACCAACTAACACACTTCACTGCTTCCCTCTCACACACACCTCCAGAACATCATCTCAGGCCTTACAGGAACACTTCAGCCAAAAATGTGAATGTGGATGTGAATGGGTGCCGTCAGAATGAGAGTAAAACGTATCAAAAAAGTATATTGTGTCTTGTGAAACCATCTTAACGCTGGATTAGTTTGATCTTCTGTCTTCTCCAGATGTTAACCGATGGACTGGAGCGCTGTGGATTATTCGGATGCGTTTATCAGACTCTCATTCTGACGGCACCCATTCACTGAGACACAATTCTCCAGATCTGATGAAGAAACACATTCATCCTAACATCGTACGGTCTGAGGATGAGCACACTGGTTATAAAAGCATTTTCCCATCATGCTTTCTCTCTACACATCAAAGAAAAAAACAAACTCGTCTCTGAAGATTAGATCTCTGAAAATGTCACGGTTTCCGGTCACGGCTGATGTACAAAAAGCTGTTTAACAAAAGTCCTGGTGATAAACGCAGTTTAGACTTCCTATCTGTGGGGAGGAAACCAAGCAGCCTTTGTGTGACTAAGCTTTCAAAGAAGCAGACCAAAAGAAAGGATCCGAGATATTTCAGGCAACGTGCATGAAAAGTAAAGAAATAAATAGTTCATGACTCATCAAGCCACAAAACACAGCCTCAATCAACAATAAAGCACAGATATATTATACAGTAACAGGAAGTCATTTCTAACTACTCAGGTCCTTATAATCATATCAATCAATCACTGAAGCCTTTATGTGTATGATAAAGGTATACATGATGTATGTTGTAATGCATTATATCTGTTATATAAAACGCATTATCATACCTAAAGGTTGTTGTCATGTTTTAATGCATTATACTTTAGAAAAGTGTACCAGTGAATAGATGTGTATTATAATGGATTATAGCATTACTTTTTTAATGGATTGTATATAAAGTGCTATAAAAATAATTCATAAAATATCAACAATGAACTATATAACTTTTCCTAGATTAATATATGTATATATTTATATATAGACATTTTCAGCTTTATTATACTGTCAAAAAATTACCTATGTAAATGTACATAACACATCAACTGCATTATCTTTCATTATTACACACACACTAGCAAAATCTCTAAATCCTTGATTGTTTATGTCATTGCAAAGTATCAATTATCTTATTCTGAGATTATTTTCTGTACAGATGCTTTAATATGATGCATATTGTGAAAAGCACCATGCAAACATTTTTGAAATGTTAAGTAAATTCCATGAAGTTGTTTTGTACGTTTAGTAATATGGATTTCTAAAAACTACATTTGAATAAGATTTTAAGGCAATTGTTTATCAGATTTTTTCCCTGCACCCTCAGATTCCAGATATTCAGATATCGTCACAGCTTCTCGATCCAGCTGCTTGTTTTTAAGAAGCTGCCCCTTACTGCTTTCGTGCTCCAGGGTCACATTTTATTTGAGTCAATAAATCTATTCTTCCTTAAGAAAACACTGCATCAGGCTTTTATTATTATTATTATTATTATTATGCAGATGATACACACAGCTCTAAATTTCCGTTCTTCTAGGCTGCGTTCTGAACACTAAAGATGGCATGTCAAGTCGTTCTGAGAAACACAAGCACTAATCAGTGGCTGTGAGATTGAAATCTCTGAAGGCAGTGAAATCAATAGCGTTTGCTATCAGCGCTCGGCAGCAGGTGTCTGACGGCCTCAAGGTGAAAGACAGCTGAATGTGCATTAAACAACCTCCTTCAAGACCTCAGCAGAATCCAGACAAGCTGTTCTCCTCTCATTACTGCACTCACGCAGACGGACAGAAAATGGCCGCGTTGCAAAGGGTTGAGGTCGTGACCTCTCTCAGTTATTTACCGTCTGAATGTCAGAGCTCTGTGACAGAAGACATGCGTCTGCAACTCAAATATCCTGCACATCCTGTCACATCAGAGCTGCCATGAAAAACTTTCATTTTTCTAATTTCAGATTTCTTTATATTTCAAATGTACTTATTGAATTTTTCCATATATTTTTGTTTTATTTACAACTGTATTTTCATGTTTCTATTCTCATTGCTTATATTTTTTAAATATTTAAAAGACATTATTTATACATCCGTTTACTTTAACATGTTCTATTTCTAGATTAATATGGAAATATTAAAAAATATACATTAAAAAGACATGTATATATTTTCATGTTTCCAAAATTCATGCTTTCCTTTAATTTTCCATATTGTTTTATTTAAATCATGTATGGTTTCTAGATTCATATTCATTTTTTTTATAAATAACAATGTTTCTGCACTTACTTAAATGTGTTGTATTTAATTACAAATTAATTTTTTACATTTATTTATTTACAACATTGTATTTTCATGTTCCTAGATTTATATTTGATTTAAATAAGATTATGACTTCTTTAAATGTTTAATATTCATTATATTTCAACATTTTCATGTTTCTAGATACAGATTTTAACATTTAAAAATTACTTCTATTATTTGTACACTTTTGTGAGTAAATGCATTCAACTTAATTTTGCATTTAGTCAGCAAAGTAATTTAAAAAGCTCAACATATTTAGTTATCAGATGATTACTAACTAGCTTTATTAATAAAGGCCTGTTTGGATTTTGAGAATTGGCTTAGACTAGTGATGCATTGATAGCACGATCAAACAATCGAACAGAACCAAAAATTAACAATGTTTTGTTCAATATATTTTGCGATAATGGATCAACTGTAGAGATGAGATATAAGAGGCAAACCTGCAAAAAACAATCATTATAGAACTTCAGATTTGCAAAAAGGTTCACAATTAGATTACACTGAAGCAGGTTTTGTGGAGAACGGCAAAACTACTGATGATCGACACTAAAAACACATCTGAGAGAAGATCAACAGGTTCAGAAAGCACATTATGACACAAACCTGCCAATTTTCCAGAATACTTTTGTGGAAGAAAGAAGCAAAAAGCTACTTCTGTTAGATCTGGTGGTTGGATAAATCAGGATTGCAAATAACAATTCATTAAAGAGCATCAGAATCGAATAAATTACAGCACCTATACATGAATGATGTAATCACGTGATATGATGCACGTCTAGATCCGCGCGATTAACTTCAACTGTACATCAATCTAGTGTCCAGCTCCAGCTCTGGAGAACACACACTGATCTCCACCGCATCATCTACAAGCAGCTCTGATCAAACCCAGCAACAGGTTCAAACCCGTTCCCAGCAGCGTTCGGGAAGCGTTTAAACGCGCGTCGCAAACGGATTGAAAGCCTCTTTTTCTCAGACACTGCGGACTGCGGGTGTGGTGACTGCATCAGCTCTCTCTCTCTCACACACACAGCTTAACAGCACGCGGTGCAACGCGCTCACCTCCTTTAACGCGTCAAGTTCAAAGCATCGCTGACTGTATAAACCATTCACTCATGTCTCCGCGCACGACCACAATCGATCATCTCAAAACCAGTTCACCCCAGCTCTCTTCCGCGAGAAACACTGATTTCTCATGCACGATAAATAGCCTATTCGCCGTCGTGTTTGGACGCAGAAAGCGCCGCGCTGCGCGGGACTGACCTCCCAGTCGATGGAGTCCCACTCGTCGGCGAACATCCGGCTCTCAAAATCCACATCAAATCACTTCCACGCGGTAAAATGCCACATACCCCGAGCATGAGTCCGAGCGGAGACCGATGGAGTCATTAACGCGTTGGTTGAGCTGCGCGTAAAAGCGCCGCGCTCCGCTTCGCCATGAAGAATGAAGATACGCGCTCTCGTTAATTACTCATTTACCTGAGGCTTTTAGCGCTTATTACAGCCTCAGTCCTTCTCCTCGAAGCTGAGCCGAAGGAGAAACATCCTTAACAAGAGTTATACCGCAGCCTGCAAATCCAGCGATGCGCCTTTAAGGAAAAGTTGTTGTATAAGGGCTTTCCGAGATCCTTCCCTAGCCGAATAAATCCAGACGGATTTCTGTTGGCGTTTCTATCATAATTGGAAGCAATCCTAACGGGATGAGTCGAGAATCCTTTAAGAATCAAATAAGATCCGGCTGGGTACGCGGAGACTCTTTTATTCTCGGTTTGTGTCGAGAATTGATTTCGATTTATCCTGAAGGATCTTGTTTGATTCTTGCAGCGCCTGAACTGAGCGAATTAAAGCTGCTCCAAATTCTGTGGAAAGACCCAGAGCAGCATAAAAGCAGGAATAAAACTCGCAGCCCTGAGATGAGGCGGCTCTGATGCGCTTCTGTTCTGATACAGCCTCAGAGCCGCCTTAAACTCAGCAGCTAAGGGTGTCATATTGCATATTCATTTATTACTATCTTAACATTTAGAAAATGATTTTAAGTATTATTTTAGATAATAAATACGTGCATGATAGTGCTATTTTAATAATGAATTAATTTTTTAAATATGAAAATACAAAGTTTAAAAAAATGTAAATGCGCTATTGTTGCCTCACACACACAAATGCATTTTCATGTTTCTAGATACATGTTTTAATATTTACAATTTTAGAAATACTTAATTTTAATGACAATATTTGTGTGAGTGTGTGTGACAATTGCGCATTTTTATTTTTATTTTTAGAACTTTATATTTTCATATTTCTAAATTAATATTTTAAAATAAACAACACTATATATTTATATATCCTTTTTAAATGATTTATCTTTTTAATTATTTTATTGACCTTATGTTACTTTTATTTCCAACTTTGTGTTTTCATGTTTCTAGACTCATATTTTAATACTTAAAATGCATCCTTCATGCGCTTTTATTTTTCAGGGTAAAAATGCAGAACTAAACACCAAATCACCTTATTACATGATACATAAGCCGCTTCTGAGCCGGCTTTGCAGTGTAAAGATGGCATTAGAGGATTCTTGCATGATTGCATTTGCTTCCATGTCATGACAGACCCTCTTATACCAAACCAGCACATCCATATCGGGAGATATTTGGGACTATTCTGAAACACTGGAACTCAATGCACTTATCTGAAATGATGACGCTATACACACTGAATTGAATTGGCATTAGTCACTTGTCATACCTCATTATCCACACCGTAACCATTCGCCCTTGCAACACTGATATTAACACTACAGCAGTGCTATTTACATGCTCGCCGTGTTTCATTGGCTCTGCGCCTCCACAACAGCCACAACCCGACTCTGACTCTTACCATGAGCACGGCGAGGTTGTTGTGGTGCGCGCAGTGGATGGTGGTCGTGTTGAGCGCGGAGCCCGTTATGTGGCAGCCTTCCGCGCGCCAGCCGCCGTGTCCATCCAGCAGGTCAAAATCCCAGTATGCCGCGGTGGGGTCTACACCCAACGAGAAGTGCCGGAGAGCGACGGTAACGGGCTGCACGGGGCTCCCGGGGCTACACCCATCTGCACAGGAGAGCAACACATTGCGTCAAGTAACGACCCGAGTGGAAAGTCCTTAAGTGTTGCATCCGTATGGAAGCCGATGCACGCACGCACGCATCTCAGACTTTAACAAATGCGATGAATTGCGCACGCGAACGAGCTTAATCCAACTCGTGCACAATTGCAACGCAACAGTTGCGCCGTCGCGCTTTCTCGTAATTGCACGGCAAAATATTCCACTTTAGTGGCGAAAGGCAGCATGCACGGGTGAAATGCATGGGGGGAATCGCAGCCTTACCTAATTTGGTGAACGCAACTGGTGTCGAAACGCTCCTGCGCTTGCCATCGTCCGCAAGATTTGACGAATTCCCCGTGCACGGAAAGAGTTTTCCATTGCGGAAGACGATCAGCTGCAGCTTACAGGTGGAGTTCTCCACAGACCGAGGGGCAGCCAGCGGGAAATGTATGGAGGCGATGGCCACCGCGTTCTGCAAACGGGGAAAAGCATGTGAGACATGTGCATCAGATGCGCAGACGCGTGTCAGCTCCTGTCTGATTGAGAGAGAAGGGCAAAGTGCTGGAGGAAGCTGAGGCTTGCTGCTCGTCTTCGGTCTGCCGCAGAGCAGCTCACTACAACATCAGCTCAAGAGCAGTCTGATAACAGCACAGAAGCGCAGGGGTTATCAGCATCATCTAACTCTTTATCTGGGAGGAGAGCGGGGAATGTGTCAGTGTCTACTGCAGATGCTGAAGGCGAAGAAAAACATGCTGTTTTGGCCCCGGAAACACATTTCAGATTAAAGCGATTAGCAGACGGTAATGCAGAGAAGGTATTGAGTTGAAAACTACTTCATGACCAAAACAAACGCGATGATAATGAAATCTACTCCGCTTGATAAACAACACTAATAGTAATAACAACAGAATAATTAGGATAAAATAGTACCTCTGAAATGATAACATCGTTAACAACATCCTAAAAATAAACCAATACAACATTAAAACTAATAAAAACAGAAAAAAATTAAAATAATGAAATGCAATACAATTTGTCAATAACAATATATTGTAAAATAATCCTTTGGATGCCCCTTATAATGGTCGCAATGAAAAATAGATACATTTTGGAATATTGTGCAATACCATAAATTATATTAAAATAAAACATCAAATAAAAGAAAAATAACTAAAATTAAAAGAAAACAAATACTACTTTTATAATAAAAATACTATCACTGGATAGTACAACTCATAATAACTGGAAAAAATAATAACAACATAAATTTTCTTTTAACATGTAGTATAATCCCATACAAATGTAGTTTAATAATACAAAAAACACATCACATTATAATGCGAAACAAAGAAATAAAATAAAATACTTAAATAGTCCCACTTATAAAAATTGGTAAATAAATCATAGTATAATTTTGTGTTTTATACACACACATACATACACATATATATATATGGGTCATTCCTGTTATACAGTGACTCTTTTGGCTCTATGATTTACATACTCATATTTTCCCTAAAATATTCACATATTTACAAGAAATTGCTGATATATATATATCAGTAACCTCAGTCTGTGAGCGATTTCAAGAAATGCCTAGTTTTACTCTCTTCTTCACATAAAGACTTTGTATGGCTTCAGAAGACTTGTGACACGATGTTTATGACTAGTTATCTAGTTAGAAATACCTGTGACTGCATTTGTCTGTGTGTGTTTAGATTGTTTGTGTAGGTTTAGGGTAGGGGTGGGGTTTGGTGCTCCAATAAAAGTAAAAAATTATATGATAAATTTATACATGCATGCAAACCATTACATTAAGCCAAACACCTGAAAACAACGGAGGACCCTTCACGTCGAAAAGTGACTGAAAAGGGGTACCTTGAGCTTCAGAAAGTGACTCAAAAGGGTCTTGACCAAGCGACACAATGTGACGAGTTGGAGTTAGACTGTTGTTGCCTAGAAATATAAACCATAAAATGCTAAAAACCTCAAAATATTTTTCATTTATGTTATGGACTAGACTAAACTTCATCTACTATATAAATCATGTGCAAGTAGATTCATTTTGTAAAACTTCCTTCATTTACTGTGTCCCTAAAACTAATTTTCCACCCTGTTAGGATGTACTTCCTGTTTGTCCGACAAGAAACAAAAAAATATCTGATATAGTTATAAAGGTTATGTTCATCTGTAAAAGGATAGAGTGCAATGTTGATCTCAAAATATCATCAAACCAACAAAATGAAAGGGATAATTCAGCCTTTAGAGAATTAAAGTTGTCTTCTGCAGAGTCATCATGAGAAGCTGTGGATGTCCAGAAGCTGCAGACCGCGCTCATGGGTAATGAGTGCCTGAGCTCCGCCTGCTCCGAGGAGCTTCATTCACAAAACCAGCCGCCTCTTCAGTCACGGCATTATTTCCATACGTGACTCACGGCTGGAGCTGAAAGCGTCCTTTACCCAGAGTGCACTGCAGCATTCCAATTAAATTCCAGCAGCTCTTCAATGCAGCCCCCACATCTACGGCACGTATCTTTATCTGAATGAGGAACAGCATTCATCTGAATCGGTCTCCAGAAGACGTCTGGAGACGCATCGGGCTCGTTCTCAGTTCTTCTGAGGATTGAGGAGTTCAGCACCAAGGACAGCAGCCAAACATGGATAGCTTGCTTTCAACTGGTTATTTGACTCAAACACAGTTATTTACATTGTTTACATTGTTTCAAAGCATAACCACTGGTTACAAAGAATAGCTAGCGATCAGTTCAAAGAAGACAGTGACAAAAACTCCTTAAGATGTTTAAGTAGATGAAGAAGAAACCAAGATGCCTCTTATACGCCTAAAGCCTGCTTTCAACATTTAGTATAGTCCCATAAAATGTATTATAAAAATAAATACAAACTATAATAAATTGTACAATATTTATAATAATAATATTAATAATCATAAAATCCTTTCAGGTAGTATCACTGTATTCTCAAAAAAAACAAAAAACTTTGAAATAAAAAGAAAAGGCATGGGTTAATAAAGTGTATATTTTTAATGCAAAGCAAGTATATAAATACATGCATTCAAATCAATTTAATTCAGTGTCAAATGTCTTTTCCTCTGCTAAATATCACAGAAAATAACACTGAAATGTATGCTGGAGGTTTGAACTGACAGTAGATGTTTAAAACCAACACGAAAGCATAAGCGGTGCGTTTCAGCGCTGCTTCTGCTGCTCATTAACACATTTAATCAAACAGACTTTGCTCTACATGCAGCTGGTTTGTGTAAAGCCTGAAGCAGCAGCGTTTTTAACAAACATGAAGCAGCAGAGAGAGCGGAACATCAGAATGAAAGAGACTAATTTACAAAGCTCTCCTCTCTTTTCTGCACTTGGAGAATTCGTGTTGCATTACTCAGAGAAAGATAAGAAGAAGAAGAAGAAATTGCCTGCTCTATCACTACAGTGTTTGGACTAAAGAGGAGTTTTCACACAGAATTGTAGATTTTTACTTTCTCTGACGAACATAAAAGCAGGGTTTGTCTCTGAAAAACATCACCATACCGTGTGTCTTCCTTTCTTTAGATAAAAGCATCTACAAAATGTATAAATTTACACGGACTTCAAACTAATATAAACTGTGGGACTCACAACATAACACGCAGTTTCTTCTGCTCATGAGGCTGCTTTTATTTGGTCAAAAAATACAGCAAAAATTGTTTAATATTATTACAATTTAAAATAGTTGTTTTCTGTGTGAATATATATTAAAGTCGAATTTATTTCTGTGATTTTCAGCAGAAAGAGCAGGAAAAATTACAAAGTGTTGATAAAAGTTATTTTCATCAAAACAAAAGAAAATAAAAAAATAAAAAATAAAATAATATAAATCGTGACAATTGGAAATTATGGATATGTATTTTGATTTACACTATCAGCCAAAAGTTGGGAATGATATATAATTTCTTTTTTTGCGTGTGTTTGAAAGACACCTCTTCTGTTCACCAAGGCTGCATTGATTTGATTAAAAATACATAAAAATGGTGAAATATCATTACAATTTA
>JAUMHR010000063.1:20615426-20641529 GCA_032361145.1 Enteromius fasciolatus
GGGTTTAGGAATGTGCAGTGTGAAACGTCTGTTAATGAATACCCAGGATTAACCGCTAACGCCAGGTTTAATATAAGTGAAATGAAACATGATTACAGAAAACCCAGGATTCCGTTTATCCGGGGTTTACGATAACCCTGGGTTAACAATTTCAAGTGTGAAAAGCCCTAGAGTTGTCACAGGAACAAAATCTTGCATTGATCAGTTCTCAGCGTTCGCCTTATAAAGAGCAAACCCCGCGAAACACAGAGACGGACTTCCGCGGGGTGATCGGGTGAAAGTGGTCCGGGTAGGAACTAATATTCCGGTGAAGGTTCCCGCTAAAGGCGGTCGGACAGCACCACAGAGAACGCCCGGTAACAGAGCACCACCCCCCGCTCCCCCTGTGAGCGGCCCCTGAAGTCTACCACGAGGTCGAGGGGCTGGTTTATCAGTTTGTCTGGTTATCTGAAAAGGACCCACGTACCTGGGATTTAGTTTCTTGCAGGTGCGTTGGAGGCGGAGGTCTCGAGTGGAGAGCCAGACCCACTGTCCAGGTGCGTAGGCAGGGTTGGGTCTGCGGTGGCGATTCGCCTGAGCGGTGGTCCGACGTACAGCTCGTTGCAGGTGAACATGGGCTCGGTTCCAGGTCTCCTCGCTGTTGCAGAGCCAGTGATCTAAGGTAGGCAGATTTGTGGGTTCCCCGGTCCATGGGAACATAGGTGGTTGGAATCCCAGGACGCATTTGAAAGGAGTCATACCGGTAGAAGGCTTTTGAAGAGAATTTTGGGCATATTCGGCCCAGAGCAGGTACTGACTCAATCCTCCTGTCGGGTGTGGCAGTAGGACCGGAGGATTCTGGTTAGCTCTTGGTTGAGTCTCTCCGCTTGCCCATTGGATTGAGGATGATATCCTGAAGTCAAACTCATGTTAATGTCCATTTGTTTACAGAAGGCCTGCCATAGGTGTGATATGAACTGGGGGCCTTGATCAATGTCTTCAGGAATGCCATAGTATCTAAAGACCTGCTCCATGACTACTCTGGCTGTTTCCCAGGCCATAGGGAGTTTGGGGAGAGGGACGAATCGACATGCCTTGGAGAACCGGTCAACGATGGTAAGGATGGTGGTGTAACCGTTGGAGGCTGGTAGGTCCGTAACGAAGTCCATGGCTTTGTGAGACCACGGTCTTTTTGGAATGAGCAGAGGATGTAAGAGTCCCGCAGGTTTCTGATGTGGGGTCTTACTTATATTACAGGTGGGACAGCGGTGAATGAACTGTACAATGTCTGAGTTGAGAGTGGACAACCAGAATTGGTTTGTGACTAGTTCTGTGGTGGCTTCTATACCTGGATGGCCGGCACTGGCTGAGTCGTGAACGAGGTGTAGTAGCTTTAGGTGGACAGGTTCTGGCACATAGGTTCTGCCTGGAGGACATTCATGTGGTATGGACTGCTGAACTTGAGCATCTCTGATCTCTGCCATAATACCCCATCTTATCGGTGCCAGGATGCGAGGAGGAGGAATGATGAAGTCAGGTAATTTTTTTGTCTGCAGGGGCATCAAATTGGCGTGGCAACGCATCCTCTTTTCCATTTTTGGTGCCTGGTCGGTAGGTAATTGAGAAATCAAAACGGGTAAAAAAGAGGGACCACTTGGCTTTTCTGGCGTTGAGTCTCTTGGAACTTCTGATATACTCCAGGTTCCTGTGGGCGGTAAGTACTAAGAATGGTTGCATGGATCCCTCAAGCCAGTGGCACCACTCCTCAAGTGATTTCATTGCCAGTAATTCTCGATCTCCCACGTCGTAATTACGTTCGGCGGAAGTGAGTTTGCGGGAGAAAGAGGCGCAGGGGTACAGCTTGCCCAGATCACCATGTCGTTGTGAGAGGACTGCTCCGATGCCCGTGCTTGAAGCGTCAACCTCTACCGTGAATACTTTGCAGGAATCAGGATGTCGGAGGATGGGTACAGAGGTGAACCGTGCTTTCAGATCTTGAAAGGCCAATTCCGCTTTGGGTTCCCAGTACAGTGTGGTGGTGCCCTTCTTGGTCATGAAGGTGGGAGGTGCTGCCACCTGGCTGAAGTTTCTAATGAACCGGCGGTAGAAGTTGGCAAAAAAAGAATCGTTGTAGTTCCTTGAGAGTTTTGGGACGAGGCCATTCGAGTACTGCTGTTGCCTTTTTCTGATCCATGGCTACTCCTTCCCGACTGATAATGTAACCGAGGAAGGAGATCTTGGTCTGGTGGAACTCACATTTAGACAATTTGGCATAGAGTCGATTCTGAATCAGGTGGTGTAATGCATGACGAACATGCTGGATGTGTTCAGTGAGTGACTCCGAGTAGATAAGGATATCATCAATATAGACAATAACAAACTGATTTAACTCCTCACGAAACACATCGTTGATGAGAGCCTGGAACACAGATGGACTATTTGAAAGGCCGAACGGCATGACCCGATATTCGTAGTGCCCGGATGTTGTGGAGAAGGCTGTCTTCCATTCATCTCCTCGACAAATCCTAATGAGATTGTAAGTGCTTCAGAGATCGAGCTTGGTGAAGTATTGGGCAGAGCGGAGTTGTTCCAGGGCTGCTGGGACCAAAGGCAATATTTTACTGTAACTTCGTTTAATCCTCGATAATCTATGCATGGCCTGAGCTCTCCATCTTTCTTTTTCACGAAGAAAAAAACAGCCGAGGCAGGAGATGTGGATGGCCGTATGAATCCCTTCTCTAGCTCCTCTTTGATGTAATTCTTCATGCACTCCGTCTCAGGCTGAGACAGGGGAAATACACGGCCCTTGGGAGGTGAGGAACCAGGCAGGAGTTCTATGGCGCAGTCTGTGGGACGGTGTGGCGGCAGGTGAGTGGCTTTTTCTTTACTGAAGGCCTCCTTAAGGTCATGATAGGCGGCTGGCAGGATACTGAAGTCATCCTCCTTCATGGCAGTGATAGGAGGCAGTGCGGGGACCTGAATGGGCTGCAGGCAATGATTCTGGCAGTGTGCTGACCATTTGGTGATTTGTCGATCGACCCAGGCGATGGTAGGGCTGTGGAGTTCTAGCCAAGGGAAGCCCAAGATGATGGGATGGTCTGGTGAGTATATAGCAAATAACCTGATGTTTTCAGAGTGCATGGGCCCGAGGAGAAGGGTTAGATCCTGGGTGATGGAGGAGACCTCTCTGGTGCCCAAGGGTCGTCCATTTAGGGCTGTGAGTAAAGGGAGATGTTCACGTTTAGCAAAGGCCTCATCCACAAAGTTACCCTCTGCCCCAGAATCAATGAAGGCTGTAGTGTAAATTTTACACCCCTTAACTACATTGGTGACTGGTATGGTCATAGAGTGCTCTTGTGAACCAGTACTCACCCGTGATGTCGTTGGAAGAGGAGGCCGGACGGGACAGTTGGCCCTGACATGTCCCGGTTGCCCACAGTAGAGGCAGAGGTTCTCTCGAAGCCTTTTCATGCGCTCCTGGGTTATGGTGGCTGAGAGCAGGGGTGTGTGAGCGGACCGGAGGAAGTGGCCGCATCCGTCTGGAGCGAATCAGGTGGTCTGCCTGAATGGCGAGTTCCATGAATTCCTCTTAGGTCATTCCCTTATCACGGCAGGCAAGTTCATTTTGTAATTCTTTGCTCAGAGCTTTACGATACAAGGCCTTGAGGGATTCAGGAGGCCATCCAGTCTGTGCTGCCAGAGTACGAAACTTTAGTGTGAATTCAGCCGCAGTACTGGTTCCCTGTTTCATTGCAAGTATTTCGTTGCTGGAGTCAAGCCCACCGGTGGCATGATAAAATACTTCGCGAAATTGGCACAAGAACTCAGCATAAATGATAAAGTTCATACCTTGTCCCTCCCACAGAGCTGTGGCCCAGTCCAAGGCCTGTCCCACGAGTAAGGAGCACAACAAGGAAACTCTACTGTTGTCGTCAGGGAAGCTGCCGGGTTGTCTAGAGATGTACAATTGGCACTGCATGAGAAACCCCTTGCATCGGCCTGGTGCACCGTTGTATTTTTCAAGCAGTGAAATACGTGCAGCGTGACTGGTGAGTGGAGGTGTGGGTTGCAGCATGCTTGGTGGAGGGGCTGGTGCAACTGGAGCTGGTGCCATGATAAGAGCCGAAATGGCGGCGTTCAGAGCCTGCATGGAAGTGTTCAACGTCTGCATAGACTGTCCCATTTCCTCAGACAAATGTGTGAGCTTTTCCAATTGTTGGTGATGGGTTTGTAACAACATTCCCTGACGGCTAACCTCCCCGGACAGGTTTGAAACAACTGCTGGATCAGAAGGCGGCAAGGTTTTATGTAACACAGGGTCGGCAGACATTTGATCCATTTGCTTTGTTTAAAGCGTAGTCAGACAGAAACAGTTCAGACAGAGGGAAACAAACACAAAGCAGGCTGAGCAAAACAGTACCGTAAACAGGCAGAAGGTCTGGGTAACAAGCAGGAATCGTGAGTGATAGTCCAGGCAGAGTTCAGGGCAACAGGCAGAAATCAACGTCGATACAAACAATCCAAGTCAGTAACAGGTCAATCCAAAGTAATCCAACAAAAACGCTCAAAGTTGTCACAGGAACAAAACCTCGCGTTGATCAGTTCTCAGCGTTCGCCTTATAAAGAGCAAACCCTGCGAAACACAGAGGCTGACATCCGCGGGGTGTTCGAGTGAAAGCGGTCCGGGTATGATCAAATATTCCGGTGATGTTTCCCGCTGAAGGCGGTCGGACAGCGCCACAGAGGAAAGCCCAGTTACAATAATATATGTGTGTGTACTGTGTATATTTATTACATATATACAAATACACATAAATACTATAAATATTTGTAAAATATTTACATGTATTTTACATGCATACATTTATATTCTTATATTTTATTATCTATTTCTTTTAATTTAACATAAATATTACATTTTTCTTAAATATATACATGCATATTGTCACACTCACCTGATCCTGAAACAGCATCCACGGATGGAATGACTAAGCATTGCTTGCAGTATTTCGTAGAGGCTTAAACTCCAAGATTCATCAACAAATGGCAATATACGAGGACAGTGTGGGGCTAGATGCTTTTTTAAAACGAGCCGTTACTATATCTCAAAACCTTGCAGCATGTGAATG
Organism: Enteromius fasciolatus; assembly: GCA_032361145.1. Classification (NCBI taxonomy): domain Eukaryota; kingdom Metazoa; phylum Chordata; class Actinopteri; order Cypriniformes; family Cyprinidae; genus Enteromius; species Enteromius fasciolatus. The sequence goes on from JAUMHR010000063.1 coordinate 20,620,535, forward strand.
CCCAACCTCACCTGTATCATCACCCACCAGCACCAAAGAGCCTATGCAGACCGATCACTATCACCTCTCATCACAAGAACGCACTAGAAGGTTAAAGGAGAACCTGTGTCTTTATTGTGGAACACCATCTCACCGACTGCTTAATTGCCCTGTTAGACCTGCTCGTTCTGTGGTGAGTACTGGTCATTTCCCTCCAAATATAATTCCTTTGATTGATGCATTACTCTTTATGAATGATCAGAGTTATCCTGTCAAGGTTTTAGTAGATTCGGGAGCAGCTGGGAATTTCATCTCCTCCCGATGTGCTGAGGTGCTTCAGATACCCACTTTAAAGAGCCCAGTTCCGTATCGAATTATCACTATTCAGGGGAAACCTTTGGATGTACGTCCTGTAAATACCTGTACCTGTCAACTCACCTTGCAGATTGATTGTCTCCACCAGGAACTCATCAGTTTCTTCATTCTGCCTGATGCCTCAGTGGATATTCTATTAGGACGTCCATGGCTGGAACAACACAGTCCCGAGATCCGTTGGAGCACAGGTGAAGTTTTACAATTGCGCCCTTACTGTTTTAACCATTGCTTGTCTTCACTTCCCCAATCACCAGAATTATCCTGTTTCCCCACCACTGTGGAGAGTCCAGAAACCCATGGGGAAGTGGCCATTCCGCACGAATATGAGAATTTCACTGATGTTTTTAGTAAGGACGCCGCAACTCACCTACCTCCTCACCGGCGTTGGGATTGCGCCATCGACCTGATACCCAAAGTTACATTACCCAAAGGTAAAATCTATCCTCTTCAGTAAACTCGACCTACGCAGTGCCTATAATTTGATCCGCATAAAACGTGGCGATGAATGGAAAACTGCTTTTGTCACCCCTAGTGGGCATTATGAATATTGCGTTATGCCGTATGTCCTGGCCAACTCACCATCAATATTTCAGAACTTTATGAACGAGAAATTCCGTGACATGCTGCATCAATTCGTTGTCATATACATTGATGATATCCTGATTTATTCACCCGACCTAACCACCCATGTTCATCATGTCAAGCAGGTTCTCCAACGGCTCCGCGAATACCAGCTCTACCTCAAGGGGGAAAAATGTGAATTTCACCTCAATCAAGTGCACTTCCTGGGCTACGTTATCACACCAGAGGGAGTAGAAATGGATCTAAGTAAAGTAACCGCAGTTCTAGAATGGCCAACCCCAACAACGGTAAAGAGTTACAAGTTACAAGTTTCTGGGATTCGCGAACTTTTATCGCCGTTTCATTCAGAATTACAGCCAGATCTCATCCGTCCTCACTTCCCTACTAAGGGGTGCCAAGAAGGCTATAGTCTGGAGTCCCGCTGCACAAGACGCATTTACTCACCTTAAAGAAGCCTTTTGCACTGCACCAATTTTAACTCACCCAAATCCTAATGCACCTTTTGTTGTTGAAGTAGATGCTGCTACCACTGGAGTGGGAGCCGCTTTGTCCCAGTGGCACGGAGAGCCTCCTGTTTTACACCCCTGTGCCTTTTTCTCCAGGAAACTAACTAGCTCTGAACAAAATTACGACATTAGAAACAGAGAACTGCTGGCTATTAAGTTAGCTTTAGAAGAATGGCGACACTGGTTGGAGGGTGCCCAACATCCGTTCTTGCATTATAATACTGTTCTAGCACCCGTAATTTGGTCTCTTGATACCCAGATTCAACATGCCACGACTCTAGATCCAGCTCCTCCTGGGAGACCTGAAGGACGCCTATTTGTTCCTGCTACAATGAGACAAGCAGTGTTGGACGCAGTACATACCTCTCTGGGGTCTGGTCATCCTGGCGGAAAATGTACCTTGGCCCTGCTCCGCAACCATTACTGGTGGCCAAGCATGATAACAGACACCTACCGTTACGTCCGGGGATGCTCTGTATGTGCCATTACGACCACCCCACACCGACTTCCAGAGGGTAAGCTGGTTCTGTTAGCCATCCCTGTCCGACCCTGGTCCCATATAGGCATTGACTTTGCCACGGATCTGCCCAACTCTGATGGTTTCACCACGATTCTGGTAGTGGTGGACCGTTTCTCTAAATCTTGCAAACTCATACCTTTGCCTGGTCTTCCCACTGCCATGAACAGGGTGTATCATCCCCAAACAAATGGCCAAACGGTACGTAAGATACAGGAAATCCCCCGTTACCTACGATCCTACTGTCACGACCATCAAGACACCTGGAGCCAGTACCTGCCGTGGGCTGAGTACGCCCAAAATTCACTCCGCCAAGAATCCACAGGTCTCACGCCTTTTCAATGTGTTTTAGGTTATCAACCACCTCTGTTTCCCTGGAACGATGAACCATCCTCAGTCCTGGCAGTTGACTACTGGTTCCGGGAAAGCGAAAGGGTCTGGGATTCAGCACACACTCACCTGCAAAGGGCCATAAGGAGACACACTCGATGGGCTGATGCACGCCGCTCCCCCACTCAAGAGTACCAGCCTGGAGATCTAGTATGGCTCTCTACCCGAGATATCCGTCTGCGCACCCCTTATCGCAAACTGAGCCCTAAGTTTATTGGTCCATTTCCCATCCTCAGAAGAATCAATAACGTCACATACGAACTCCAGTTGCCTCCTCAGTACAAGATTGCACCCACCTTTCATGTTTCCTTGTTAAAGCGTCACACTGACCCAATGTTTCCTCCCTCCGCAGACCACCCAGAACCCCCTCCTCCACCCGAAGTCAAGACCACCGAAGGCATCTACCGAGTCCAGGCCATCCTCGACTCCCGGCGGCGGAATGGGCGGCTCCAATACCTGATCGAATGGGAGAACTATGGGCCAGAGGAAAGGAGCTGGGTTGACAAAGATGACATACTTGACCCAGCCTTAACCGCAAAATTCCATCAGACACATCCCAACTGTCCAGCCCCTAGAGGTCGTGGCCGCCCTCGCCGTCGGGTGCGAGCGTCAGGAGCCGCTCGTGGAGGAGGGGGTAATGTCACGCAGTCACACTCACCTGATCCCGAAACAGCACCCACGCAAAGTTCACAACCCTCAGTCACCCGATCACAGTCATACTCACCTGATCCTGGACCAGTCCCCACGGAAAGCACGCTGACACCTGCCACACGCTTATTATCCCCGGAATACTGACACCTTGTAACAATCAGACAGCGCTGCTTAAAAGATCGCTCAGCCAAACGCTCAGCGGCTGAGCTTGAGGTTAGTCGCTCTTACTAACCTGCTGTGCTCCTCATCTGTTCCTTCTGGCTCTGCATTTGGGGGCTTTGATCTGCGGCTCAATACCTGCTCCTGAAAGACTACGTGAAAGACTGAGTATTACTTACCTGATACCCGCCTGTATGATTCTGTGACTCTGATCCATTTCCTGAAAAGACTTACCTGATATCCTACCTAACGAGAGCCTGCTTGACTTTATGTTGAATCCTTCTTCACTGCACCTAAAGTTTGATGGCTTGATTGAATAATTTATTTTGTGCACGAAATAAAACCCACTTATATTGAATCCTGTTGTTTGTAGTTACTGAGCGTGACACATACTGTATGTTTGTATTTATATACAAATAATAATTATACACAGTATACCCAAACATATTATGCAAACTAAATATTTTATTGTGATTAATTGTTTGACAGCACTAGTTAATATATTTAGATTTACATAATTTAATACAATTATTTATTTCTTCTACTTTTGAGGTAAATGTGACCTGCACATTTGCTTTTTTAAGATTCACAAATATAGTATGCAGTATGCCAATATAAAAGGTGCTGTAATAACCCACAGTTTCATTGACCCAGATGATTTGTTCATGAATAATTACAGTGACTCAATGGATCATAACTGCCTTCAGCCACATAATGAGCTTTAGTGTGATTTACTGTTATAACGCCCTAAAAGTACTAACTGTACACACTATTTCACAACTTCATGTCAAAGAACACATGCTACAGCCTTAATGCATTATTTCAAGAACCAGCAGTGAAAAAGAAGAATAATAAGCTATTAAACCAAGTCCCTATACTTCAATTGACATTTTAAATAATGGCTATGCTAAACACAGGGAAACCAGAGGAAGCTTTGAGACCATAACAGTGGCCTTGAGTGAACTGTCATTTTACGGTAATGCCTCATAAAAGGCCTCTTACTGGAAATAAATGCATTTGAACTGCATCTCATTGGTCACTAGGGTCATAAAAAAATCAGTGTTGGTTATTAATGTCAAAGTTGGCAATGACCCTACCAACGACCCCTCAGAGACCAGTTGTCATGTCCTTCTCTCATAACCCCTGGACTGCATTACTGTCCTTCATTATTTACTTGTTTCTATGTTATGTCCAGCATGAAAACCGCATCATTAATCAGGCTGCACTGCACATTTCAGTACAGCATCCAGAATGAGAAAGTCAAATAAATGAATGAGACTGAGAGTTAACCCTGTCATAATGAGGCAAAACGCCAAAAACAGATCTATTAAAATTAATCTGCCAGTAAACCTGTTACACAAACTTAATCGATCAGGTGGTAAAAATACCAATTACTGATCATCCAGTCACTGTAAAGGGGATAATATGATATTGGATTATGATTTTTCACTGTCTGTTGTCACTGATATATATAAGAAAGCAAAAATAAAACTTCTCACTTTTTGCCACTTTTCCTGCAAATCCGAATTTCTTTCTTGCAAATGGAAGTTTTTGGGGCTTTTTTTTGTATATACACACACACAAAATAAAAGTTCTTCTTTGCATAATACAGTATATGTATGTGTGCTGTGTATATTTATGTATATATAAATACGAACATATGCATGTATATATTTCAGAAAACATGTTGTGTATATATATATTACATATATTTATTTATAATATAAATTCTATGAATATAGAAATAAATATTTAAAAAATAAATAAATAAAAATTTAGAGATAATAAATAAACACAGAACACACAAATATTATTTATTTATTTATATTTAATTATATATATATATATATATATATTTTTTTTTTTTTTTTTTTTTTTGATGCAATTGATCACAAGTAATCATTTGACAGCACTAATATATATATACACACACACACTGATATATTGTCTTTTTATATCTTGTGTCCATATAAATATGCTTTTATGCCTCATCACTGTTAAACTGTTAAATTGAAAAACAATAATGTGTCACAACTGAGCAATCAGAACATAATACCTTCTCAAATTAACATATTTTTGTGCTCATTATCTTAAATTAGAGCTTCAGACTGTAGGCTGGTTCTCTCGTTGTTTGAAGGCATTTGACAAGAAAAATAACTAATATTTATTAGGAAATATATTTATTATCTCAACTGTTCTCAGATGTTTTGAGTCTCCTCCAGAGCTGAAATCTACTAGTATCAAACATGAATTGTCTGTAAAACTGGTTCTGAAGTGATTAAGAAGTTTGGCAAAAGTTCCTGTTTGTTTACAACAGATTAATCTTATTCATAAAAATTAATCAATACAAATATTGTAGGTCTGCGTCTCTCACGATTGCAGCTGAATCTAAAAGATGGATCACTGCTATGACTCTGGAAATGTTCAATAATTAATTTGAATGAGAATAAAACTTCCTCTGCCAAGCAATATAGTTGATTAGCCTATAGACTTTCTAATGTTTTAGTGTGAGATTCTCTTAACAGAATTGGCAACATTACAACAGCTTAGAAAACACTTGACTGCAGTACATGATAAAACCAGTGCATCAAAACATTTGCTAAAACGTGAGGTAAACACTATGAAAACAACACTCTAAACCTCTCATAATCAGACATAAGCAAAACAAACAGTATTGTCATTATGTTTATAACAGCCTGATGTTAATCAGACTTAATGAGCCTGCAGAAGCGCTGCTGCTTTAATAGATTCACTAGCCATCTAGAATTTATATGGGTTTCTAAACACACTTCAAATGTCAACCCAAAGACATAAAGACGATATCTGTTCCAATACCTTGTAATTAAATAAATATTAAAAGTAAAATAAAAATATGTAAATATATTATTGCATACAATAACATTAAAGTGCCACAAATAAAATGTTTGTATTTCCATGTGCTCAGATAGCAAGAAAAACAGTCAGAAGAGTGAGCGGTGTTAAATTTACCATCCCTTCAAGATGCTGCATTAGAAACGTTAGTGCAATTATTTTTATTTTTATTTTTTTGCAATTTGATGCAAAGGTAATATAATACGAAGAATAGAGTTATAAAATGTCCATACATTAAATAAAATACTTTTGAGGATTTACGATGCTGATTACCATTAAACACGTCATCACAGTCTTGTGAAAAGGGTCTATATATACAGTTTTATTTATATATAAAATATATTTATTTTTATAAAACGGTTAGTTCCATTCCTGGATTCTGATTGATCAGGGCTTGACGGTACTTCCGGCTGGGATCGTTACATAACCCCCAGTTTAAGGAGCAGCTTTCAGACGCTCCAACCACAAATACTAGGAAAGTGGTGGAGCAGTGGCATTGTAGGCAGCAGGGATGCCCTCCAGGGCGGAGCGGGTTGTAGATACGCCTTCCAGGGCAGAGCGGGTGGTAGAGATGCCCTCCAGGGCGGTTTAGGCAGCCGGGACGCCCTCCGGGGGAGAACAGGTGATGGAGATGCCCTCCTGGGTGGAGCAGGAGACGGGGGTGCCCACCTAGGTGGAACAGGCGATACGCCCCCCAGGGTGGAGCAGGAGATGCCCAGCTGGGCAAAACAGGCAGTGGGGACACCCACCAGGGTGGAACAGGCAGCAGGGACGCCCACCAGGGTGAAACAGGCAGGACTGAAACAAGGCGCATAGAGAGGTTAGTTATGTAAATATTTCATATTGTATGTGTGTGTATGTATTATAAATATATGCACAACACACGCATATTATGCAAACAAAACCTTTTATTTTGAAAGCAACTAATCGCGCTCAATCATTTGACAGCAATATATATATATATTAGAATTTTTGGACATATTTTGTAATTGTACTTATATTTAGCAGTATTTACATACTGTATATATATATATATATATATATATATATATATATACTGTATATGTGGATCTCATCTCCCATCATGGGTGCATTTTTTCACATTCTTCTTTCTTCAAATTTGGCCAAAAGAACGTATCTAAGGGAGCATAATTATGCATCAGCAGTTTGTCTATGATGTCTTAAAATGTATGGATAGGCAGCACATTTGGAACAGAGCTTATGTGTCTCTGCAAACAAAAGCTTCACAAAGCACTTTCTCCAAGCGCAAATTAGAATTTGACTGAAGTAATTCCAGGACAATTTAGTGAGAAGAGATACCATATTATCTGTAAATTGGAGTGGCTAATCCAGCTTTCTCAACTTGGAGGTACAGACCATACAGAGGAGAATTAAGACACATGCCACTTTTGAAAACTAGTCAACAGAAAACTAAAGGGAGCAAAACACTGAAAATCTCCTTTCACATTATTAAAGCAAAATGTATTGTGAAAGACATTTCGCACTGATTTAAGTGGGACTGTTGACGCTTGGGATTGATTTGAGCTAATATTCATTTTAATGTAGAACAGATGGAATTTCAGTGACCCATAAATTGTTTAGAAAGGGATGGGACAGAGCCCTTAAACAGACACTGTGACTCTGATACCTTTCTATTAGGGACAGGCCTCTTGAAACCTGCGCAAAATACAAAAACAAGTGTGGAAATTAAAATGAAGCCTGGGGGCCACAGCGGTGATTTCTAAAGAGGTGGCGACAATTAAAATGAAAATTGCTCTGCTATTCTTCTGTGTATTTCTCATCTATGAATATTTAAGCAATGAAGACTTGATTTGAGATTGCAAAACAACAGCTCTTTTAGCGAAAGATGACTGCTGGGAGCATGAACAAATCAAATCATTGTCCTGAAGTGCTTTATGCAGGCATGTGCATTGATTTAAATGTAGCTAATTCTTGGGGAAGGCAGAATTGTGAAAGCCAAAACACACAGATTAAGGCATTAAAGTTTTAAAATCCTTCCCCGTTGCAGCTGTTTCATTAATGGAAAATTATTAAAGAACGTAAGCGCCCTAAAAGGTGTGCAGAGGAAGACACACACACACACACACACACACACAGAGAGAGAGATATTCTGTTCCAAAACCTAGTAAGCTGCCTAACTAGACAACTTGTTGGGGAAAAAAGTCATTCAAGGTGGTACATTAGAGGAGAAAAAAAAAAATAAATATAGTACAAATACAACTCAAAAATATGCTTTAGTTTGATAAAATTTTTATTTAATATTTTGATATGATTACTAAAATCATATCAACTTCTGTTCTGTGCACTTTTGATCATAGAACAGAAAATACAATTTCTAAATTAAACTGTCAAAAATCTTGAATACTGAGTTTGATTCCATTTGAATACATTCAGCACAGGTTAAAAAGTAAAAAGTAAAACGTAAAAAAAAAAAGGTTAAGCGATTCCCAAAACATATACAAAAACTGTTTTACAATTTTATATAGAATATACCAAACATGAATTTCCAAAACATGTTTTAAACTAGAAAATCAATAACATCAGAGCCATTAATATAAACAAGTTATGCTCCAAATTTGATGTCTTTAAAATAAACTTTCAGTAATATTGCGTTAGGATTCAAAATACCAAATATTTCTAGAAAAAAATCACTTCCCATTCATTCCCAAATATACAATTGTGTCTATTTCCCCCCCAGAACCATTTAACCTTTTCAAATCATTTTGTGCATGTATTCACATGAGTGCACAGACACACACACGCACACACACATTATATATACATAATTCTTTGATGCTAAAAGTTGCTACATTTGTCTTTTTTCAGGCTTAATGTTATAAATATAAATAAAATATACTCTCTTATTTACGTCATATATCTAATGAGATCATTTTAAGAATTATTTGTTACTTTAGGTATTAAAAGAACAGCTGACTACCGCAAACTAACCTCAGTCTATTGAGCTCCCCATTTTTATCAACTCGAGTCACTAAAAAAAAGTTTGATGTCATCTCCTGGAACTGGAATCATAGTCTGTAAAATTGTCTTTCTAGAATTGCATCTTACACCATTTACTGGTTTCAAGTTCACGTTAAATGCATTTTGCTTATTTTGTCAAGATGAGCAGTCGATCAGCGGAGGATTATCACGAAGACAGCGCTGTGATAATCCACTAATATCTGCCTGGGATTACTGAAGTCAGACTGCAAACTACAAGAGAACACATTCAACATAATTCACTCTTTTCCACGGGAACTGTGTTCGTTTTCATGAGTTTAAACATCTTTTCTGTCAGTACAAGCTTTCGTTTGAAAAAAGTATTATTTGTTATGTTAACCATTAAAGGAATAACTTTGCTGAAAATGCAGTCACCCTCAGGCCATACAAGATAAAGATGAGTTTTTTTCTTCATCAGATTTGGAGAAATGTAGCATTGCATTTCTGTTTTTGTTTATTGTTGCTTCTGGCCAAAATATGAGTCCATAACCCATAATAATGCTTCCTCCAGTGAAGAAGTCCATCTCCTCTCACATCAAAAGCCACCCACATATTTGTTTACAGCTGTTTTAGCTTATAAACAGTGTTTGATCTGTGCAGATTTCACTCCTGATTCAGACCAGATTACTTTTCAATGTAGAAAGCAATATTATGATATGAGGACTTTAGCTAATATTTTAGAAGGAAGCAACAGTCTGAAGTTAAAAGCACTGTTTGAAATCTTACAAACACACAGCTTTCAGCTCATCAAGATGTTAACTGATTGATTGGAGTGGTGTGGATTACTTGTGGATTATTGTGATGTTTTTAACAGCTGTTTAGACTCTCATTCTGACGGCACCCACTCACTGCAGATGATCCACTGGTGACAGAAGAAACTCATCTACATATTGAATGCCCTGAAGGTCATTTTTTGGCAAACTATTCCTTTAAGAGCTTCAAAGAAGTTGCTGATTCTGTTTTCAGGTGTTTGGCTTGTCAGAGTGGTCTTACCCGCTACAGTGTCGCTAACACATTTAATGAAATGCATTGATCTAAAGGTGTCACTAAGTGGATCAATGCGAATGTGCTCCAAGTCGATAATACATGTCTCAAGCGGCACAATTTAATACCTGTGTTTTTACAAATGCTATCGATGATGGACAACCTTAATTGAAATACCACCAGATTAATCAATAAAGTTTGCTTACGAAGGCAGGCTGAATGTGTCATACAGACACATTTTTAATAGGCAACTCTTCCACAAAGTCAACAGCTACATTTAAAATAAAATCTAACAGAAATAGTACGCTAGAATGCTATACCAAAGCTGTTTGAGTGGTTCTGTAAAACTGACCACTTTAATGTGTGTTGTTAGGGGTTGCCAAGGTATTGCTAAGGTGTTTTCATTATCATTTCTGTTGGTGTACTAGTGGTTAGTGGTTCAGATGAGAAACTTTTTAAACAGGAGGAAGCAATATTGTGGACATAGGTCTCATATTTTAGCTGGAAGCAATGGTTAAAATGACTTGATGGATTTGTTTCTTACAAATACACAGCTTTAACACTTCACAAAATGTTAACTGATGGACTGGAGTGGTGTGGATTATTGGGATGTTTTTTATCAGCTGTTTGAACTCTCATTCTGACGGCACCCATTCACTGCAGAGCATCCACTGGTGAGCAAGTGGTGCAATGCTACATTTCTCCAAATCTGTTCTGATGAAAAAAAGTCACATAATATAGATGTTTGAGTGATTGCAATAGTGCTTACTTTACCCAATATCAGAAAATTATTTCTCGCCCTGAGAAAGCTTGTTTTCCTAGAAAGCGTGGTGCGAACCTTGGTCCGATTCCTCAAAGGAGAGGAAAGTTTCTGCAGCTCCCCTCTTGAATACAAAATCATGAAGTATATTTCAAAGTTAAATCTTCCCTTTGAACAGTCTCAGCAGAGGCTCACTGATCTTCTACATATAGGAACAGGAGATGTTGGAACAGAACAGAAGACATTTGAATTAAAAGCTGTTTTTATGAAGTCAAAGAATCCTGAAAAAAAGGATCAGTTTCCACAAAAATATTAAGCATTAACTGTTATGTTTTCATTCTTGATGATTACAAAAAGTGCTTCTTGAGTAGCATATTAGAATGATTTCTGAAGGATCATGTGACACTGTAATGATGCTTAACATTCAGCTTTGATCACAGGTATAAATTACATTTTAGAATATATCCAAATTGAAAATAATTATTTTAAATAGTAAAAATACTTCTCAATTATTACAGTATGTTTGATCCATGCAGCCATTAACATAAGAGACTTCTTTCAACCATACTTTTGAACAGTAATGCATATAAACATGTAAACAGTGAGTCATCCATATTTGCACCTAGATGTGACTGTTTAGGAAGGAGAACCCCATGAATAATGCATCCAGGAGGTTTACTGATCTATACAGGATGACAATGCTGACGTCTGCAGTGCATGATAACAGGGAATGGAGAACATCAATCACTAACCCTATACTAACAAGAAAGCCCCATTTTCCCCCTCCACATTGTGCGGATCTTTCGATCTCTTGCTGGTATCAGTGGAACAGACACACCTCCTGCTGACTAGATGCATTACACATCGTCATCGCTCAGAGACACTGATAAATCTCAACACACTTGAGGTGGCATCAGCTCAAAACAGCCTGGAAATTCGACTACATTCGATTGCTCATATCAAATGCACACACACACTATAAATCTGTCAGACTACTCAGACACAGGAGTAAAGTTCAAACAGTGAGTTTTATTGTGAACAACAGAATCATTCCTCAGCGTTACTCATCAAAGGTGCAGTGAATATCAAACAGTGCTCAACTTAGGAACATCGCTGGTAGGTAGACATAGGTAAGTATCACAGGTAAGTATGTCATAGGAAGGGAGCAGAGAGGCAGACTCAAGCAGGTAAGTAACAGGTATGTATACTCTCTGTATACTGTCTTTCACAGTTCACAGGATTTCAAGTCCGTTTCGTCACCGCAGCAATCCAGCATTAACATGTAGGCAGAATGTTCCCAATGATCACCCAGGCAGGCAGACATGGAGAGAAAGGGGAAGCGTCAAACCTCGAGCTCAGCCGTCGAGTGTTTGGCAGAGCGAGTTCATATAGTGCAGTTCAGATTGCTATCAGGTGTCAATAATCAAGAGACTGAGAGCGTGTGACTGGTGACTGAGAAGGTGCGATTGGTGACGGTGTAAGCGCTGATCTGGCTTCAGATGCTGGTGACGGTGTGACATTACCCCCTCCTCCACGAGCGGCTCCTGACGCTCGTACCCGGCGGCGAGGGCGGCCACGACCTCTAGGTGCTGGACAGTTGGGGTGTGACAGGTGGAATTCAGCAGTCAAGGACGGGTCGAGTATATCATCCCTATTTACCCAGCATGTTTCCTCCGGACCGTAACCTTCCCATTCGATTAGGTATTGGAGCCGCCCGTTCCGCCGCAGGGAGTCGAGGATGGATTGGACTATATAGATGTTTTCAGCGGCCTCGACTTCGGGTGGAGGAGGGGGTTCCGGGTGCTCTGTGGATGGAGGAAACAGGGGTTCAGTGTAACGCTTTAACAGTGAGACATGGAAGGTAGATGCAATTCTATAATTATCTGGTAGTTCAAGTTCATAGGTAACAGCGTTCACTTGACGACGAATGGGGAAAGGTCCAATGTATTTAGGACTTGGTTTCCGGCATGGTGTGCGAAGTCTGATATCTCTTGTGGAGAGCCACACTAAATCCCCTGGCTGATATTCTGGTGTTGGGGAACGTCGTGCATCTGCCCATCTGGTGTGCCTACGGATGGCCACTGTAAATGGACATGTGCAGAATTCCACACCCTTTCGCTCTCGCGGAACCAGAAGGTTCGTCTGGGGATGGTATCCCGAGGACAAGCTTACAGACACTCCTAGTAGACGGAAGAATTCTCTCCACACACGTGAGGTGAATTGTGTTCCTCTATCAGATACAATGTCCTCCGGGATTCCGTAATGTCTGAATATAAGGGAAAACAGAAGTTGTGCAGTATTCATAGCAGTGGGTAAACCAGGTAATGGAATCAACTTACAGGATTTGGAGAATCGATCGACAACTACTAGGATAGTGGTGAATCCACCCGAGTTTGGCAGGTCTGTAGCAAAATCCACTGCTATGTGCGACCAGGGTCTGTCAGGGACTGGTAGTGGAACAAGCTTGCCCTCGGGCAGACGATGAGGTGTGGTGGACATGGCACAGATGGAGCAGCCCTTAACATACCGGTAAGTGTCTTGATTCATTTCATGCCACCAGTACTGGTTCTTGAGGAGAGCGAGGGTGCGTTTGCCGCCTGGATGCCCGGATCCTGGGGAAGCATGAACAGATTCTAACAGGTCTCTCCGTAAGTTAGGTGGTATGTACCGTCTGTTTACGGGTCCTCCTTGAGGTGCTGGTTCCTGAAGACCAGCTTGATCAGTTTGAGCATTCAGGGACCACTGTATGGGTGCTAAAAAGGTCTCACCCGGTAAGATGGTTTCTGGAGTTTCGTTCTGGGGCTCGGGCTGATAGAGTCGGGACAAGGCATCCGCTTTGGTGTTTCTGGTTCCTGGTCTGTAAGATATTTTAAAATCAAAGCGGGTAAAAAACAGAGCCCATCGAGCCTGACGAGGATTTAATCTGCGGGCTTCTTTGAGATACTGGAGGTTCTTATGATCTGTTATTACTGTGAACTGATGTTGGGCACCCTCCAACCAATGTCGCCATTCTTCCAGGGCCAGTTTTATTGCCAGAAGTTCCCTGTTACCTACATCATAGTTTTGCTCTGCAGCTGACAATTTCCTGGAGAAGTACGCACAGGGATGTAATGTGGTCGGATCACCATGCCATTGCGAAAGGGTAGCTCCGACTCCGGTTGTGCCGGTATCAACCTCTACAACAAAAGGTAAATTTGGGTTAGGGTGAGTTAAAATGGGTGCTGTGCAGAATGCCTCCTTTAGGTGATTAAAAGCCTCTTGGGCGGTCGTGTTCCAGGGGATGTTTATCTTGGCACCTTTAAGCAAGGAGGTGAGTACAGAGGATTTCAGACTGTAATTTTTGATAAAATGACGATAAAAGTTTGCGAACCCCAGGAATCTTTGCAGCTCCTTTACTGTGGTTGGTGTGGGCCAGTTCTGTACTGCGGCTACCTTCTTGGGATCCATCTCTACGCCTTCCGGTGTGATGTAATATCCGAGGAAATGGACTCGGTCCAGGTGAAATTCACACTTTTCTCCTTTCAGGAAGAGATGGTAAGTGTGCAGGCGTTCGAGAACTTGTTGTACGTGCAGTATGTGGGTAGTCAGGTCACTGGAATAGATCAAAATGTCATCAATATACTGTAGATAACAACAAATCTGTGCAACATGTCCCTGAAGATCTCATTCATAAAATTTTGAAAGACTGAGGGTGAGTTGGCTAGACCATACGGCATGACGCAGTACGGCAGAGGATAAGCAAATTTGATTGTTTGTGAGTTGAGTGCTCTATAATCGATGCATGGCCTTAATCCTCCATCCTTCTTGGCCACGAAAAAGAAGCTGGAGGCTGCGGGTGACGTAGATGGTCGGATAAACCCTTGTGAAAGGGCTTCAGAAACATAATTTTCCATGGCTTCTTGTTCAGGTAAGGAGAGCGGAAAAATTTTACCTTTAGGTAGTGTGGCATGAGGAATGAGATCAATCACGCAATCCCATCTGCGATGGGGTGGCAGGTGAGTGGCAGCCTCCTTGCTAAAAACATCACCGTACTCCAAGTATTCAGAAGGGATACAGAGCTGCTTGTCGGTTTCAGGACTCTCTATGGTGGTGGAAAGACATGGTATAGCTGCAGACTGGGGAATAGAGAACAAACAATGTTGGAAGCAAAACGGACTCCATTGCAAAATTTCACCTGTCGTCCAGTAGGTTTCAGGGCTGTGTTTGATAAGCCATGGACGTCCCAGGATTACATCAATGGAGGCTTCTGGCAGTACAAAGAAACTGATATATTCTGAATGTAGACATCCGATTTTAAGTTGAAGGTCAATGGTGCTGGCGTTTATCGGACGGGAATCCAGGGGCTTTCCTTGGATCATAATTATACGATAAGGGACAGGATTCCTTTTGGTAGGAATCTGTAAAGTATCAATGCAACGTGAGGAGATAAAATTTCCTTAGGCACCTAAGTCTACCAGTGCTTTGAGTGGGAAGAGGTGAGTATCAACACACAATTCAATATCAACAAAAATCTCCTGTACTCACCACTGTGCGTGCTGGTTTGACTGGGCAATTAGAGATACGATGTGATGAAGCCCCGCAGTAAAAGCATAGACCTCCACGAATTCGTCTGGATTTTTCCTGAGCTGATAATTTATATGAATCAGTCTGCATTGGTTCATCTGGAAGAGTAACTGGTACAGTATTAAATACAGGTGTCTCACAAGCGGCTAGGTGTTGAGAGATTGTGGCTGCTTGTTTTAGAAAGGCATCAAGTCCCACATTATCATCATATATCGCCATCTGCTGGCGAATATTGTTATTAAAACCTCTCCGAACAACGCTAACAGAGCTGTATCGTTCCATCCACTGGACAAAGAGAGTGTGCGAAAGCGCAGAATGTACTCATGGATAGGTAGGTCTCCTTGGTGAAGTTGTAACAGCTCTTCGTGGGTGATGAGTGATGAGGTTGGTTGTCCGAAGACTAATCGGAATTGCTGGAGAAACAGTGAAAGTGATGAGAGATGTGGGCTCTCCGATTTCCATAGGGCTTCTGCCCAACTAAGCGCTCTTCCAGACAGGAGGGTGATAATCAATGCAATTTTGCTGCAATCAGTGACAAAGTGCTCTGGTTGTGCTTCGAAAAACAGTGAACATTGTAGAAGGAACCCTTCACAGGACAATTGATCGCCAGCAAACGTTTGTGGTTTGGGTACGGGACTTACAGGATTGATTGTGGACGCTGGAGTAGTATTTCGTAATTCCTGCAGTATTTGAAGAAAGGTTGAGTAAGGCTCGGCGATCGCTGCAGTTTCCTCTTGCTCCATGTTATATTTTGATGGGCTGAGCTTCTGTCCTGTTCAGACACAGGAGTAAAATTCAAACAGTGAGTTTTATTGTGAACAACAGAATCATTCCACTGTCGCCTTTGGCTTGCTTAGTTGGGAACACCTGATTTCTTGTGATTATCATTGTTTTGACTACAGAGACCATCTCTGCATTTAATAAATAAATAGTTTAATTCTTGTCATTATACATTACCATCACTCTATTCTCTTATTTGATAATGTTCAGTGCTTTGCTATAATCTGTATTGTTAAAAGTGCTATATAAATAAAAGTGATTGATTGATATCAGTTACTGTACCGCTGCCATATTCAGGAGACCATAAACTCATTCGCTCAATTGAATTTCATGATGAGAGCAGAGATATTATGGTGTTAAGAAGAAAATACATGTTTTTTTTAAGATACAGAAAACAGAAATTAGTGTGTGTGTGTGTATATATATATATATATATATATATTTATCTTATTTTATTATTATTTTTTTTTTTTTCAGTTTAAATTTAAGATTTGTGAAATACACAGTTTCAACAGAATGAGTGTTACCATGATTAAAAAAAAAAGCTTGCTAACTTTTTCTATGTAGCTATATCTACTTTGTTGCCATTATAATGCAATAAACCCTATCACAAAATTAAGATTTCACTAGTTCCCACTTCCTCTGCGATAAAATAGCTTGTTTGTCGGGGGACAGGCAGGGTGCCCGGCGGCCCCGAGCCCTAGGAGGCAGGGCCGTGCAGAGACCTTTAAGGGGGCGGGTGCCCAATGTTTTAAAAAGGGGCAAATAGCAGGCTGAAAAACAGAATCACATGTCAGATGTAATATACTTCTCTAATGTACTTCAGCCTATATGAACCGTAAAAGCAACTCATTTAAGGGAGCTGAGTCAAAAGAGTCCAAGTAGTCCAGGAAGTGGAGAATAGGGCAACGTTAGACCGTTCCCCTAATTGGGCTGCAGCTTAGTTGGTGGAAGGGGACGGCGGTCGAAGACAAAAACGCAGAAGGAATTGAGCAGTATTTAAAGCAGCGGGGTAGAGTTAGGCTGATAATTAATAATAAGGAGATTGATAGCAGCCGCGATCATTTGTTCATGGTTCTCCCAAAATTCGATTCATTGCTTAATCGTCATTTAAACAGCTTAAATTACAAGTTTCAACAGAACTAATTAAAGTTAGTGTTGCGTAAAATAAAAAGCTTTATATTTCGGCATTTACTGTTTTATTTATGGATTAATATTTACTACTAATAATTACTTTGTAATTTAGTCAATTTATTTATTGTAACAACGACCTCTGTGGCTCTCTCTGACCGTCATCAGCGGGAACCATCCCACTAGTACTAGTACTAGTACTAGTTTCCGCCCAGACCCCATGGAAGGTCATGGAAGTCGCGAAGTTTTGTTTCTGCCCCGGTGAACACTCTGAGCGTTATTCTACTACTTATTGGATTACTGTTATCGACCTTGGACTGCCTTTTGATTTACGATTCTCTGCCTGTGACCACGACCTTCTGCCTGGACTCTGTTTGTATGATCTCTTGCTTAATACCTCGACCCATTGCCTGTTTTATAACTCTGCCTTTGCCTTGTCTCCGCTGTTCCTGCTCTTTGTGTTTGACCATTGCCTGTACGACCACGATTGTCATTAAAAAGCTGCTTATGGATCTTAACATGTCTGAGCCTGAATCTGCCGCACCACAGACATCACAGAAAACTTCGCCACTCGAACATCCATCAGCATTCTACTCCATGGCTCATGAAATCACCCGCCAGGCTTCTCAGCTCACCGCTCACCAACAACAGCTAGAGAAGTTAAACCGTTAAAGGAGTGACGCAATCGCTGCAATCTCTCACACCACTGCCCGCAGCTGCAGCTCAGCCTCCGCCTCCACCACCAGCAGTCATTGGTAAGCCCCGTCCTTCTCTACCTGAAAAAATTGATGGTTCACCTGGTAAATGCCGTGGCTTCCTTCTGCAATGTGACATTTATGTTAACCGACAACCGTTGGATTATTCCACTGACGACAGCCGAGTGGCTCTTGTTATTTCTTTATTGACTGGAAGGGCTCTCGAATGGGCGACTGCTTTGTGGGACAGCAGACAGATGGGGTTTCCTTCGTATCTGGAGTTTTTTCGTATGTTCCGGGACATATTTGATCACACTGTTGAAGGAAAGGAGCCTGGAGAGGAAATCCTTACCATACGTCAAGGCAACCAATCAGCGGCTGACTTCACCATCAGGTTCCGCACTCTCGCAGCGCAGACTGGCTGGCCCAACGAACCACTCAAGGTACTGTACCGTAAAGCACTACGAGATGATTTACAAACGGAAATGGCTTGCAGAGACGAGGGTAAATCATTGGAGCAGTATATGGAACTAACCATCCAGATTGATAATCTACTCCGGTCCCGCCGCACTCGTCGTACTCTCAGTTTCCTGACCTTCAACAGCCAGCTCTCACCCGGAGCCCGAACCTATGCAGATCGGCACAACCCACTTTACCCAGGAGGAACGAGATCGGAGAATGAGGACTCACCTCTGCCTCTATTGCGGCCAGCCAGATCACATCAGAGCCAACTGTCCTACCCGGCCGATTCAACAATCTACTAACCGGGTGAGTGACAAACATACTCTTACCATACCAGTGCAAATCAAAATAAGAGATCATGTTATTGTTACCTCAGCTTTCATTGATTCTGGAGCAGAGGGTAATTTTATTGATGAGGGAATCGCTAAGCGTTGTGGTATCTATCTCTTTCCATGTGGTGCACGGGTGGCTGTGGCAGCCTTAGACAGACGTCCACTTGGATCCGGCCAGGGGACCAATGTCACAGAGGACCTCATACTCAACATTGGAATCATGCACCAAGAGACAATCCGTTTGTTCACACTGGACTCACCTGACCACACCATTATTTTTGGTTACCCCTGGCTGGAACAACACAGCCCCCACATTTCATGGATAGAGCGGGACATTATCCAGTGGTCACCTCACTGCCTAAAGAACTGTCTCCGGGACCCGATGAAACATCACTCCCATCAAGGCCCCACCACACCTGCACCTTGCACGTCACAGGAGCACCAGCACTTACCTTCACAATACCATGACCAACGGGAGGCATTCAGCAAAGAGAAAGCAACCACCCTACCACCTCATCAGGCCACCGACTGTGCCATAGACCTGCTTCCAGGAGCTTCCCCTAAAGGTCGTATCTTTCCACTGTCACAACCAGAGACTGAAAGTATGCAGACTTACATAAAGGAGGAACTAGCGAAAGGCTTTATCCGGCCCTCAACCTCTCCAGCCTCAGCCGGTTTCTTTTTCGTGAAGAAGAAAGATGGAGGTCTGCGCCCCTGTATCGACTATCGCGGACTCAACGAGGTAACCGCTAAATACCCTGCCCTTGGTGCCGGCCGCCCTGGAACAACTGAGGAAGGCAAAGTACTTCACCAAGTTGGATCTCAGAAGCGCCTACAACTTGATCCGCATTAAGAAGGGGGACGAATGGAAGACGGCCTTTTCCACCACTACCAGGCACTACGAATACCGGGTTATGCCGTTCGGGCTAGCCAACAGTCCCTCTATCTTCCAGGCATTGGTGAACGACCTATTCAGAGACCTTCTAAACCGCCAGGTACTTGTCTACATTGATGATATACTTATCTATTCCAAAGATTTTAACTCACACATCCAGCATGCCCGCACAGTCTTGCAACGCCTGATAGCGAATCAACTGTATGCTAAGCTTGAAAAGTGTGAATTCCACCAGACCCGAATCTCCTACCTGGGGTACATCATTAGCGCCGAGGGGGTCACTATGGATGAGAAGAAGGTCAATGCTGTTATTAACTGGACAAAGCCCCGCACTCTCAAAGACTTACAACGCTTCCTGGGATTCGCCAACTTTTACCGACGGTTCATCCGGGGCTTCAGTCAACTGGCCAGTCCTCTCACCTCAATGACTTGCAAGGGACCCACCATTCTTCATTGGACGCCTGAGGGTGAGCAAGCTTTCCAAGCTTTAAAGGATCGTTTCACAACCGCACCAATTCTACATCATCCCAATCCAGAACTAGAATTCATTGTGGAGGTGGACGCATCCAATCAAAAGATGTTTCCCTGTGCTTTTTACTCCCACAAGTTAAACCCAGCCAAACAGAACTACAATGTCGGTGATAAAGAACTACTTGCCATGAAATGTGCCCTTGAAGAATGGAGACACTGGCTTGAGGGCTCCAAATTCCCCTTCCTGGTCCTAACAGATCATCGCAACCTCGAATACCTGCAAACAGCCAAACGTCTCAACTCCAGACAAGCAAGGTATACAGGCAACTCTGGATCTGGTCCGCAACAAATTCTGGTGGGCAACCCTTGTCACTGACGTAACCCAGTTTGTTCAGCACTGTCAGATTTGTAACATCACTAAAACATCTCACCAGAAACCCGCCGGTCTCCTCCAACCACTGGAGATCCCACAAAGGCCCTGGTCCCACATTGCTATGGACTTTATTACAGACTTACCTCCATCCAATCATAACACCGTCATACTTACCGTAGTGGACCGCTTCTCCAAGTCCTGTCGTCTCATTCCACTCCGGAAATTACCCTCCGCCTGGGAAACTGCTGAAATCATGCTTGACCAGGTATTTCGGTTCTATGGCCTCCCCGACGACATCGTAACCGACCGTAACTCATACTGTCACCAGGATCAACATGAGTGGAGTAAATTCTTGATATGGGCCGAGTACACACAAAACTCCCTACGCAAGCCTTCCACAGGAATGACCCCTTTTCAGTGCATGCTCGGCTTCCAGCCCCCTCTATTCCCCTGGTCAGGAGAACCCACTAACCTACCTGCATTAAACCACTGGCTCCAACA
>JAUMHR010000063.1:20641629-20659757 GCA_032361145.1 Enteromius fasciolatus
TAATTCCAATTCAATTCCAATTCTGTTTCCTTTAATTGTTGTTTCATTCCAATTCCATTTCCTTCTTTGAATTGGAATTGTTGACTTAATTCCTGAATTGACCCCAACCCTTCCGTCCAGCTCCCGCTCCATTCAACGCCGCTCAACAAGCCGCAGCCCCGCCAGCAGCTCAACTCAAGGCCGCAGGCCTAACAGACAGACATCTCGCTATTGCGCTCTCTTCGGATCACACGACCGAAGACACATCCTACAAACCCAACATCTTACTTTGACTCGTCTGCCTAACATTCCTCCGTGAGAATTTCGATCCTCCAGTCTGCCTTCCAACAAACTGCTACTGCCTCAAGCCCAACCAAGAGCCCGGCTCACAACAACTTCCCCAGCGAGACGCCAAAAGGACCCAGCGCTTCTTCCAGCAAAACAATATCAATATGCTGGGATGTTTGAAAACTGATTCTTTACAGATACATTAGATACATAAACATTAGCATCACAGATATCCAGCTTCATGTCTACAGTTTTCATAGACGGTAGATTTGTTCAGTAGCTCACAGGGTACAGAGAGTTATTTATGAGGCGAGGAGCTTCGGTTCAAATCCCGTGTAACTATGGTTCAACAAAACAGTTCAAATCTGCATAAAAGGGAGTTGAAATGGCACAGTTGCATAAAAAAATTATGTTTTTACATTAGTTTTGCATTTGTTAACACTATCAGGTAGGTTTAGGGTTGGATTTGGTTTAAGGCATATTTCCAACATGATAGAGCATATATTTTTAGCAACAGTCCGCAGATATTTCTGAACCGCTGCAATACATATACAAATGTAATAAAAATGTGCCAGGGTTGTACTTGTGTTTTAGAGCCACTCAGAGTACATTTCTCTTTGAAACTGTGTTGAAATGTGCAGTAAGGTACATTAAAATGGTGTTGCACAAAAAGTCCACAGAGGTACTATTTGTATTTTTATGAAACCAGGTTGATAGTTACATATGAAATTGGCTGTTTGTCGTGTCTTTTAATGAAATTCACTTTTTTTAAAGGTGCAACTATGAACAGTCAATGTTATAACGTTTTACACAATTTTCCAACATACAGTATCAAAGTGATCAAACAGACCATTATAATGTGAGTTACCAGACATAACTGATTAATTAAAATACTTTCATAATGCTTTATATAGTATTAAAAGAAATCTTTGAACTCTAAGTTTTCAATCCAAAATTTCATAAACTTCAACAGTAAAATAACTATTTAGTAATTGTTAAGACAACTAAATAGACAACTGTAAACTTTTTAAAGACATGTATAATTAATGCTGCATCTGCATCTGAAAAATACCTTAGACATTAACACAAAACCTGCAGACAAACGTTGCTCTAATGAGCATCCGGTGTGTTTTTACAGTCATCATCTCATGTGCTCATTTACACTAGCCATCAGAAAAAACAAAACGCACAAACTTTCCCACTCTAATTAGATGCTTCTGGAGGCACATTTGGGCTGCGCAGAGCATCTCAATCCTCAGAATAAGTCGAACTATAATACCCTCACTGCTGCATCCCGCAGCGCAGGAGCTGCATCAGCCTCCGAGGAACATAAAGATGATTCAGCGACTCTACAGCACTATATCTCAGAGTACAGAGACATCATCAAAGCTGCAGAGCCCGGCTGGCGCTCTCACTCCATTTCTATCGCTCTGTTTCCCTAATTCTCTCCTGTGGAGGAAGAGGCAAACCTACAGCTGTTGCTCAGACTTTAACTTAGTGATCTGAAGAACACTCAAATTATGGACTAAATATTACTTGAGCTTATTTGTGCTAGACAAAAGATTGATACCTTTAATCACGAGAAAGGTCTGCTGCAGCTTTACTAAATGATGCATAAATGATAGGAAAAGTCATAGATTTACATTGCAGGATCAAAAGAAACAACAACAACGGGTCAAACAAATTGGATCTTTTTGCTTGCACCTATAAAACAATCTACTGTAATATGTGATATATATATTACATTATATATTGCAATATGTTACCTGCATTGCAAGACATTTTGCATGGTGATATATAATATTCACATACTGCACATACATTCTCTGGGTGGATGAATATAAGGGTTTATAATATTTATGATCCCCTTAGTAAAATTTTTATATTGTACATATGCTAATAATATAATGATTTTTTTTTAAATATGATATCCACCATTTATGTCTACAACATGCATTTTATTTGTGCAACCTTTTTAAAGCATAAGGTATATACAAAAATGTGAGTGTTGAATATGTGTGAATATGCTTTTTCAGATTTTTTGCATTCAGTTTGGATCACTTTTATATGTAGCTTTAACTCCACTGTCTCCTGTAATTTCAATATTTTGTAGCCAATATAATCCATTCTTACAGAAAATTGGGAAAAATGTAATTATGGAGAGAAAAAAAAAGTAATTAGATAGAATATTATTGTTACATCCACACCAGGCTCCACCCTCACCTCCTCACAAAGATCACTGTCACTAGATTACTAATCAGCCACACCTGTCATCATCGACTCATTGGCTTTATACTTACCTGATCTCTCGCCTGCTTTCTCCTACTGTGCTCCCTGATTCCTCCGTGTGTCTCCAGGTCCTCTGATTCCTCTCCTCGTCCTCATCTGGTCAGTGGTGTGTGGTTGTGGTCGTCTCGTCTGCCCTCTTCATGTTCGTCAGCCTCCTGCAAACGGAAAAGACTCTTTAGTTCTTATCAAGTGATTCTTCAGTTATTATCTGACTTTAAGTAACTTACCTTCTGTTTTGATATCAACTCATCCTGTGAATAAACAGTGTCATTATTACTTACCATGTTGCCAGTGTGCTTCCTTAGAATTATATTCCCTGACAAATTGCTACTAAATGTTACAATAACATCATAATTACAATTACTAAAACAGTATTTTCTTGCATTTGCAGTATTTACATTTGAAAAAAAAAAATAGTTTTTGCGAACATTAAAAAAAGTTTAATAATGAACAGGAATATTCTGGAGAACGCATATTTTTAAATCAGACATTATTCAGACTATTTATGACCAAAGCTAGCAGGTCTCCAGTGGCTTTAAAAGAGCTTTGAATTCGTATTATTTTAAATGTTCAACAAACTAAGGAAAGAAATCGATGGATACGAAAACCGATGGATTTCCAAACACATAAAAACACATGTATAAAACCCAAATCCTTATATTGACTAAACACATTCTAGGAAAAATCATTAAAAATGTGCTAGTGATTAAGTGCTTTTAATGAAACAGCCACTGATTGTAACCTCATGAAAGTACTGGCAGCCTCTTTCAGTGTCCTTGAATAAAGCATTTAACCTCAGGTTGCATCATGGGAACTCTTCTCCTTTAATCTAAACCTAGTTTATGGATTGTATAACCTATCGCTCTGCAGGCAGGAATACCATATCTGATTTCTTATTAAAGTAAGAGCACACCTCTCCTTCACGCTGTATGATTTAAGAAATCATTCACATCTGTAGTAACAGGATGAGTTACGTGCCAAAGTTTAATACTTAATGCTCAATCACTAACCTTGAGTACAGGCAATAAAGTTATGTACAATTTAATGTTTATAAGTAATAAACAAACAAAAAAAAAATAATAAACAAAAATCTGTGGAAAAGTCTAGTTCAGTGCATCACCACCAATGGATGATAAACAGCTGATAAAAACACCACAATAACCCACACCACAGTCCATCAGTTAACGTCTTGTGAAGCCAATAGCTACACATTTGTAAAAAAAACAAAAACAAATGCATGTTTAAAGGTTTAGTTCACCCAAAATGAAAATTCTGTCATTAATTACTCGCCCTCATGTCGTTCCAAACCCAGAAGTTCTTCGTTCATCTTCGGGACACAAATTAAGACTAATATCAAAGAGCCATCAGTCCTTCCATAGACAACAAATACAACTGAAATGATCCCAGATCCAGAAACAGTATAAAACATCAGTAAAACAGTCCATGTGATATCAGTAAATCAACTTCAGCTTGGCGATGCTACCTTTTCTCAAAGAAAAGAAAAGCAGCAAAATTTACTCACTGATTCCTCTCCCCTGACTTCCGACACTTTAGAGAGTATCACAACACATGCATACGCTTTCCACTAGGTGTAAACAACCACAGAATACATACATGTGCATGCTTTCTCTGGGATGTTAACAAGGCTAATTACGTCAAATACATTAAAGCCTGCGTTGTGATACTCTCTAAAATGAAGGAAGACATAGGTCACGGGAGAAGAATGGTTGAGTACTTTATGTTATTTTTGTTTTCTTTGCCCCAAAAAAAGTATTCTCCTAGCGTCACAAAACTGAAGTTGAGCTGGACTGTTTTACCAGTGTTTTTACTTCTGGATCTAGGATTATTTCAGTTTGATTGCTATCTATGGAGGGTTGGATGGCTCTCTGATTATTTGTGTTCTGAAGATGAACGAAGGTCTTATGGGTTTAGAATGACACGATTGTGAGTAATTATTGACAGAATTTTTTATTTTGGGGTGAACTAACCTTTTTAAAGTATTTCAACCTCAATATGTTACTTTTTGTCAAAATATGAGTATATAATTCATCATAACACTTCTTAAAATCGTCTTCATCAAAGTCCAGCCACATATTTATTTAAAATAGTTTTAGGTGCTCTATCTGTGCATATTTCACTCCTGATTCAAATGACGTTTTTTATTATGTACAGAGGACTCACGTTTTAGCCAGAAGCAACAATTAAAAGCATATTAATAATGGATTTGTTTCTTACAAACACGCAGCTTTTTGCTTTACAAGATGTTAACTCATGGACTGGAGTGATGTGGGTTATTGTGATGTTTTTATCAGCTGACGGCACCCATTCACTGCAGCAGATCCATTGGTGTGCAAGTGATGCAATGCTACATTTCTCCAAATCTGATGAAGAAACTAACTCTTCTACATCTTGGATGAGGTGATGCACATTTTCAGCAAATTATCATTTTTGGCTGAACTATTCCTGGAAAGTAAAAATTGCATGTTTAAACTTACAGTGTGCAGGCAGCACAGTTTATCACTGACGCTTTCTCTTAATTGGGAGGTATATTACTCCCCGCCTGCCATCTTTATGACTTTTGTGACAGAGTGTGTAATTCAGGCTGAAGTTAGAAGTGCGGTTTAGTTGAAACAGCTGATTATTCGCTGTCTCTTGATGGAGGATGTCAAAGTAAAGCGCAGGTTAAGCCTGGGAATTTACAGCAGAGATAACCATAATCCAGCTCTCCAACAGGGAGTCATTACCAGATCAAGAGTCCTAAAGCGTGTTGCTGCATTGAACATGCTAATGGAGAAAAGGACAGTAGAACGAATCCCTGACAAGCACATCATCAATTCTGTCGGTTTATAAGGTGTAGCTCAAAGGAAAAATGTGCAATATTTTGGATTAAAATGCATTCTCAAGCTGTGTCCTAAAATGTTGTTTGTATTCGTCTGTTTTTACTTCATGGTTATTAAAGTTATCTAAAATCAAAACTATTTAAAAAAAAAAATGTAAAAAAACTTAAAATGAAATATATCAAAGTCAAGTTATCAAGTTTCAGTCACTTACAAAGTAATTGTAAAAAATCATTAAAACAATTTTAAAATTACAATATAAAACTTAATTAATTAAAAAAGAGATCAAATAAAATTACTTTAAATTATTACATTAAAAATAGATCAAATAAAATGTAAATAAAAATGTGAAATTATTCAAATAAAAAATTATACTAGTATCTGAGTGACTCTAATTTAATGCTCATACAAATATAAATATATATATATATATATATACGTTTACATTTCACTTTTGCCAATAACCATCCACTCAAAACACCCTACCAACCAAATGTCTTCACAATCAACCCTAGCAACTGGATAGCAACAGATTTTTCACATGCAAGCTTCACTCACTTTTTCTTCCAAAGAAATGTACCAATCAATATTGTTGTTCCACAGAAATTATTATCGTAATTGTAATTAATCATCTAAAAAAAGATAAGTCCAATACTTAGGATATACTTCAGTGATCTGAAGAAAGTGTGCTGAATATTTTCATGTTGATTTGCCTTTTTCACAATGCAAATTTTTAGTTCCAGGCTTTTTTAATCAAATTTGTGTGTGTGTGTGTGTGCAGACAACATTGTTTATTTTTGTGAACACAAAGGTTGCAATGTTAATCACAAACCGGGGCAACCTAGAAACTGTACTAATGGAGAAAGCAGCGGCCGGTGCCCTTGAGCAAAACACTTAACCTCAGCTCTGTCCCTGAAATTAGCATACTACAAGTCACCTCAGATTAAAGCATTTATTAAATATCCACTATAAAGCAAATCCCATAAAAGCAAACCCATGAACTATGAGCTAGACCTGCTATATAAATTCAGTGGTGCTGAAGGTCAACATGATGCTGAAGGTTAAAAAAGCCTTGTGCACAGGAACTGACTCCTAATTATCTCTTTTCTGCTGAGACGTCTTTTTCTCAGATCTCCAATTAATGCTCAGATTAGCTCTCAATCGGTCCGTCATTTCTTTCTTTGATATTTCTTCCCAGCAGGCAGTGGTACAGGAAATGTTTACACTTCAGATACAGATGATGAAGCTGTCTTAGTTAACTCTGGATGTTATTGAAACACTTAATTAGAATTAATTAGGGATAAGCTCCTTAAAGATGATGAGTTGGACAAGTGACTTTTTATTTTTCAACACAACAAAACTAAAAAACATAACAAAAGTACAAATAAAAATATATATTACAATTAATCGCATCCAAAATAAAAGTTGTTTGTTTACATATACTGTTTATATTTATTATGTATATATAAACACATACAGTATGTAAATATTTTGTACATGATCTCAAGTTACTAAATGTAACTACACAAGCATATTTATATCCTTATATTATAAATATATTTAATATATAAACAAAATTTTTCTTAAATTTCTACATGCATAGGTTTATACTTACATATGTATATGTAATAAACATACACAGATGAGATTAATCATTTGGCATTTTAATCATTTGATTAATCATTATGCAGCATGAAAAAAAAAAAAATTGAAATAAAATTATCTGATAATACAAAAAAATATTTCATGGAGCTTGATGTACTAAAATAAAAATATAAATTAATATATAATACAATAAGACATACATTGTGACAGGTGAGAGTGAATCCAGTGAGAGTGAGCATTGTGAGGGAGTGAGGGTGGAGCCTGGTGTGGATGTAACAATATATAGGCAAAAAAATATTAATAAATAAAAATGATAAAACACACAATTACAAACATTATACATAAGGTCAAATGAAAATGGACAATATAAAAATAACAAATACACAGTTATCCCAAACATCCCAGAAAGCCATTATTCATTAAAATCTATGACTTCACAAAACATGGGTCGCCAACACAAAGGTGGTGAATTCATCCAAAAACTAGATTTACTGATATGACTGCAACACTCCGTCACGACTTAACCCCAGAGTTAAGTACTTAACTACAGTTTGCTCCATAATTACATTCCTTGCAATTAGTGTACTGGAAGTCATTCCGGCTGGAGCATCTGCCAAAGGCTGAGAACCAGAACGATCTCAAGGAAGATGGGAAATCTCACTCACACACGCACAAGCCTGGCCAGACGCTGCGTGTCATTTTGACTGCTACAGGGAAACCTATTAAACAAACAGCAATTAGGCTTCAATGATGCCAAACAAATCCATTTGAGAAGGAAGACTATTATAAAGCAAGGTCAAATTAAATACTCCCTCATAAAAGTGAGTTATTACTGTTGGAAGAATACAAAGAAAACATAACATCATCGCTGAAAGGCAAGGTATAGTGGTGAATGATTACCTAATAAAAACAAAATTATGCACAATATAATGACATTATGCTGAGCTGGAAAACATGGTTATTTTAGTAATTCAATTTTATTTCATTTTACTTCTAAATTTACATTTACATTTTTTGTAATCCAATACTTCTATTTTTTTTTTAGCAATGAAAAACTATAAAAAAAAAAAAAAAAACTTTTACAACAGCAATACTGAAACAAACGCATACATAAACACATTGCATTCATCGTTTGTAAAATCAAATGCAACAAACAGCTTTAAAAAACAAAAACAATATTCACAATATTCAAAGCCAAAAATCACAAAGAACTACAAAATATCAGTCAAAGAAAACATTAACTTTACATGCCATGTCAGTCATCTATAGATGCATAATTTACAGCATAATTCTGATTTTAAAACAACATTAAGTCATTACATCCTATTAATTTCTTAGTTATGTCGTAATAATTATTTATATTAAGACCATGTATAGCATTTAGGCTTGTATGCGGTGCAGCAAATAAAAGCAAAAAATAATTTCCTTGTAACAATTGGAAAATTTTTTTATTGTTACATCACCAAGATATATATAAATAATAAATGCAATCTTTAACATCTAAGCAGAAACATATTACGCAAAAGACTGTGTTTTGTTGCTGATTCAGATACAGTACTGACTCATGGCTTGTTTACCTGTTGTGAAGGTTATGAGTGTTTTCATAGTCATATGCCAAAAAGTTCTGTGGACTGTATTTGTATGTGCTTTTCCCACATACACTAAACACCTAACTGGATTGATTATTAATTTGACAAATGTAGCATTACAGGTTTGTGCTAAAAAGTCCAGCATGGAGTTTTTCTGTGTGAAAGCGTCATGGTTACATAAAGACACAAAGTGCTTTTTATTAGATGAGACACGGTCAATGCAACATGACAAATAAACACCTTAGACTCTAAGAATAGTGAGAATAAGCACTGCAGACGACTTAATGAGAGAGTCAACAGTGACCAAACAAATGAGAGCGTGTAGCTGATAAAGTGTTCACTTTAAAATGCAGCTTGCTACTGAGTCATGTTATTATACTTCAGTCTGTCAGATTTAATAATCAGTGTTACCGAACACACCGAAAATTCTGAAGATGATTACTGACTTGATGAAGAAGTCTACTCCTCTTCCTCCCACAAAAACACATGATTCAGCTGTCAACAGAGCAGGAGCTTTTATTCCCAGCACTGCACTCCAGGAACACCTCGGATGGAAACACCGCTGCAAATTGACGAGGAAAGTCAATGCCTGAATTTCCAGAACCAGTTCAGGAGATTTGGGCAATCACAATTACCAGATCACCAGTTGTACACTATTGTAGACAAACAGTCAGCGTCTATTTTCCAAATCTAAAGATGCCTCTATTCTGCATTTGGTCTAATTTCAAACATTTTTTCAAAGCGCAAATTATACCTGCATGACAGTTTGAGTTTAAGTAGGAGGAGAGCACAAACTTTTCACCAATTTACACACTTTTGATCAGTCAACTAGAAATGCTGCAGAATACATAAACATAAAGCCATGGATATATATATTATATCTTACATGAAGGTTATTATTTTTTAAAGTTACTTGAAATAAACAACTGATGATAAAAACAAATATTCATAAAATGAACTATATTTTATTTGTATAGTTGTGTTAATTTTAACATTTTAACACACACATATATATACATATATATATATATATATACACACACACACACACACACACACACACAAACACATATAAATATATATAATCATATGTTAAACACTTATATTTTGTTATTTGAACTTTTTTGTTTGAATGTAACATTTTAACATTGAAACTATTTAATGTTTAAAAACCTTAATTAAATCTAAAACAGAATATACAAAAATAAAAATGAATTCAAATTATTCAAAACTGCAATATCGGATTGATACAAAAATAATCCTATACACTTTAATATCACAATTGTAAACCTTTAAAATATACATCCTATATCCTTAAATTTTCAGTTCCGTTTAAATAGTGATTTTTAATGAGGTCTAAGAGCCCATTCCCTGTGTGAGGTAGTGAAAATTTGTTGAGCAACGTTAAATGGGCCAACACTGCACCCTGTTGACGCGAAAGGACAATTAAATATGAAGTAATCTTTTTAGTCCTCACATTCCAAACAAAAACGTTTTTATACCTCAGATTCCCTTTGCGTGTCAAACTTTTGTCTTTTTGCTTTAATTATTTCAAATTTCTCACAGAACGCATTTAGCGTAATTCACACAGAACGCATGCGTTACTTCAGCGTCGCGTTTTTAATACGTGACGTGACCTCAGCGGTTAAAGACATTCGTCTAGCGCGCGTTTACGTAGAAAACAACAGAAAGGCAGCGCAAACGCATGTTCAAACAAATACATACATTACCTCTACAAGTACATGGAAAAAATGCAGGTCATGTAATCCACGTGGGTAGTGTAAAAGGATACACAGAGCTTCCTATTGGTCCACAGTCTCGTGGCGTCAAACGATCCTCCTCTTCCCTTTCCGCGCACTACCAGCGTTTTCCCGCGAACTCATTTGAGCTGGACAGTTCTGGGCCTGCTGGAGAGGAATATTAAACACCTTATCACCCGTTCGGAGACATGGCGAAGCAAAGTTCTCTTTTTAGTTTCTTCACGAAGTCGCCTCCTCTCGCGGTGAAGGCCAAATCTAACCCATCTCCAGTGGAGGCAGATGCAGTGAGCAGATCCAACACCTCACCCAAAGAAGAAGCTAAAGTCACAAGCAAGAAAACGCCATCAAAACCCGTCAAAGCTCAAGCTAAAGCTGGCCACGCGAAACTATTCGGAGAGAAAGCAGTCATTGCAAAAGAGAGGTAACGTTACAGTAACTGCATTTCTATGTGCAAGTTACCGTGCAATGGTTTTGTATTTGTTACCATGGTGACACAGTACCAGTACTATGGTACAGAAATGTATTTTACTGTACATTGATACATGCAATAATACTAAAATTGACTTTACAAATAGGTAAAATTATATTTTCAAACTACGTAACCTTAGTGTACGGATACAGTAAGTTACTTTTTGTCATGGTTGTGCCACGAAATGCCCACTTGTACTTTAATGGCAATGCATTTCCTGTAATATAGTGTTCCATCGATGGGTGTAAATTAAATGTATGCAATATGTAATAGAAGTAACTTACACGGGCCTTGGACATGTTACCATTGTAAAACCATGTTTTGGACACTTGCGAGTCATGACAACGTACCTCCTCCTAAATGTTGCAAGTATTGGTTGAATAACTTAAATTCTGCAGATTATTGACACTGCCAGTGGTTTCATTATGGAAACTTACCGGAGGATTGGTTCTATTATTTGACTCCATGTGCTACTTCTCCGTGTTTGGCGGGAGACTGTGGAAGGCGGAGTGGATCACGTTTCCCAGCGATTTTATTCTAGCCAGTCTTAACCAATAGGAGTATCCGTTACAAAGATTCTCTATAGCAACCCTTAACTTCCGTTAAATCCGCTACTACAGTAGTCGTTACTCTAAACTAATTGTTGATTCATTTTAGATTAATGTGTGCAGTAGATTAATTGACGAAAATTAGTCTAAGAAGAACTATTTTTCTAACACCTTTTGACCAATAGGAGCGTCCTTTACAAACCTGTTCGATAGTATCCATAACGTTACTATAACGTTATAACGTTAAAATCCTCTAACGTTACGTTACTGCAGTTATCATTACCCTAAAATAATAACGTTACATTAGTTTTTAGGTCATTATATACGATAGCGGAATATAAATGAGGCGAAAACGAGTGTAAGAACCTTGAAAGCATCTTGTTGTTTATTTTTATGACATTATTGGTGTTTTTATTTACATGATTTTTATATATGTTAGTATTTATATATAGTACGTAGTTAACGTTACGTAGTATGCTTTACTTTATTAAACTTATATGGCTTGTTCTGTGTTCTTTAAATGTGATAATTTAATGTTTACTCTGTCGAGTTTTCTGTATTTAAAATTATATTTTATGACTTTTTGTTAATGAACCGGATAGATTTTTTTGTACCATATTTTAGGTGGATATGTGATTTAATTCTTGCTTTATTTGAATGAATGGCTCACAAAGACCATTGTTTCTCTCCAGCAGGGAACCGTCATCCATATTTAGTGCTGGCACTCTGGTTTGGGCCAAGATGGAAGGCCATCCCTGGTGGCCCTGTATGGTTGTTCCTCAGCCTCTCACTGGACAGCAGATGAGAGGCCGTGGCCGAGACCAAAGACTTCACGTTCACTTCTTTGATGAACCACCAACCCGAGGCTGGGTTAACACAAAATACATTAGAGAGTATCAAGGTGAGAAGGTCTTTTTTCCCAAAAGAATATAGTCTTTATCAACTTTCTTTTCAAGTTAGATTTTAAAGAATTATTTAAATGTTAAATAAACATTTTATTCTGACCATACATATTTCTTCTTTCAAGGCTCTGATAGTGCAGATGCCAAATCAGGCGGAGTGTTCTTCAGCGGTAAGCCTGTGATCCGTAAGGCAATGGAGCTGGCAGATGCTGCAATGAGGGACAGTCCTGAGCAGAGACTAAAGATGTCCATGTGCATGGATCCTTCATGTGATGAAGATGAGGATATGGATGTAAGCAAACACTAGAGTGAAGGAAATTAACATTCACATAAAATACACATTTAGTTTGAAGTGGATTGTTGAAACAAAAAATTAAATTCATTAACTTTTAACTTACTACTTAATGTTACCAATGCATAGTGTCTACAGCCGAAACAACACAGATAAGCACCATAAAAGTAAGGTACTATATTTATGAAGTCGTGTGATAACACTGCATGAGGATTTAAAATTTAAAGTAATTATCTACTGAATAAGGGAATGTGAAAAAGCAATATTAACATTCACTAAAATCTTTACATTTGTGAGAATAAAGTCATATAGGTACAACATGATGGTAAGTTAAAGTAGTTTTTAGAGGGGATGAACTAAGCTAAATATCATACAAAAATAATCTTTAAATCCTATGTAGGTATTTTAAAAGGGAAATATTGGCATGTTGATCGTTCATGTTTTAGCAGTTGCCTGTCGGCATCTATCAAAGTATTTCTGTTGTACATGCAAGCTTAGTCTACAAATGTAAAATCTAATAACTTCTTTCTAATTCTCTCAGAAACAGTAGGAGCTATGTGAGTTCAGTGTCATAGTTTCAATTTGCATATAACATCAATTATAATTTCTTATGTAGTCTTAATCATTTTGTCATTAGAGCGTTGCATCAGCTTTATGTATTTGTATCACATTTTGTAACTTATTCACCTTTATTTGCATTATTTTTAATTTCATTATGTAATATTTTATTGTAGGTTGATAAATCAACTTTATCAGATGCAGAAATATCTGAGGAAGAGGTTAAAGAAAAGGCAAAGCCTAGTCGACGTTCCTCTCGCGCTGCAGCCGAAAAAGGTCAAAAGCCGAAGCGTCGACGAATTGCAGTGGCGTCCGACAGCGACGACTCCGGTGAAGAGTTTAAACCTGATCAGGCAGGAGGAAGCAGTGATGAGGATGACGAGGAGGGGGTGAGTAGCGGGGCTGAGGAAGAAGAAAGCGAGCCGGAGTCAGAACCAGACAGCCCTGTAAAACAGGTGAAGCGCAAACGTCCTCCAGAAAAGCCTGCTAAGTCAAAGAGCAAACCAGACCCCCCAAAACGAGCGCCTGAAGTTCTTTCATCAGTGGGGTCTGACACCAAATCTCGACTTTCTGCTTTCTCCGCACCGGACAGCTTCGAAAGTCAGAGCGGAAGCACAAGCGGGACAGACGGAGGACCAACTGTGTGGGACCACGAGAAGCTTGAATGGCTGCAAGATGGCAAGAGAAAGGATACACAGCGTAAACGTCAGTCTGACGAAAACTACGACCCTACGACTCTATACGTTCCCGAAGATTTCCTTAACAGGACGACGCCCGGAATGCGCCGTTGGTGGCAGCTGAAGTCTGAGATGTTTGATACTGTCCTGTTCTACAAAGTTGGTAAGTTCTACGAACTCTACCACATGGATGCTGTAATTGGCGTCAACGAACTTGGCCTTACCTTCATGAAGGGTACTTGGGCCCATTCTGGCTTCCCTGAAATCGGCTTTGGACGCTTCTCAGACGTGCTCGTTCAAAAGGGCTACAAAGTGGCTCGCGTGGAACAGACTGAGACTCCCGAGATGATGGAAGCACGATGTAAGTCTTTAGCACGTCCCACTAAGTTCGATCGCGTAGTCAAGCGTGAGGTTTGCCGAATCATCACCCGAGGGACTCAGACGTACAGCGTGCTCGATGGTGCACCTTCTGAAACTCAGAGCAAGTATCTGTTGAGCATTAAAGAGAAGAGTGAGGAGGACAGCACAGGACACAGACACATCTATGGGGTGTGTTTCATTGACACCTCGGTGGGACGCTTTCATATCGGTCAATTCCAGGATGACCGTCATTGTTCCCGTTTGCGTACTCTTGTTGCGCATTACTCTCCAGCTCAGGTGCTTTACGAGAAGGGCAACCCATCAGGTGAGACACTGAAAATCTTTAAAGCTATCTTGTCTTCAACTCTACAAGAAGGCCTCAATGCTGGTTCGCAGTTTTGGGATTCGCAGAAGACCCTCAAGGTCCTTGCAGAGGAAGACTACTTCAGTGAAAGCAAAGCTGACGATGAAAAGGCATCGGTGTTGCCTTCGACTCTCAAAGCAATGACGTCCGAATGCGATGCTTTAAATCTGACTCCAAAAATGGGTTACGAACTTGCTCTTTCCGCACTCGGCGGATGCATGTTCTACTTGAAGAAATGTCTAGTGGATAAGGAGCTTTTTTCAATGGGCAACTTCGAGGAGTATGTTCCTGTCGACGTGGAGATGGAGAAAGCTGGAGGAGCATCTTGTTTCTTCGCCCAGACTCGTCAACGAATGGTTTTGGATGGAGTGACCCTTGCTAACCTTGAGATTCTTCAGAACAGCTCAACTGGAGGTCCTGAGGGAACCCTACTTGAGCGACTGGACACGTGTTGCACTCCCTTTGGCAAACGCTTGCTAAAGCAATGGCTCTGTGCCCCTCTTTGCAATCCATCCTCCATTGGAGATCGCTTAGATGCCGTGGAGGACCTGATTGGCATGCCGTCCCAAACGACCGAAGTCACAGACCTGCTAAAGAAGCTTCCTGATCTCGAAAGACTGCTTAGCAAGATCCACAGCATGGGTACTCCTTTGAAAGGACAGGACCATCCGGACTCCCGAGCCGTTCTGTACGAAGAAGTCGTCTACAGCAAACGCAAGATTGCTGACTTTCTTGCAGCTCTTGAGGGCTTTAAAGTTATGAAAGAAATCGTGTTGATCATGGAGCCTGTCGCAGAAGGCTTCAAATCTAAACTGCTGCGTCAAGTGATGCTCCTCAAGACTGAAAACGAAGATGGGCTTTTCCCAGACCTTTCGCCTGAGCTCAGACGTTGGGAAACGGCTTTTGACCATCAGAAAGCTCGCACAACAGGCGTCATCACGCCAAAGGCTGGCTTCGATCCAGAGTATGACCAAGCTTTAAATGGGATAAAAGACTGTGAGAAAGGCCTGCAGGAATACCTGGACCGACAGAAGAAGCGGCTGGGATGTAAGAATCTGTCTTATTGGGGAACGGGAAGGAACCGATACCAGCTCGAAGTTCCAGAAGGTGTTTCCGAGAGAAACTTGCCGGAAGAGTATGAGGTGAGATCCACTAAGAAAGGCTGGAAACGATACTCGACTAAGGAGATTGAACGGCTGTTTTCAGAGCTACAGAGCTGGGAAGACAAACGAGACACAGCGCTGAAGGACTGCATGAGAAGACTCTTCTACAATTTCGACAAGAATTGCAAAGACTGGCAGACATCGGTTGAATGCATGGCAGTGCTTGGTAAGAAAAATGAACTCTGTAGGTTGTTTAAACTTTCAACTATGTTAATATATGCATTGTTTTTCCTATTCATCAAAATGTACTACGTGCATCATATATACATCTTATGTACCAGACCTCACATCAATAAATCTGAAAATAAGCAGTTTTTAAACCTAGGCTGTAGCTCTTTATAAATATATATAATATATATGTGTTGATTTGAGCTAGTTCCCAATGCATTTAAATGCATTAACACAAACAGCTCATTAAAACTAGTTTTAAAGGTTTATGTGTAAATCAATCAAACTGGCAATACAAGAGACAAATGTCTTTGAACGTTGCACTTAGATCTTTTGCAACATTTTGGCAATTAACAGGAGAGTTAAAAAGGTTAATGTTTAAAAATTATTTTTTTTATTATTATTTAAAAAAATATTATTTTATTATTGTTTTTACATTTTTTCCCATAACAATACCCTGCATCTCTGCATGTTAAAAAGTCAGACATTTAAATTGGAAATCAAGGATACAGTGTTTGTGTAAATTGCTAATTATATATGTTGAGGCGTTTACATGACCTTACAGATTATTGCCTTAAGTGTAATGTGCAAGAAAATTCAATTAATTCAAAAGTTTCAGCAGCATGTTGCATTATTTGGCACTGTGTAATTGTTTATTGTTCTGCATTATTTCAAAGTTTATTTCAAACATTATTTTTAAGTTTGAGTCCAGTGTGTCTATGACATTAATTATTGGATACTGGGTTTAATATAAAAGTTTTACCTTTTTCCAGAATTTGAGGTTAAGATAATAGAAAATGCTATGGATACTGAAAAAGTTTGTAATTAAATGCATGATATGTTCTTGTTCTCTCCACCTCTGCAGATGTGCTGTTGAGCATGTCCCGGTACAGTCAAAGCAGTGATGGGCCCATGGCGAGACCAGAGATAGTCCTTCCGGATGACGAGTGTCAGTCACGCCCCTTTCTGGATCTCAGAGGGTCCCGTCACCCTTGCGTCACAAAGACCTTTTTCGGTGATGACTTCATCCCCAATGACATTTTCATTGGCTGCCCTGGTAGTGAAGAAGATGATGATGGTGATAATGGCAAAGCACTTGCCCCATGTGTATTGGTCACTGGTCCAAACATGGGAGGCAAGTCCACCCTAATGAGACAGGTGAGTGTGGCTAATCAGTTTTGAACTAAAACAATCTTCATTGTGTTTTGGGGGGTATAAAACTGAATTAATGTCTAGCAGTGCACCAATTTTAAATTTTAATTGAATGCATTGAATAGCAATACCAAATGTATAGCAGATGCTATTGGTTTCCTGAATACATTTTACATTGAAACCTTTACTTAATTATTTGCATTGCATTCAAAGTATACATTTGTTAGGATTCGGCTACAGAAATTCAATTCTTGACTTGTTTTCAGTTTTAAAAATCCACTAAATCCAGACCTGGTTTGACTTTTCCATGTGTTTTGTTAAATAATTTTACTGAACTGTGATTTACATTTCAAGTTTCATTGAGTTTTGCATTTAGTAATCAATTTATTGTCAGAGCAGAAAGTTGTGTCCTAATAGCCCTTATCTTTTAATGTGACTTTAAATGTAGTTGAGAAACATTAATGCAAATTTCACCCTGTTATGTTTTGAGCAGCTGTTCAGACAGGAAGAAGAATGTGGTTTGAGCTCTTATTTATGGAAATGCAGGTTTCTGTATCATGCTCTATGACAGTTTTGTTTTGGCATGTAAATTAACATAGTTCAATGAACATAAAAAAATAAGGAAATTAATTAAAGTCTTTAAAAATCACGGATATTATTATTATTACTATTATTTTTTATTACTTTATTTTTTTATTATTTAATAAAAGAGAGAAGGATTTGGTTTTAGCTCTTATTTATCGCAATTTCAGGTTTCTATATCATGTTTTATATCATGTCTGTTTAGTTAAAAATTCAGTCAATTAAAAAAAAATAAAAAAATAAAAAAAATTCAGTCATGAATAACCAAATAATAAATTAATATGTCTTTAGAAACCATACAATTAGCATTTCTATATTTATAATTTCAGAAAATCTTAAAAATGTATTGCTCCAAAGTGGTGGGAACCAAATTTATTAACCTCATATTAATTGAATGGAATCTTTGTACTTAACTTTTTTTTTTTTTTTCTCTTACTGCAGGAATATAAAAGTGACTTAAACGTTAATGCAGTGCCGGCCCTAACCAATTTGGCGCCCTAGGCAAGATTTCGGGTGACGCCCCTTTGCATCGTAGTTAATTCTACT
>JAUMHR010000063.1:20691924-20712812 GCA_032361145.1 Enteromius fasciolatus
ACTAATAATGAGGTACAACCACGATCAGATGCTAGAAGCAGGTCATTAGTAACTCTAATTAGAGCAGTCTCAGTATTATGATACGGTCTAAATCCTGACTGGAAATCCTCACAGATACCATTTTTCTCTAGGAAGGAATATAATTGTGAGGATACTACCTTTTGTAGTATCTTTGACAGAAAAGAGAGATTTGAGATCTGTAATTAATAGATTTTTCGGGTCAAGTTGCAGTTTTTTAACGAGAGGCTTAATAACAGCCTGTTTAAAGGCTTTGGGGATATATCCTAATGATAATTATGAGTTAATAATAGACAAAAGATGCTTTATTTTTCATTAATTTAGTCACTATATTGAATAGATACCGAGGGTTATGTTTGTTTTCCTCTAATACAGATGAAAAGTTAGCATATTTTCCAGGCAAGTTAAACGAAACACTTCTAACTTTGTTTCTTCCAGCTACGCTCCTCTTCCGGCTGCTCTCTTTAGGGTGCGAGTGTGCTCATTATACCACCGAGTCAAACTGTTTTCTTTTACCTTTCTTAAGCGCAAAGGAGCAACTGTATCTAAAGTGCTAGAAAAGAGAGAGTGTATGGTTTCTGTTGCATCATCAAGTGTTTCTACGCTATTGGATGTGC
Source organism: Enteromius fasciolatus (assembly GCA_032361145.1). Taxonomy (NCBI): domain Eukaryota; kingdom Metazoa; phylum Chordata; class Actinopteri; order Cypriniformes; family Cyprinidae; genus Enteromius; species Enteromius fasciolatus. The sequence goes on from JAUMHR010000063.1 coordinate 20,692,560, forward strand.
TAAGGAATTCAGATAAATCAGGAAGATTACTTCCAAAGCAGTCTTTTGTGGTAGAGGTGATAGTTCTACCATACTTGTAACAGGGTGCAGAATTTACAGGTTTATCTATATGGAGTTTCTACAAGACTAGATAATGATCTGAAATATCATCGCTTCATGCTGCAGAATTTTAGCACCATTAACATCAATTCCACGTGACAGCTGTGTTGTACATGCAGTGTTATGCAAGGTTATGTAACAACTATGTAGCAGAATACTTTTCTAAATATTGATCATTGTATTTTGCATACTGTGTCATATAAATAGTAGACCCTTCACAGAATATTTTGCATTAAGAAAATGTATATAAAGAAATGTTTTCTGTCTGTCTGTCTAAATTACATATTACATTTATGCTGATTACATTATAAAATATATTCAACAAATATTTAGCAAATTGTTTTTTTTCTGCATTTAATATTTGCTTTATTACAGTCTTGAAAATGTAAAAAAAGAAATTAAAATTCAGCATTACAGTGATGATTTTTGATGGAAAATAATTATCTTAAAAATACTGTCACAATGCAAAAAATGTAGGTTGAATACATAATGCATATAACAATTGCAGGTAAATAAAATGAAAATTTAAGTTACTTTATGAAGAACATAAAAAGTGCAAAAATAAAAATAATTAAATGTTAAATTTAATATTTGCATTTCTAACTATTTCATTGCACTGCTAAAAGATAAGGAATTATACACAAACTTTGAGTTCAAATGCAAAATAACCACATCTTTGCTAAATATTTGCGTATTTGCATGGGATATATTATATCTCATAATCTAGTATGGGATAAAAAGTAAAGTCTAAGTGCATTTGTGATTTGTGGACAACAAAAATAATAATAAGGGTCAATTTCTTTTTTAAATTGAGAGTAATACATAAAGTGAAAGCTGAATAAATAAGCTTTTGATTAATGGTTTGTATAGTACAATATTTGGCTGAGATACAACTATTTGAAAATCTAGAATATGAACAAAATATTGAGAAAATCACATATAAAGTTTTCTAAATTAATTCAAAAATTAAGTTTTAATATATTTACAGTAGGAAATGCACAAAATATCTTAATGGAATATGATCCTAATGATTTTGGCCTCAAAGAAAAATTCATAATTTTGATCCACACAATATATTTTTGGCTACTACTAAAAATATACCTGTGCTATTGATGACCAGGCTCACAATTATGCATTGCAGAGAAATTAGACAGTTGATTACTTAGTTGTTTATCTGTGATTGGCAGGTGGTGTGTATACTGCAGTCTCTGGCTAGTCTGGAGGCTTGGTTGGAGGCGGTGGAGCTGTCCATCAGGCAGGCGTCTCTGGCAGGAGACCCCGAGTCCGTGAGCGTGGCGGAGCAGGAGAGCTGCCAGCTGGAGCAGGAGCTGGAGGCCAGACGTCTGGAGCTAAAGAGCCTTACACAGGAAGTAGATCATCTGAGCAGTCAAAGACATCTTCACACTCAGCTGCTTCCTGCACGCCTGAAAGACGTGGAAATGAAGTATGTGTCGCTTGGACAATACGGATAGACAGTGTTTAGGTGTTTGGATGTCTGAGTGTCGCTGTTTCTTTCAGGTTCAGCAGTGTGCAGACGGCACTAACCCAGCAGAGCTCGGAGCTGAAGGACACGCGGATGCTCACCGAGTTCCTGGAGAAGGTGGAGCTTGAGGAAAGTCACTACAGCACCCTGGGACAGGTTAGCTACGGCTTGTGTTTTTATGGTTTATTTACATTAATGCATTTGGAAAGTGCATTTATCTAAAGGGATTTACAATGCATTGAAAGTTTTCTTTTCTTTTTTCAAATGTAAATATTACATACGTAAATGAATATCAGTTGGATTTGCATTAATCATACTTATATGGAGGAATTTCAGAGGATCCCCAAATCCAGGTGTGAAAAACTTGTGGCATCTTTCCCATGTATTCGATCAAAAGGGTGCTTCTACTAAAAACTGAGCAAAGGGTCTGAATACTTGACCATGTGATATTTATATATTTTGTAATAAATCTGCAAAAATGTTAACAATTCTGTGTTTTTCTGTCAATATGGGCTGCTGTGTGTACATTAATAAAGAAAAAAATGAACTTTAATGATTTTAGAAAATGGCTGCAATATAACAAAGAGTGAAAAAAGGGGGTCTGAATATTTTCTGTACCCACTGTATATACACAGTTTTTGTACATCAAATATTTTTTTTATTATTGGATAATGGCCATTATTTTAAAGCTCTGTAAATCGGATATATCCACAAGTAATGCAATGTAAAAATCAATGGGTTTTTGTAACAGAAATATTTCTTAAAATTATTATGTAAATAAGTTTTTGAGTTCTTCGTTGAGTTCCGGCTTCTTGCCTGACTTCTGACACAACATATGAGATAAGTTGCATCATACGTCGCATCATAAGTTAGCCGAGAAGCCGGAACTCTGAAACAGCTGATTTTTTAAGGCCACGAAAACTGCACCTAGTGGTAAAGAATAAAATTAGCATTTTCATTCAGACCAACACGAAAAGACCAACAAGTGGTAATATGACAATGCTTCATTTTGAAGGGAAAGTAAAACGGCTTGGGACACATTTAAAAAAAAAAATAATCTTTTCAACGATTCAGAGTTGACTCTTTCTTTTGCAAGACAAAAACATTTATACACTGTGCACTTTCAAATTTAAACTTTGCAGGATGTTTTCATTCACTAAGAGCTGTTATACACCGCATGAAAGGTAATTTAAAAAATCCATAATAGAGGCACTTTAAAACAACGACTACAATATTATCGCAGACAACATATATCGCTCAGCCCTGGTTTATTTCTTATTTTACTGTCTTCCTTTAGCCACTGTGCAGTGAGCTGGACCCTGGACCATCTCTTCTGGGCTTGCCGGTTAAGGGACACCATGAGCCCCTGATGGAAGCCATTAGGAACCCCGTGAAGGAGCTCAGAGAAGCAGTGGAGATGCTCAATGACACGGCGCGGGAGAGGGGTCGCTCACAGTCACATGACCAGAGCATTCAAGAACTGCTCTCCAGGGTGTGTAGAGTCCGAAATTAACTTTTGTTGTGTTGAGTCAGACCTGGCAAGAAAGATGTGATATGTAAGTATTCACTAAGTGTTCTCGTTTCCCAGCATGCTGTGGTGTCGGTGCGTGTGGAGCAATGTCTACAGCGCTGTGCTGAACTCGCTGTAGACGTGCTGGAGATGGAGAGTGAGATGGCTGTGAGATGTGAGCCAGATCGTTGTGGTCTGGATGACCTGCAGGAGTACCAGGACCAGCTGGAGGTATGGGTGAACTAAACATTACTGCAGGACTGCCTGAAGAAAAATAGTGCAAGTGTTTATGGTGTTTTATCTTACAAATCCTGGCTCACATTTTCCCTTATTTTTAGGACAAGTAAAATATTTTGCAGTACTACCTTGTTTTTTGTGAGTTGTTAATTTTCTCTTAACAATCTTATTGCTGTAATGCACACTCACACACTTAATTTTTTTTAATGAAATTAAATGAAAAGTTATTTATATATTATTATATATTTTTATATATCACATCACATCCTATCACAATAATTTTAAATATATGTTATTGTTGTTGTATAATTTTTATAATATATTATTATTTTAAGTTATTATTTTTTTTGATAATTAATAAAATAAGACTAGTGATTTTTATTGTTGTTATTATTGTAATTGTCATGGCTGTTAATTAACAAAAAATATAATTCTGTAGTCTTTTTTTATAATAGCAATAATTATTCTTCTAAATAATAATATATTGTTATGATTTATTTTTATGGCAGGTATAGTATGATAGTAGTGATATTGCTAAAATATAGATGATTTTATACATGCAGAGTTTGTGCAGTTTACCTATGTGTGTGTGTGTGTGGTTTTTTTTTTCATGAGGTAAGTCCAGGCAAGCCATCAAGCATTTTTGCAACACAATAATATGTCAGAAGAATTTACCATTGAATATGCTCTTAGAACAGGAAGCATCTTGTTTGCCAGGACTCTGTGACCTCCCGGTGTTGATCTAATGGAAATGTCTTTCTCCCACTTCTTATGATGAATTTGTTTTAGCACATTGTTTTTAGAATCTGTTTCCTGTTGTGGTTGAAGCTGGACATCCATCGAAGTTTAGCCAGACCCTTGTTTTGTTCAATAGATGTTAATGAAGTGAGCCCACACATGCCTTTATTATCCACACAGGACTCCATTGTGTGCAAGTTTTTGGCGTTTATGATGTGTATTTGTATGTGTCGGCTGATTCATTTGAGAGTGCAGCATTGTGCGGGTGCGTTGCGATGCAAAAATACCTCGATGGCGTGCGAACACATCTGTCTGGAAACCCCAAAGCACAAGAAATGACCTAATGGCTCATACTAAAATAGTTGATGCTCATGCACAAAGCATCTTGACAATCTCTGTTTTGCAGCAACGGCTGGATTCTTTTTAATGCTTTTAATTAGCTTCAGAAACTCTGACAGTGATGCATATGTGAAGCATATGGTTCCTTTACCAGATTTAAAGCACTGAAAGTGTGAAGCAGTAAGAGTTTGTAAAAATAACATGTGATGGACATATTGCAATTGAGGGCTCTTATGATGTTGTTATTTTGTGCGTTTGGTTTAATGCAATGTGTTTATGTGGTTTAAGTGTCAAAAAACACATTATTTTTCACATATTGAACATTGTTTCTTCTCTAAACCCTCCTCCAGAAACATTTCGATTTGTCTAAAGCTCATCATTCTAAAAAAGCAAGGTGTTTTCTGATTGGCCGAATACTGCAAGCATGTGGCAGAAATGTTACGTCCCTCAATTATAGCATGATGCCGCGTCCAGGCACTATGACACCAAAACAATAAAACACATTACAAACATGGCATTTGTTGCATCCAGTGGAAACATAATTACTGATTATCAAACTGATAATAAAACTGTCGTTTTACGCGTTGTGTTACATCACGCCTCGTAAATATAACACCATGTCTGCATTTGTGATCAGAAAAACAACTAGCACTACCCTTCACTGCTCAAAATTCGCAGTTAAATAGTAAGTAGCATGTTCTTTTAATAAGAAAACATAACTACCTTAAAAGTTGTGAGTCAGAAGCATCAGCCTGTCCTTGCAGATGTAGAATAAAAGCTATTAAAGGGTGGTGTGGGCAAGGGATCTTTATGTATGCACTAAGACCTTGTAACACTCCAAAGAGAAAGGAAAACTGGAAATCACATCGTATGACCCCTTTAAACACGTGTTTTTTTTCTTCCAGGCTGAACACGGGCTCTTGGAGGAGGAAGTGGAGGCCATGGCGAGTCTGGCCAGCCGTTTGTCAGACGTGTGTCTGGAGAGGATGAATGCTGTAGAGACTGAGATTCAGACCAGCCTGAACGCCTGGGACGAGCTTAGCAGAAGTGTGGCTGAAAACAAGAAGAGGCTCCTGCAGTTTGGACACCTGCGCCATTTCTTCAGGAACTACTTGGCAATGATGTAAGTCAATGATAAAACAATTAAATGAGACCTTATTTTCTCACTTGTTAAAGACTGACATCACAAAAACACAATGCAGGTCATAGTTTACACTAAAAACAAAATAAAGGAATGATTTTTAGGACCATTTAACTTTTTTGCATTTGACTATTTACATGACATGACTGGGACAGCTCTCCCTAAAATTTAAGTAATTAACTAATTAATAATTAAGTGTCAATACACATGAATCACATTAATAATACATAGAAAATACTAATATAAATGGGTTAATTACATCCAAAATAAGTGTTAACATAATATGAGTGTGTACTGTGTGTGTGTGTATGTATATATATATATATATATATATATATAGTTATTTCAATTTTACTATATATACTATTTGAATTGAGTTTTGTATACTATTATTATATATTACACTATTATTATAGATTGTATTTATACTTATATAGAGTCATTTATAAATATTTTTTGTGAAAAGTTTCGTCTAAAATTTATATTACTGTAATTCAATTAGTTATAATATAATAATAATGCAATTTAAAAAGAAAACTAAATTAAGTATAATTATTATATTACAATTGTAATAAAAACTTTTTTTAAAATTCTTATATTACAATAAAATTTTAATTTTATTATAATAAATTAAAAGCAATTAAAAAAAAGATTGATTTGAACTTTACTTTAAATACTAAGTAAACTAATGGGAATTTGAAAGCAATTGAACATGATAAAAAAAAAAAATGCCAAAATAATGCTGAACAAAAAATACCAAATATATAATTATTTTTTGTTTAGTATCATCCCCCCCAATTAAATTAAATGTCTGGATGCATTACAGTAATGTAAATTTTGGGGAAACTTAATTTCCATGAAAATAATCCCATAAAGTAAAAACTCAAAGTGGTCCTCCTTTTTTGTTTTAGGGTGAAATGTGACCTGGCCATGTTTTGGTGTGATTCCCCAGGAATGTTCTATGAATATAATTTGCAAAGCTCATGTTTGATTTATTGATGGGAGATGTCCGTTCACATTGTGTTTTCTTCATACGTTTGGAGAAGCGTCTGGTGAGCATCATCTTGAGCTGTGTGTGTTGGCCTGGACTGCTTGTCTTCATCTCTCTGCCGTTCATCTTCTCTCCCACAGCTCTTGGACAGAAGACACCCGCTCCTGCATTTTCTCAGAAAGTGCTCTGCGTCAAAGCCGAGAGAACCAGGAGCCTCTGGTTAAGGTTCTGGATCGGCAGATCGAGCAGAAGTTCGAGGAGTTTGATCAGCTCGCCGTGGCTGGAAAAAAGCTCTTTGATGACGAACATCACCTCAGCAAAATGGTATGTAAGCTGTCTTTAATATCTGCTTCAGAGGCATTGCTCAACTGATATATATACAGATTTTGTAACTCTATATTCTCTCTAAGTCTCCTATGAAAGAACAACCTCAAGGTTTTTTTGTTCCCAATGTTATTTTTTGTGCAGATCAGAGAGAGGATGGAGGAGCTGAGGAGCATGCTGGGATGGATCTTGGTCCACTGGAGGGCTCAGAAGGATCAGCTGTTGAGCAGACAGAAGTCTGAAGAAGCTCAGACAGATGCCATTTACTCCGAGGCTACGGTCTGCAGCCCGCAAACACGGGTACAAGCATTCCTTTTAATTTATCTTTTCTTTGTGGAATGTGACTTGTAATTCCTCAGTGTTCATGAGATCGAAGAAGTCTCCTCATAAGGCATGCTAATTCTGCCATTGTTTAGGTGGAAACCTCACCTGAGGTCTCTCAGATGAGAACAGACAGCCATGCAAGTGCGCCCCCTGGTGATGTGGAAGACGGTTTGCAGCACAATTATGGATATGAGGTGATGCAAAGTGTCGGTCTTAAAGGAAGCGATGCTGGAGATCATGTAGAGAGGCCGGACTCACCATACCTTGTCCTAAAGGAACCCAGTCCCTCAACTTTAGGAGGCACCGTCAACCTCATCCTCAGCTTTAGTAACTCTGGAGACACACAGATCCAGGTACAGGCGCCTGGCAAGGAAGGTGCTAAACCAGTGGCTGAACCTTTGCACAGGGTGAGCATGATTAAACATCACAATTACACTCAGTCAAACCCTATTGCACTTATATGCTGCTCTGTGTTTGATATCCCTCTCAGTATCCTCACATTTCCCTCTCTTTCCTCAAAAACACCCTTCTCTGTTTTATTTTGTTCCGCGTTCCCCTTCAGCCTGCTGAGTCTCACTCTTCTGCCTCTAAAAGCTTTTGGAAGCGCTGCCAGGGGCTTTTTGGTAGTTTAAAGAGAAAGAAAAAGATTTACCGACACAGTGCAGAAGAGGTAAATATTGTTGGTCGGTGGCCCTGCACGAGAAAACAGAAACATGGTAATTGTGTGCAGTGCTGGGTAGTAACTGATTACACATAACCTGGATTACATAATCAGATTCAGATTATACAATGTTGTAAAATACTTGTAATCAGACTACAGTTAATTTTTTATTAATTACATAGTTGCATACTATTGACAAATTAGGAAGTATTCATAATTTCATTATCTTTAAAATTTTCCTTTCTAAAATAGCCTGCTGCTAAACATTTTCAGTGTTGTGGACATTTACACAAAGATTAGTCATCTGACTATAATTACACAGAAAACTGATTACACTACGTTTGACATAAAAAAAAATTAGGGTTTGCAAAAAACTTTTTTTCTCAACATCCCAACATTGCATCAACTACTGGTTGATTTTTTTTTTTTCTCTAAATTGCAATTTAGACTTTTATCTCAGAATTGTGCAATATAAACCCGCATGTTATAAAGTCACAAAGGTGAGATGTAAACTGCCAATTCTGTTTTTTTTTTTTCTTTTTTATTTCCTCAGAATTGCGGGATATAAACTCACAATTACAAGAAATGTAAAACCTTTTCTAATTTTATATCTTACAGTGGTTACACAAAACAGTCAGAATTGAGAATTTATATCTCGAATTGTGAGGGGAATAACGTTAGAATTGGGAGATTAAGTCACAATTGACTTTTTAAAATTATTTAGCGGTGGAAATGGGCTTCCCTGCAAACATAATCAAAAAGTAGTCTGATTATATTCCCTAAAATGTGTAATGTAATGGATTACGTTACTAAATAAAATTTTTGTGTACAGTTTGTGAGAAATCTACCCAGCTCTGCGTGTGTGTGTGCATGAGGATTGTAGTGTGATGGACTGACTAACATCATGATCTTGAAACATCTTGTCATATTTTTTTTATTACCAAAGCATTGCAGTACATTTCAGAATTATAGTATAATAGTATTCTATTCTGAAATATCGCCATTGGCCTGACCGTTTATTTATGCATTGGTTGGAAAGTCGGTTTAGAGGAAATTGCAAACAGGTATGGGCAGGTAATTTAAAGATGTCGGAGGAAATAGCCACTTCCAATGATCTCATTTTGAGCTGCCGGTATATGGGAAGTATTAGAATCCGGGAGGAGAAACTCTTCCAAGACTCATATAAAGCCTCATTTCAAGCATTCGGGTTGTTTACAAAAATGTCTTTGGGAATATTTTGAAAGTAATTGCAGTGAAAATAAAAAGTGTGTGTTTCTTGGAACGGTTACAGGGTCTTAAAATATAGTAGCGAATAGTAGCCTTAAATGGTTTTGCAATATCCTTGGGACTTTTATTATGCCATTAGAGTCTGTGAAATAAAAACTTTGGTCGGTATAAGGAAGTTATTTTGGTCATTTTGCCCATTGCTGTAGGTTTGCAGCTCTCATGTAATCCGGTATTTTTTTTTTTATATCAGGAGGATTACCATTTGTGGGAAAGTGTCTAGCTGCTGTCATATCATTTAATTTCATTTTTTCTGTCAGCAGGATTGTATTTTGTGCCCTTGCAGCTACCAGCACATATAAAACCTCTCATAATAAAAATGAGACCCTAGAAATCAAAATTGCTAAAATTTTGAAATGATGATTGAAACATGTGCATTGAGTCTTCTGCACCAGTACAATAGCTTTGCGTCAGGAACTGAGCAAACTTTACGTTTAATTAAGTTTGATTGTTGATTGAATTTTGTCATGGACAGCCCTACTTTTTACTCTTTAAACTATTGATCTATCATGACAAAGGACTCTCAAAGAGGCCAGAGGTTATTATTAGATCTAAAGATTTGCTGCAAATCAGTTCTTTTAATCAGATATGCATGAACGGAGAAAAACAATGACAAAAGAAACAGGTGATAAGGGAGATGATAAAATGCATGCAGTGGGGTTTTTCACTCTTATGTAAGCTCTCTTTAGGGCTGATGTAAACCCATGACAGCAGCGCAGTGCTGAGATGTGACCTCACCCTTCGCTTCCCATGATCGCTGAGATTTGAAATGGGTCCCAGCAGGAGCAGGGGGGGGGTGCTGGAGAATTTGTTGTGAACTTTCTTGAAGACCTTCCTGACTGATCTGTGGGTAATTTATGGTCTGGGGCTGCCAGAGCAGCACAAGATTAGTCACGGGGTGAAAGGTCAAGCCATTACAGCTGTGTATGACGACATGTTTAAGAGCAGATGATTCTTATTAAGCCCAGAGTTAACAAAAAATAAATAAATCAAATTTGCCTGTGAAGTCATGCTAGTGTTCTTTTGTTGATGCTGTTCTAATGCGAACCTAATGCTTTTGCATTATTATTGGTGTTTTGTGTTGCTTTTTGATGTAAGCAACCACTCAGAACACCAAAGCACAACCATCTAGAACATCAAACACACATGCCTTAGCAACTGCATAGTAACACCCTGACAGCTATTCAAAACATTATAACTCCCTGTGAATCATCTAGAACACATTAGCAAATACATAGCAGTGCCTTTGCAACCAGTTCAGAATAACTGCATAGTAATGCCCTAAAAACTGTACACACCATACCTTAGCAATAGCATGGCAAACCTAGAAAACCTTCTATAAAATATCATAGCATCACACTTAAAAACATAAGCATATAATATGGCCTGGCAACTACCCAGAATCCTGTAGCGACACCTTGGCAACCACCTGGAAAAGCCTAGAGAGCTTGTGGCCTTGCCAAAAATCCAGAACACCAAAAGCAAACGTTAGCAAACACTAGAATATTAGCAAAAGCATAGCAATACAAAAAAAACTACTCACAACATGTTAGTAACCACATAGTATGTAGCGTTTACAACATACTGGTGGTGTATTAGCAAGTTTTGCATAATTTTTCTTCAGAGAATGAATTGTTTATTTTATCCCATAAGAATTGTGAATTCCAGCTGCTTAACATAAGCATTGAAGGAAAAGATGTTTCAGCATTTTAAATGTTTTTTTTCATTGCAGATCAATGTCATCATTCATCAGTAACAAATGTGAAGCAACATGTCTGTGTTTTTGCTTAGGAATGCTTTGCTTGAGCCAGGCACTCACAGAAGTGCTGTGTTCAGATACTAAAACACTTATTTTCATAAATGGTTATACAAATAATCATTTTTCAGTGTTTGAATTGCGAATTACACTGGCCACTAAAAGTATTTGAACACTTAAGCCACACTTAAAAATGAATGTCATTGCATAGGATGATAAAATATTAGACCAGTCACATTTGTTATAAAGATGATGTAAACAATGTAAACAATCACATTTACATAATCCAAAACGAAGAAACATTCTGGTTGTGCAACATGTTCATTAGTAAATGTCATGAACTACACCTGTGTTTATTTGAGAAAATTCATTCATTAAAAAATGACACCAACAGCTGTCTGCAGATGCCACTTTTATATATTTTGTTTTGCAATGCAATGACATTCATTTTTATGTGCGACCTAATCAACCAAATGCTTTTTAGGTGCACTGCACATCAGATAATTAGCATGATATATCTTTGAAAGGTGAACTTTGAGTTGAAGTGTGATACTTTTGCATGCTATGCATTTTATACATGGAAGAAAAAATGTGATAACCCTCTTAAACAATCTTTCCCATGTGTGTTTTATAGGTAAGTACTTACTTGCATGTTACGGAAAACAACACAGCAGTGTATGAGAGTATGACGCTTCCCCAAGACAAAGCTCCAAGGCCCTCCTCATCCTCTCCCAGGACCTCCCTGTATACTCTCTCCTCCCCTTGCACCTCCCCATACTCCTCGTCCTCCATTGAAGACACCCTTCAGCAGGCCAACAACCTCCTGCCAAAGAATGGCAACATATTAATCTTTAGCAGCCTGAAGAGGAAGAGCAAGAAGGTGAAGAAGAAGAAAGATGACCGTAGACACACCATTCAGAAGATCATGGGAGAGGATCTTTCAGAGGAGACTGATTTGCCACCTGTACATGAACCGGAGACATACAATACACATACTTGGCCCCTGAAGGAAAGGAAGAAACTGAAAAATGCAAGGAAACCAAACAGTGATGGAACTCAGCTTTTGGACTACATAAAGAACCCTTTAGTGAAAGACATAGATGAAGAGTGTTCTGGAGAGGTTAGATCTCCAGTTCACAGCATCGTAGAAGTTGCCACCAAAGGACATGTGAAGAACCACTGCAGATTTCTGTCCTTGGGTTCTGTGTTAAGCTTCGACCTGCCCAAGGATATGAGCCTTATCCCTAGCATCCAAGATGTCATCACAATTGGCCCTCCTGAGCAAAAGAAAACCAACTTTCATCACCAGGACTCTCAGGTTGATCGACCGACAGCTCTGAGCACCTTTAAAACAGTCCGCTCACCTTCAACCCAAAAAGAAGAGTCCAAGCAAATTTCCCCAGGTGAAGTAACCCTCAAGATTGATGGTAAAGAATCCAAAAAGATCAGCATTGACACAGATTCATTTACTGAAGACGAATTTCCTCCTCCACCTTCTCCAGTTGTTGAAGACATCCCATTTGAAGAGAATCATCCTTTATCATTCAGTGACTTGACCAATATCCAGAAGAAACATCTGTCTGAAATCAGTATAGTGCCCAAAGAAGAGGTGGTTAGTTGTAACGCAAATGTGACTCAACTTGAAAACAAGGAGAGCTACTATGTAAGTCCTCCAGAAGATGCAATCCAAGGGATAGCTAACCACAACTCAACTGCACCAGAGATTCATGTATGTCCTAGTGTTCATACCTTGGTTCACAATCTTAATGGACATGTGTTCCATAGGCCAGTGAAGACCTCCAGCACTCAACAGTTAAGTCCCAGCCATGCATCTCATGTGGTGTTGAACTTCAGAGCCAATGGAAGAGAGGACTCGGTGGACTCTGGTCACTCCAGCTCTGGAAGCTTCAAGTTATGTGCTGAGGGTCCATACATAGACTCCTCAGATTGTCCAGTGCCCAAAAAGACCATTGGGAAAGTACAATCCCTGGATGCAGAAGTGTCCAACAAGAACTTTGGGTTCTCCAAGGACAAGAGCATAACCTTATCTATCGATATTGATGATCCAGTTCATCCTGACCATCAACAGTTTGAGCAGGAAGAGGAGGAGCTGGAGGACATATGGAACCACACCAACAGCTACCGAGAGAGTCTAAACTCTGACATCATGTATAATGGCTACCAGGCCACATCATCTCCAGACCAACACAGGGAACCCTCGCCCAAAGAACAAGCAGTGCTCTTCAGGAAGTTGGTCACGGCCTCTGCACCCAACCTTCTTATGGCGGAGTTCAGACTGCCACCATCTGTCCAGACTGTGATGGGTTTTGGGAAGCAACAGAACCCAAGAGAAGAAAGGCATATTCTGGATAAAGGGGACAGGAGGTCTTGGGCTGCATTCACTCAACAGGAACAGATTTACAAGCAAGTGGCTGTTAATGAAACTGCTTCAGATATGGTGAAACTACCTGAAATACAGGACCAGCAAAAGTATATCTATCATTATAGAGAGGAGGAGGAGGAGGAGGAGAAGGAAACAAGTTTTCTAAAGGTGAGGTCTATAAGTTGGCAGTCAAACCCTGTTAGATGTGGTTTAGGACTTTAGTCAGGGGTGTCCAACCCTACTCCTGGAGGGCCACTGTCCTTTAGAGTTTAGCTCCAACCCCTGTTTAACACATCTGAATTAGCTAATCAAGGTCTTTTAAGGCATACTTGAAATTTCCAGGCAGGTGTTAAGGCAAGTTGAAGCTAAACTCTGCAGGACAGTGGACCTTCCAGGACTGAGCTTGAAAAGTCCTCCTCTTTGAAGGCCAATGTCTTGTAGTAAAGGACACACACCTGAACCAAGAACCTCAAGGTCTTCATGATTACTAGGAACTTCCAGACATGAGTGTTGAGGCAAGTCAGAGCTAAATCTGCAGGATGATGGCCTTGTGGTTTAAGTTGCCTGTTTAATTCCTACTCCAAGAGCACAACTGAGCACACCTGAACAAGCCAATCAAGGTTTTCGAGGCATGCTAGGTTTTACTAGGCATACTAGAAACCAGGGAGGTTTGTTGGGTCAAGTTGGAGCTGAACTCTTGGCTTATGCTGCCTTGAACACATCAGAATGATATTTATGAGATGAGAGCCACCCAAGTGTTGTATTTAGTAATAGAATGCTTTGAAAGCCTTGAATTTCTGATTTAGAAGCTTGTCGAGGACAAAATGGTGGATACCTTACATTTCCCGTCATTCTCTGTGGAAGCAAAAATGTTTTTCAATGATGCAGTTATATTAAATGGCTGAAGTAGGAACCTTCAAAGACGATTGAGGGATTTAATGGAAATCTTTACCCTCAAATAAAGTTGTTGCCAGCATATTTCATATAATTTTGCCCATTGTTGTAGTTCTAGTTAGCACACGTGTAATCTGTTTTTGTCATCCTAATTAATGCATTGACATGTGTTTTCTCTCCACAGGACCAGTCCATGAGCCTCCTGTCTGTTCATATGGAATTGGATGGGATAAATGACAATGATATCCAGGTATTCAAAGTATAATTGCAGACCAGATACAAGAACAGAGTATATGCTAAGAGTTGGAATGGAGAAATAGTTATTGTATTTCACCGTATCAAGGTTTTTAACTCTAGTCTTTGACTGTTGTTTTTCAGAGTGGAAGAGAAGAACTGGAACTTCCATCAATGGAAGGTACACTGGAAAGGAAACACAAACTACAACTGGGTGGAAAGAAAGTAAATATCACAATTACAGATATTTTCTTGACCCTAATCACAACAAATAAGCATTTTGACTGCGTTTACACTGGCCCAAAAAAATCAGATTTTTCTTCTTAAACAGATTGGGATTTGATGCATGCGTGTAAACTCAAAAATCCGCACAAAATCCGATTTTTTTCACAACTGATCTGGGTCACTTCCAAATGAGAATTTTAATCTGATACACATCCGATATCTGGACATCCGACCTACGTCTGAATTTACATTCCCCGTGGAATTCCTAATGCAAGGGCAACATATTTACCCATAAAGACAGCGTTAATGCTGGCTAATTTTATTGGGTAAATGTGACTAAAATGAGACAAATGAAAACTACTGTTATTTTTTGTTCTTTATTCGTTCAGTCAGATTTTGTGCTGCAAACATCCATGACAACTGTTGTCCATGCTTGAAAATAATAACAGCCACTCAATGTGAGTTATAAATCATTTTAATAGCACAACCATTCAGATTCTAAGGATCTATCATGTGCGTAGTAATGCCATCACTGACAATCATTTAGAGTGGGAATTAATGTAAAGTTAATGTAAACAGGCCAAAAAAATCGCATTTGTGCATTAAGATTTGCAGTGCAAATGCAGCTTTTGTGTCCAGTGCCTCGTGCTTTTACCTGCAGGCTACTTTGGTAGAAGTCAAATTAGGTTGAATTTCGGTTGGTCTTTATGTAACCAATAAAATACATTTACTATTTTAGGCACCATTCAGGACATGGAACTCCTATCATGCTGTGCTATACAAACAAACAATATGTTTCTATCAGGACAGGAAAGATACACTCAAGGTAAGCTTGGAGACTTCATGTTCTGGCTTTGCAACCAAGTAGAAAACTTTGTGTTCCTTTATTGCAAACAGACATCATTAGTTACATTGCAAGGTTGAACTGTGATTAAATTGTGATTGAATTAAAGCAGCTGTAAAGCATCTAAGGGTATGAGTTTAGCTAAAATGACTCTATATTTGTGCTCCACAGAGCTGTGTGACCAGCCTTCCTCTAAATCTAATTGGAGCAGTGTGTGAACCATCGCCAGAGTACACCAAAAAACCCAACTGCTTCTGCTTGAGGTAATTGATGCACAACTCTCATGTTTGTCTTAGTTAGAGATGGAAGTAGTTGTTTAAATCATTTTCACCTGCACATATTTATTTGAAGGACTTCACTTTTCTCAGATTGCAGGACGGATCTGAGTATCTCCTCAGTGTATCGTCCCGATTTATGATGAAGAAATGGATCCTCAGAATCCAAGCACACACTGGTAATACACCATATGCTATCTGTCTGTATGCTAACAAGTTTCAATTAAAGCATTATATGACCACAGTCATATTCACATAAAATCCTCTTATCTCTACAGCGTCTAGTGATTCTGTAATGAACAGATCAGCATGTCATGGCTCTTCAGCTTCAGCAACGCTCCCTCGACATTCTCCTGCTATCAGCGGCTGTCAGTGTGGAGATAAATGTCACTGCTCCATGAGAAGTTATGTCACCACTACCGTTTTAGCACAGAGTCAGCCCACCTCAGGACGAACCAAAGAGATCATAGTTCACACCAGTGACGCTCTGCAGATCCACCGAAGGCATCAGGACCTGTTGCTCCCCTCGTTCTCAGATGCGGGACATTGTGGTGAGAAACTGTGACTAATACAGTTCAGTGAACTAAGAAAAAAAAAGAGTAGACTTTCCTGTAACCGGACACTTTTGCCAACAAAAATTGTGGTTACTTTGCATTGGTTCACAAAAACAAAGTGATAGGGGAAAAAATATATAAGGCTTCTGAAAATTCAGCTTTTCCGTCACAGCTACAAATTACAATTAATATGATTTATTACATCCAAAATAAAAGTTTTTGTTTACGTAATATGTGTACTGTGTATATATATTATGTATGTAAAAGCACACACATACAGTATATTATATAAGTTTGCATGTATATACATTTTTATATTTATATTCTTATGTTTTATTATATATAAATAATATATTTAACATATATAGAACATTGTTTTCTTAAATATATACATGCATGTGTTTGCCTTTAATAAATATACACAGAATATGTAAACCGAAAATGTTATTTTGGATGCGAATAATCATTTGACAGCACTAGTAACAATACAAAACAGTTATTTTAAATTTTAATATTTCATATTTGATATGTTGTGTGTATATATATTACAATTTAGTTAAATGTTTCTGTTCATAACTATTTAATAGGGTCATACAACGTCATTGATTTAGTGAAATACATAATTTATAATATATGTCTATAAATTGTGTAAAAATGTGGTTAACTCCTTTTGTTAATAAGTTGACTGTAAGGAAACTATTTTATATTGCACTATAAAAATATTTGTTACCAGCATTTTGTCCTGTCCAGTTAAAAAAAAAACATTAAATATATAATTAAATATATATAATCTTAAATAAGTTACTTTTATGTATTTGAAAGCATGCTTGAGATAAATTTAGCTTTTAGTTTGACAGTTTCAAAGTACCTTCCTCAACACTGTGAACTAATGCGAGTGATAAATAAATAATATGCAAGACAAATATTTTAGGCATCCAAAAGAGGGCAGTAGAGGTCTCTGGACTGGGAGCTTCACACAGACATTGAGACATGGTCACATCTGTTCGCTGTCAGCGGTTTTCTATTTCTGGAAAAGCACTTCTGTTCAGCTCTGGATTTTGTCATTTCCACCTTGGTCACATTATTTCTCACCTCGAGTACTTTGTTACTCACTTATACTGTCTGCCCTTGTGCTGTAGAGGTTGAATGATTCCATTTTTTGTTTTCTCTCTTTTTCTGAAGACGATGAGTTTGACTCTCATGGCCAGTGTCTGAGACAGAAACCGTCCTGTATGTCCACTAGTGAGGGCTGGACCAGCGCAAAGAGACGCTCACACTCCTTTACCTCAGGTACATCTGAGTCACATTTGACACATCAATTAGCACTGAATTCAGTTGTACTTAAACTAAAATAGGGTCTTATGAAATCATTGTTTTTTTGGTTGTTTTTTTTTTGTTTTGTTTTTTTATTCAGTTATTCAATATTTCTAGGCTGTGTTTTACTGGTTAGGGTCAGAACGTATGACATACAGTTGAACAACAATTTATTACAAGTTTACACACACAAAAAAATGCATGTTAGGTCTGTATGGTATGTTTTATTTATAAATATTTTTCCCCCATATTCCATTTTTTTAATTACTTTTTTCTGAATTCCATTTTAAAATTTAAAATAAATTTTAGTGATTTAAAAAGTACGTAATTAAATTAAATCATACAAATTTAACAGTTTAAGTTTAAAAAATCACAAATGATGGCCCTATGAAGTATATTTTGCTTTTCTTAAATTCTGGCCTGGTTTCATAGATGAGGCTAACCCCAGGATTAGGCCAAAGTTCACTTAGGACATTTAAGTAATTTTATAAGCATGCCTTACTGGTGTGTAAGGAAAAACACACCAGTAACACACCAAACACAGGCACTGACATGTTTTAAGATCAGTTAAGTTTCTTTCAGTTGAAACAGCTTAGATTTACATTTTAGTCTAGGACTTGTTTTAAGCGTTAAAAAGCATGAACAATCAGTTAAAATAATAAAACTTTAACAACTTATGGTTAACTGTATGGTTTATTACAAATTTATTATACAAAACTGTGGTATTGAAATGAAGGCATGAGACATTACCAAAATATGATTAAAATGTTATCAGGTTTTTTCAAGTACTCCTCGCTGCAGACTGTAGCGCGGTGACATCAGGTACTTACCTGACGTATGTGTATGTGTATGTGTTTACCGCGTGTGCGCACATCAATATTGCATTCATAATTAATATATTTACAGTACATTAACAGTAAGGGTAGGTTTAGGTTTGTTTGAGGTGTAGATATTAATAAAACAGGTAGCATTTTCTGATATCAAATTGTGCTACCTATTTTTTCATAGGAGGTAGCAAAATCTGATAAGGTAGGATGAATCGTGTTATAGACATACCATACGTCACTTTGCACATGCGCGGTAAACACATACCCATACACATACGTCAGGTACCTACGTCCGGTATAGTCTGCAGCGAGGGGTGTCTCGGTTTTTTGGCAACAGAGGTTTACTTTTGAAATTAAAACATGGGTGAATAGTGTAATTATTCCTTAAAAAATATTTAGTACTTTTTTTATATCTCTACAGCCACATATCAGAGGATCAAGCCTGTAGCGCCTCCTTCAGGCACAGGCCAGGACAGCAGCTCTAGCTACTCTGTGACTCTTTTCATTGGAGATGGTGAGATGCCGTCTGTCTGTAAAAGCACAACGAGGGCTTCGCCAAACAGCATCCGACAGGAGTCCTTCTCCGATCTGCCCATGAGGAGCTACATGAGCCTCCCGCGACCCCCAAACAAATCCGTCTTCAGGAAGTTCTTTGGGAAAAAGGAGTGACGGACACTTTCTGTGACACTGCAGGTCAAAGACCCAGACTGACATGTGCAGGACACAAGTTGAAAACATTATTTATGGATCTGTTGGAGAACCATTTGTTTATTCTTTTTGAATGAGATCTTGTATGATTGTGTTGCTGCGAGATGTGTGTTGTTCACTCCTTCGTCTTCAGCAAGCCGCTTTGATATCGGGATCATGAAGAGTTCAGTCAAAAACATTTGTCATCATTTACTCACTCTTATGTTGTTCCAAACCCATATGACTCTTTCTTTCATGGAACATTATGCATTTAGCTGCACTTTTTATCCAAAGCAAATTACAGAGGGGCAAAATAAATGATCACACAATTTAGAAGCAAGCTAGAGAAGAGGAGAAATGCTAAGAGGATAATGATTAAAAATATTTAAAGAACAATCTATCAACAGTCTATCAAGCTCCAAAAAGACAAAAACACATACCACACAGTATTATAACAAGAGTGCTTGTGACTCATCCACTATATACCAATTGCTCTGAAGTCATAGAACAGTTTTGTGTGAGAAACAGACCCAAATTTAAGTTTTTACCCTCTACCCAAACATTTTAATATGAAGGTCCAAGAAAACCTGATTGTGGGCCAAAAGTAAATACATTATATCCTAGCTATATTATATTGGTATATTCAATTGTGTATTCAATTATATGATAACGTATTGGTCTATTAAATCCAACAAAATTATTTTTTAAAACCATTTTATTTTTGCCATTTTTCCCCTTTTTATTCATATAGGACAGTATTTAAACAAGAAGTTTTGTTTTTTCAGGAAAATTCAGGTTTTTAATGAAAGCCCTTTTCCAGCACTAAATAAAAAGTTTTTCGTAAGCTATAAAGTCGCAATTTCAAGTTATAAAATCAGAAATGCGAGATATAAAGACAGAATTGTGAGATTCTGAGAATGTATCAGTATCTTTTTCCACTCATTATCTGACTTTATGACTCGCTATTGCAAGTTTATATCTTACGATTCTGAGAAAGAAAGTCAGAATTGTGACTTTGTATCACACAATTGTGTTAAGTCAGAATTCTGAGATATACCCCCAGTTTCACAGACAAGGCTTAAACTAGTCCCAGACTAAACTGCATGTTTGAGCTGTCTCAGATGAAAAT
>JAUMHR010000063.1:20776310-20791569 GCA_032361145.1 Enteromius fasciolatus
TGTGTGTGTGTGTGTGTGTGTGTGTGTATATATATATGTATATAATTTCATATGTTTATGAAATATACATTTTTGTTGTACCATTGTATTATTGCAGTATAAAAAAATATTTGTATGTAGTTTGCATTATTTATAATAAACAAACTATTATTTTGAATAATAATAATATTAATCAAATTTATGAAATACAATTTACTGTTGTAGTATTTAAAAATATAGTTTATTTTAATTATAAAAATTATATAAAAATATTATATTGAATAATAATAATAATAATAGTAGTTGTTGTATAGTCACACCGAATAGGTTTTTTTGTCGTACATGAACAAGAACATCTTCTCCTGTAGATGTAAAATTGTAGTTCCTGCAGTTACAAGTGTCCTGGAAGGACCATCACATACTCCAGGAAAAAGGGCCGTGTCTTTAGGGACAGGTGCTTTAATGTGGGCTGCTGGCCAGCAATTTCATTTGGACGGAGGATAGATGGCTCTGCTAACAGCCCATTTCTATTTTCTGTGGAGGAAGGATCTGGGGATTTGAGAGGGAAGCGTTCCAGCTGCTCCGGGGCAGACCGCTGACATCAACCATCGACTTTGGCTTGATAACTTCAGGAGTTCTCTTTGTCCTTAGCACACGTCTTCTTAAGGTGGCACAACCTGTCAATGTGTTGGGAAACGTGTCCGAACTCGGTTTATTACGTGACAGTACACTGTGTGTTTTTTTTATATAAGTGTGGCCTTCTACAGTTTAAAGTGAATCTTGCTTGGCAGGTTAGTTAAGCTGTTTATAGCTGTTTACCTGAATAGTGAAACATCTGGTTTAACCTCCTGGCGTTGGCAAACGCTCATGTGCGTTTTGAGGTGTCTTCTCGTGATGATGCCAGTTTTGAGTGAGTTTTGATCGTACAGATAAGAGCAGTACATCAGTCAAATCTGTGAAGGGTCTACTTTAATTTGTATACACATATAATAACAACACAACTTTGTGCATTTAGAAAATGAAGAAAACAAACAGGGTGCACTGTCTGCCACGTTGGTCTGCGTGATCTTCAAGCAAAGCCTCACTAAAATTAACTCCACACAGAGACATGAGGTTTAATTGATTTGAAGCTAACACTGCACTGTAAACACATTGTAAAGACATTTTCGAAGTAAATAAGAAAGATGATCAGAGAATGTTTAATCTTTCTACTTTAAACTTTCATGTTTAATATAATGTGCTGATAGTTTTTTCTTTGTAAATCTATCGATTTATGAGTGCAAATTGTGTCTACACCTTTTTTTTCAGTGTACACTTTTTAGAGTTATTTCAGAATAAGAAACCAGGTTTATGATAATATTTGTATAAATAAAATGTATTAATGTTTTGCTTTAGGGGTTTTCAGTGGAAGTTTTAATAAATAAGTTTCATTTTTAGTGTTTTTATAGTAATGTTTATAATTGATTTATTTTACCTTTTAATTGTCTTTATTTTAGTTATCTTAGTACTTGTTTATTGGGTCTTTTTAAATTAGACTTAAATTGTAAAGTTGTACTGTAATTGTTTGACAGTACTAATTAATAAATAAATAAATATGTAATATTAATAATAACAATAATACATAATTGCTTAAAATATGAAAAGTAAAATAAGAAACAAACTATGTTAATGGTTAAAACATTTAAATGTATCAATGTCTAATAGTAGTTTTTTTTTTGTTTTTATTCAATAATAACAATAATAATTAAATAATTAAAATATACATTATAATATTATACATTGTTATTATTATTTGAGTTATATAAAGTGTTATTTATTAAGTCATCAATGTCTAATAATTAGTACTACTTATTAAAATGTATTTATTTTATGTTTGGTATAATGACATGTAACCACACAATTTTGGCCAAACAGGCACAGCAAACCTGTTTTTAGGGGGGGGGTTTATGCCGTTTTAAATAGTTATCACAATTTTTATAAAAAAAAAAACACAAATCACAATTGTATTTCTCCTTAAATTGTGTGGCTCTATTTTAAAGCAAGTTTCTATTCTCATGTTCCTGTTCTCTGACTGAATGTGGTGTATCTCTGCTCTCCAGTCTTTTCTTTATTCTGTCTCGGACTCTGTTTCTCGCTGATCGTCCGAAGCGTGTTGTGCAACTCTTTCAGCCACCAACTGTTGATAAGCAAAGGGTGTGATTCCCTACAAAACCTGGCTATTAAATTCCCAGCGGGGCCTGACGCAGGCCTCAAAGGGCCCGGTGGCCGACGGGGCTCGTCTCATTACAGAGGAGCTCATAGACTCCTGACGGTTCGAGCGGCACGCTGGTGCTAATTTGACTGTCAGCTTGTGGTGGAGGCCTCCCGTCGAGGGCCCGAGTTATGAGCTGCAGATAAAAGGAAGGGTGTGTTTTGGGGGTCGCTGGATCTGTGTTCAGGGGGATCACATTTGCCCCAAATAAACACACACTCTTGAGAGTAGCCCGTCAATAGAACAGAATCTGTTCCCAGGACCTCAAAATGAACTTCTGAGGATAAAATACACACATTAACTGGTTTGACAGTTTAACTGCTTGAGATTTGGCCCGTTTTCATCTCACCTTTAATCTTTTAACTTAAATAAACATTTCATGCTTTAATGTTGGAGAATTGAGAAATGAATTTTAACATATTAAGCAAAAATATTAGCTTGAAATTTATTATTATAATTTTACAGTTAACATTTTCTAAATTACTCTTTCTTTTTTGACAGCAATAATATTTCTTAATTTGTTTTATTCAGTACTAGTAATAATGATGATGATTATCATTATTTCTAAAACTAAATGTAAAGCTAATATTAACAATAATAAAAATAATAATAATAAAAATCTTTTTTACAAAATAAAATAATAAGAGAATACCATAAAACAATAATAAGAGAAATTAAGCATAGTGATGATGAAGATGAAAATAATAATAATAATAATAATAATAATTATTATTATTAGTGGTGTTATTATTATTGATAAATATATATATTTAGTTATTATTCATAGTATTATTATTATTATTATTATTACTGCTGCTAAATAAAAAAATATATATGTACATACGAAATATAATAGTAATAATAATAGTAAGATTTATTAAGATGATGATTATTATTATTATTATTATTATACATGATTATGAATGTTTTAGTACAAAAAAAATTTATATTGCAAATAAAAACTATTACTTGCTATGTTATACTTGTTATATTTATTAAATACTAATATTAAAATGTGGTAACAATTATAATATGATTAAGAAAAACCATGATGATATGATAATTCTTAATTTTGTTACTGATAATTAAATTTGAGTGTTAAAAATATTTAACAATATATAAATATTAAATAATAACAAAGAATACATATTATTGCTAAATAAAAATGTTATGTATTATTTATTAATTTATTGTGACTTTGCGATACAATCTGAAAGCTTTGGCAAAACTGTGCAGCTCTTCAAATCAGCAGAGTGAAGCAGGAATTTCTCCTCATCTCACCTTCGGTCTTCTCTGCCCCTTCAAGGCTGTGACCCGCTCCTCTGAAGCAGAAATACAAGTGTTTGTGGAAGCGGAGATGCCAGGGTCTGGTTACCATCTCTCCTTTCTCGTTTGGAGCACAAAGTAAGGAATTTAATAATAGCCATCTGAATCACCTCAAGGTTAAAACAACGGCTCTTGAAGTTTGATTGAAAGCAGAGAGGTGGTGTGAAGTGTGAACTTGAGCGAGGTGTGAAATGCTTGTGTGTGTTTTTTTTTGTTCCCAGACAATAGACTGCAAGCTTTTTATTTAACCTGAATGAGCACAAATAAACATTGTTGGATAAAGGACGTACACGTTAGCCGAGTTTGAAAAGGAAAGTCTCTGAATAGGTTCATTACCTCATTTTGGCATTTGTCCATTCATTATTTATGATAGCCATTTAGTGCAGAAGGAGTCTGGTTATGGACTGTTATTTTAACTCAACTGATTGATGGGTTTACTACAAATAAAAAACATAATAGTTAAACTAAAGTAACCACACATTAACATGGTTTTGCTATACTAGCCATTCAGCTTCACCATGGTATTTGTGATTATACTGGCATTAATTATAATCAATCTGAATGACTATAGCAATGCACGCGTACAGAGTGCGTGATCTCTGTGACGCCCAGATGTACAAAACAGACCCTCTGTAATAAACACGGAGGTGTTAGTCCCGTCCGAAATGGTACATGAAAATCCCGGACATGTGATAAGAATCGAAGCTCACAAGTACAGTAGTTTAATAAACTAGGCCCGTCCGAATAGGGCTATTGTGCAATTCGGCTAGGTATACATCCACGCTAAAATATAAAGGTGAAAGTCATCATAGCTTGCGTAGTATAGACCCAGCTCGCAAAGCAACTTTTTGTATAGATTAACGGCGATATTTTTTTTTTTATCACGCAATAAGAGTCTGATAACGGCCCACCACTAATATATATATATATATAACTCTAACATTGAGTCATTGTCTCACGTTATTTGTACTGTATGTAAAGGTTTTTTTTCCCCTACTTTTTGCTGGCACACCATAGGACCCAGAGCAATTTTTATTTCTCAACTATCCATGTATATGTATGTAGAAGGTACAAAAGCTGTTCCTGGGGTTGGACATTTTCAAAAGGCACTTGACTGGCACTAATGGCATGTACACTTGAAGTAATAATATGTTTCTTTAGGGTGCTAAAATGCAGTCTTTAGGGGTAAAAAAGGTACAAATGTGTTTCCCAGTGACAGCTTTTATACCTTTTTTTTCCTGAAAGTTGTTAACGAAGAAATGCTCACATTTTCTTCAGAAAACGGTCAAATCTACTTGTGTGATTGTTTTATCAAATATTGAGATTTTAGTTCTTTTGTACTGTTAGAAATGTTTGTGGGTGTTGTGCTCAGAAAGTAAGTGTGAGTGTTTGACTTCTGTTGAGAAGGTTTAGTCAGGAGATGATCTCCTCTCAGGTTTTCTCTCAGTATCAGTGTACGGTGAAGCAGCATGCTCAAACTCTCTGTGGTGTCCTGACTTTACAGCACAGCTCTCCTGTCAGAGCCGGTTTGGATGATGTGGTGGGTTTGCAGTGACCCCTGCGCTCGAGAATCACAGCATTCAGCGCTTTCTGCCCAGCGTATCTCATGTCTTTAATTCACTCAGAAGTACAATGCATATAAAATACTGTGGCATTTTTGTGCAATTTGTTTTGTGCAATACTCAGAGTAAATATTTATGGGCTCAAATTATTATTTTTACCCCATTCACAAATCACTGCTACAGTATCACAATGTATATGACGTATGATTCTTTATAAATAATAATATTAAAATAGGCAATAAATTGTGCCCATGCACAACTCGCTACTATGGTGCTATAATATCTGCGGTGTGATTTATTATAATACAAAATTATTAAAAATACAATATTTAAAATACAAAATTAATGTTGTAAAACAAATCACAGTTTTTTTTAATATATATATATATAATAACAACAATAAAATAAAACCCCATGCACAACTTTCTGCCACAATATGTACATTTGATTTATTATAAATAATTGTATTGGAATAAGAAAAAGAAAAACAGTAAAAATTCAAAATCTAAGATAACATGCACAGTTCATTGCTACAATGACACAATGTCTATAATGTGATTCATTATAAATATTGATAAAAATATTAATAGTAAAAATTTGCTGTGAAAATAAAACAAACATTTTCAAATGAAATATATGCATTTTCTGTTACAATGCCACAATAACTACAATGTGATTTATTTTAAATATTTTTATAGAAATAAGTTTGAGTAAGCAGACGACTGAACATGAGGTTAAGTAAACAGGAATTCAATAATAATAATAATAATAAAAAAAATCAATAAATAACTTTTGCTTTAAATGGTTCTCCCGGTGACGGCACACTAATACTCCCACAGCCTCTAATCAGGCCACCGTGTCAAAAGATTATTTTAAGACCTGGTGAAATGGCACCAAAGACACGAAACCGGCCCAGCAAGCGACAGAAAATGAGTTCATCGCCATAATTAGTCTCGCAGAAGCCTCCCCCTCCACCTCCCCAATTTCATTTCTTTGGCCTTGGAGGTTGACCAAAGATAATGACTGCTGAGCTTTTCTCGTTAAAGACCTCTGTGTTGTGTGTGTGTGTCAGACCTCCCATCATTAGCTTCCTTCACACACACAGAAGGCCCAGTCAGAAAACAAGCCCTGTGCAAGGTCAGAGGTCACAGGGATGATGTATTTTTGCTGACCACGAAGTTGCGCTGCAGTCTGGGGCCCGTGTAGAGAAAGACTCGATGGAGTGCATTTATCATTGTCTGTGTTTTGTAGAGACCACCATGATGTGTAGTTTATGTGTGTGTGACAGATGTTTATTCTGTGCTGAACTTTCCAGAGCATTTACTCTCTCTGTCCCTCTAAACATCTGATCTATTAAAGTAAAGTATATATATATATATATATATATATATATAAACCCTTCTGCTCTTTTAACATTTGTGTATTTTAGTAGCAATGCACATTATATACATTTATAACATATACATAATACAGTGCAGCTATATTTTAGTTTGTTTATTTATTTATTTTATTTAGTTATTTATCATCTTTTTTTTTTTTTCTTAAAATGTGTATTTTTTTTATCAATACTTTTATAAATATTGGTCTACATTTTTTTTTTTTTTTATGAAATTATTTATTCTTTTTTTTATGGATCCATTAATCCATTGATCCATTTTTTAGTATATTTTATGTTGGTAATTCAAATAATTAACAGCTTATTGTAATAATTAACACTTACCTTATGTATGTATTTATGTACAATAAAATATTTTAAAATACATTTTCAGTCATTAAAATAATTAACAAGTTATTGTTAACAATTAACACATTAATTGATTTTTGAATAATATTTAAAAAAAAAATTATGTCAGCCAATAAAATAATTAATAGCTGTTTTTTGTGCAATTTTAAAATAAAATTATTACATTTTAAATTATGTAATTATAATAATTAAATGTGTTTTGTTATCAGAGATCACCTTAATATCACCACATCTCAAACTTCTAATTAATACCAATACCAATAATTCATTTCGGTATAATATAATTTTTTTTGGTCAGTTATTGAGCTTACTGTTAATAATTAACATTATTCTTTCCTTCATTTATTCATTAATTCATTTTTCAATATAAATAATATTCAGTATTATGTATTTTTACATTACTAAAATTATATATTTTTTATTTATTTATAATGTATTTAATTTCAATTGTGGTAACTAATAAAATAACTGACAGCTTATTGTAGGACAGAATTTGAATATTGTTACTATTCTAGCTTAATCTTGAAACTGCTTGCAGTGTTTTTCCTTTTTAGGTTTCTTTGGATATAAACATCTGCAAAATGACTAAAATTGCAAGGAGAAAGTGTTTTAACATCAAGGCCTGCACAAAAAGCCTTTGAAACTCGTTGCCAGTTAGCATGTGGTTGGATGAACCGCTCCGCTTAGATTTTTAAAGAGCTTTTGGAGAAGAATCTTTCTATTGGAATTCAGTCGTTTATTCTGAGTCTCATTACACTGAAGGAAACACTTTTAGTCACAGTTCAGTAGTCCTTGAGTGTTTTAAGGACAGGGTTTTTCTCAGTGACCCTGCTCTGTGTGTGTGTGTGTGTGTGTGTGTGTGTATGTGTTTTAATGATTGCGTCGATGTGAAAAGGATTACGTAATCTGAGCTCCTCTGTTTTGTCCTTGCTCATCCTTTCAGAAAAGCCTGTCTCGTTTAATGAAGTTATTTCAGGAAGCTCTTTTGCTGCTTCTGAATTTCAATGTGAAAACAGTTAGTTAGACTTCAGCACTGGGATCCAAAATCCTGCTCACTCGTATCGTCTTGAAGGACAGTCCAAGGAGAAGCAGTCCAAGAAGACTCAATTCAAATAAACAAATGCAATTAATAAATGACATTAGCTGATTTGATGTTTACATACAAATAGCACAATTTAGTTTCTTAAATTGTTTAGGAATAATTAAGAATAATTTTGGAAAGATGAACCCAATCAAAGAATGCCATTAATTGGTTTTCTGTAGCTATGATGGGGTTCTGTTAAATTATATAGAAATTAACAATATTTACTTCTAAAGACATTTTGTCTATTCTGCCACAATAACATTAGCTTCTTTGATTAATTTGTGTTCTACCCTGCAGACAAAAATGACCAGCTTAAGGTTGGTTTCCAACAATTTCCTTGTTACTAATCAAAATGCTTTTATTAAGCTAATATTGTAGTATTGTTAATAATACTATAATGAATTTACAGTACAATGTAGTGTATATTTGTCATTTCTATATTTATTGTTAAAGCAACATCATAAACATTACAGCTTGTCATGCTGTGGCCCACATTCCCCCTAAAGATGTTGTTTGTCCTGCAAATATAAACCGTACATCAAAAATTGAATTAGGATAGGGCAAATGCAGTGAAGACAGGATGTTTTTTTTTTTTTTGTTTTTTTAGGAGTCGTGTGCATAAGTGGTTATGTTCAAAAAAGGGTCACAGTGTTTGCATTGTAGGTCAAGCTATATAATGGATTTAGCAGATTTTTTTTGTTGGCTAAATGTAATGTCAGGTCATGTTACATGAGTCTGAATAGCACGTACATAAGGGTGCATAAATGTGGCACCCGTGCATCCTTGTGAGAAAGACAGAGGTTGTGGGAAAGACATCCCACTGTTCTCACTGAAGAGTATCTGAATAAATATATTCTGTGCGATGCCTTAATGCGCTTTTGTTTTTCTCCTTGCTCCCACCAGATCGCTCTCCTCCAGCTGTCGTCCTAAATTAGCTGAGCCCTGTGAAAGGAGAGCCGTTTCAACTGACCCCTTCTGCTCTGTGACTCTCCAGCCGCCCGTGACACCCAAATGCTGCCTGTCTCTCATCAAACTGGTCACTCCTAGAGAAAAATGGACTTGGAGTGAAGGGCGGCCCTTTATGCGGGCTGACTCCCTCTAGGACAACTCTGAAACTACTTGAGACTCAAATGGGTGACCTATGACAATGTAACCAATAAGAGGACTTGGAGTTCTCGCTTTCCTAAGCAGCTGCAAGCAGGATATGAGCTTGAGCCGATAAAACAAACCTGAGGCCTCCTCTAACGTCATGCAGTCATCAGAGGAATTGTTTAGCAGGAAGCTAAAAGCATTGAATGGGAGTATGGGGCATCCAGCAGGCAACGCACAGGGCAAACTGGATGGGGGTGGCAAGACGAACGGGACACCTGCTATGCCTAAAATGGGGGTGCGGGCCAGGGTGACGGATTGGCCCCCAAAAAAAGAGAGTTGGGGACCCAACTACGAGACCATCATTACGGCCTTTCAGAATGGACAGCCAGACCAAAGTGTGGAGGTCTCAGATGTGGGTGAAGCTCCTTCTGAGCCTGATTATTCCGATACAAAATACTCCTTGAGTGACCTCTTGAGTCGATCCCCTTTGAAGGGACTCCATCCCATTCGGCAACGGAGTAACAGTGACGTGACTATCAGCGACATCGATGCGGAGGACATAATGGACCAGAACGCTGTCAACCCCAACACCGGTGCTTCTTTGCATCGGGAATACGGCAGTACATCTTCGATCGACCGCCAGGGTCTTGGGAACGACGGCTTCTTTACTATGCTGCGAGGATATCGGATTGACAACTTGGACCATCGCAGTGCCCCGCCCGCTGGGTTCCCAGAGCTCCTTCGCTACGACACAACCCTCTCCCCAAGCTTGCAGACTGCTACACAAATAGCCCGCGGTGAAATCGTCCGAATCTCTGGTTACGATTACGTGGACAGCTCCCTTCTCTACAGCCGAGAGAGAGAAAAGTCCTTCATGCGTCGTCTCAAGTCGGAATCATCGGAAACGTCGCTCTTTAGGAAACTGAGGACTATTAAAAGTGAGAACGACGGCCTGCGGCTCTCCACAGAGCAAGACGACCGCCGGCCGCTCAGCTTCCAGAAGTGCTTTGCTCACTACGATGTCCAGAGCGTGCTCTTTAACATCAGCGAAGCGGTAGCCAATCGCGTCAGCCTCAGCCAGAGGAAGAACACCACCACTGGAGCTTCTGCTGCCTCCCAATACCAAGTCACAGGAGGTGGACAATTGGCTGTGAATACAACTGGTCCCGGGTCCATGTTCGAATCGCCCCTGGGAAGTCGGGAAGACCTTAATCCCAAGGAGAACCTGGATGCGGATGAGGGGGATGGGAAAAGCAATGGATTGGTGCTGAGTTGCCCACATTTTCGAAATGAGATTGGTGGAGAGGGGGAGAGGAGGATATCACTATCCAGGGCCAACAACACCACCTACAGCGCTGGAGGAGAAAACTGCTCATTCGAGTCCTCTTTGAGCTCCCACTGCACTAACGCTGGTGTGTCTGTACTGGAGGTGCCACGAGAAAGCCAGCCAATCCACCGTGAAAAGGTTAAGCGGTACATCATCGAACACATCGACCTCGGAGCGTATTATTACCACAAATACTTCTACGGGAGAGGTAAGGTTTGCATGAAAAGCAAAGATGGTTCTGTTCAGAATGATTCTGAATGATCTGTGCTTGCTATTCTACATTGTCATTGTTTGTAATCTTGATATGCGTCTGAAACGTTTTTTTTATCTGATGTCACAAAGGTTTTGTGCTTCTGTAACACTAGCATAGACAGATGACCAATGGAAAGCTGAATAAATAAGCTTTCCATTGGTGTATGCTTGATGTATGTTGGGATAGGACACTATTTGGCTGAGATACAACTTTTTGATATTTTAAATACCTGATGATTAATTGCTATTTATATTACTAGTCGAGGGAACAGTGATGTGATTTTTGTAAAAATGTTCAATAAAAAAAATAAAATAAAATAATAATAATAATAATACTATGGAAGTCAATAGCTACGGTGTGTTTCCATCCAAAGATTCAAATTAAACCTACTGTATGTGCAAAACTGGAATATCACATAAAACATATGTGAATAAAGCACTACTAAGTCTACTTCCAAGAGAACAAAAATGTCACTTCCTGGTAAACTGTGGCACTAAATATCAATAAGAATATAAGAGAAGGCACTGAATGCAATAATTTTTATATATGATATAGGCAAATTAGCCTACTTGCACCTCAGAGTGAGCAGAGGAAAAACAATAAATGCAGTCAATGCTTTTAAATCCACTGTTATGGGAACACATGTGTACAACAATTATTATACAAAAAAACTTAGAAGATAGACTTTGCTCATCCATTTCAGAATGACCACAACATATAGTTGCTGTGTGAACATTCAAGTTAGCCCATCTCAAAGTGCAAAGTCACATTTTTTTTAATGCAATATTTCAAAGAAATATGTATATGGAAACGTAGCCAGTGGCTATCATCAGTTGTTTGATGATAGTGATGTTGATTCTTCAAGTGGTGTTATTTTGTGGTCAACACAGGGCATTCAAATTACAGAATTTCTATTTAAATCCAGGTTTAACTTTGCAAAATGACTACAAAGTACTAATTTGAAATGCTTTTTGTGAATGATTAAAAACGTGCCTAGTAAATTTTCTGTCCTTTGAATGTCGGTCTGATGATTTAGGGATCGTAGGTTTAAGGAGCATGGTGTTTTGAAAGGAGAAACACTTGTGCCAAGGGTTGAGGTGTGAGAATGTTCTCCTGTTTTTGGCCTGTGATTTGTCATGTGAGAATAGACAGGGTGAGGTGCAGCTGTTCCCCTCCGAGAGAGGCGAGAGGGAACCCTCGCACCGCAGTCCCACCGCTCTTCATTAAAACACCTCAGCGTGTCTGGGAATGGAACAAGCAAATGATACCTCAACTTATATTGCACAATGTTGTCCGTGTTTGACTGAGAAGGTGTCAGCGTCTGTCAGACTGCTTTTTTTTATTGCATGTCTGCACATCTGCATAGTACTGCCAAGATTGTGTTACCCAACTCCTAAGCTCTGGAAAACAGCTGCTCCAACTCTTACCGTGCAGAAATTTGTTTCTCTCTTTTGACTACACTGAATAATGAGCTGCAGCCTGTGGGTGAAAGCTGCGATTGTGTGCCACACGTTCACAGGCTTTCCAGCCATAGCGAATGAGCCAATTACAGCTCTGCTCAAATGACAATAAATCATGTTAGCCGGCTCGTTCTATTGGAAAACAGATAATCATCCGCCAAAGACCTATCAAGAAGATGAGCTCAGTTTCCTTCATTTGTGTAGGGACACTGATTAGCCTTGTGCATTTAAATATTTATTTTAAGTATCATTTAAAGAGGAAAGGAGTTTTGATGTGAATATCAAAATTGACCTGTTTAGCAACTATTAGTTAATTAAAAATTATGCAGATATTAATTGATTTAATAATCCTTAGGCCACTGTTGTAGGTAAAGTAGATTTGCTAATATCTAGCTAATAAATAACAATAATTGAATGCTGGTTATGCGGCAATGAATAACTGTAAATAATGGCAGTATTAAAAACACAATGCGTAACTTTGAAGTGCATAACTTCAACGCAACTTTAAATGAAATACAATTGAATGCATTGCTCCAAATTGAATTTAATTGAATGCAAACTTACATTCATAACTTTAATTTTAATAAATGCAATGCATAACTTTAAACTGAATTAAATGGAGTGCATAACTTCAACACAGCTTTAAATTACAGTTTGATGCATTGCTTTAAATGCAATTTAATTGAATGCATAACTTCAGTTTTAATAAATAACTTTTTTTGAATGCATAACTAAATTTAATTCAATGGAATGCATAACTTACTCCTAAGATAAATGTTGGTTTTAAATGATTTAATGCAGATATTTTGACAGTCTGACATTCTCGACTTCAAACTAGCAATCGGAGTCCATTTAACCTTTCATAGCCGATCATCAGCCCATCCTCATCTCTAGAGGGACATGGAAAGGACAGAGCTGTCAACATGTCTCTCCCAAGAGCCACTATCCTCTTTCACACCTTACTTTCCATGATGCTTTTATCACCTAGGGAGAAGCATTGATTCCATTAACTTCCTCTCCCGTTTTCTCCTGTTCGTGACCAAGATGCTGCATGATCAGGGATGCAAGATGTGACATGCCCACTGAATGTCTGCATTAATGCATGAATGTTATTAATACTTCATTTTGGTAAGAATGGCTCATTGGCTCAGCTCAGTGCCTCTCGTTGGTGACAGAAACTGATGTATTATATAGACGGTTTAAGGTGGTTAATGATAGGTTTGTTCCTGGTCTGCAAGGGGGAAACTAGGTTGAAGCCACTTCTGAAATAACTGAAAGTAATTCCAAAAGTTGTATGTCGTTGAATGTCTTATTTTACTTCAAAATGTGATGTTACAGTAGTTGTAAATGTATAAATGAAATAAACACAATGCGTAGACTGAATGCATAACTTTAAACAGAATTAAATCGAGGTCATAACTTAATAATATCAATAATAAAACTAAAGTTTTGGATTTGCCATAGGTTTGTTTGTTTTGGACTTGATACTGTGGTAGTCCTGTAGTTATTTTTGGCATGTTCCATGGTAAACCATCTTTGAGCATTTTATATGTCTAGTATTTGTGTTTTTACTCATTTAGATAAAAACACTGTTTAACTGTTTGGCGTTGGTAATGTTTCTTCTACTCACCAATGCTGTATTTATTTGATCAAAATTAAAGAAAAAAAAGAAAATATATTTGATATTTAATATTAATGTTTTCTATTGAATGCACTGTAAAATATAATTTATTCTGGTGATCAAATTTGAATTTTTAGCATCATTACTTTAGTCTTTAGTGTCACATGATTCTTCAGAAATGCTAATATGTTGATTTGAATATTTCTGCTCATTATCAGTGTTGTAAACAGTTGATATGTCTATGGAAAACACAACATATTTTTTAAGAAGAACATTTTCTTTCTTAAAAAATGATTTGATGCAAAGAAAGTTAATCTTTTGTAACTTTATAAATGTCTTTGCATCCTTGACTGCATCCTTGATGAATTAAAATATACATTTCTTACTGACCCCAAACTGGAAAAAGTCATATTCTTTATCTGAACAAGGACATCATTTAGTGCTACAAAAGTGCTATGGTATCCTCAGGAATCCAGCTTG
Source organism: Enteromius fasciolatus (assembly GCA_032361145.1). Lineage (NCBI taxonomy): Eukaryota > Metazoa > Chordata > Actinopteri > Cypriniformes > Cyprinidae > Enteromius > Enteromius fasciolatus. The sequence goes on from JAUMHR010000063.1 coordinate 20,790,490, forward strand.
ACTAAGTTGGTCTGTCTTGATGTTTCATCAAAATCAGTTTGATGCTGTATTTTCTGCCAAGGTTCTGATGAAGTGGATTTCAGAAGGTAGTAGTCGAGTTGTTTTACTTTGAGTGATTTAGAAAGGATGAGATGAAGTGAGGGTGTTTGTTGTTCTTCTCTTCTGGCTTTGAGTTGGATTAGGGGCTGTTTGAGGAGGAGAATGGTTCAGACCGCGTCTGTTATTTGTAACTATAAATGAAGTTGTGTTTGCTTGTCATTCACACTAACTGAGCTGCTCAGTCCCTGTTGCTAATTTTAGTTTGTTGTCCCATATTTTTGTGTTTTTATTTGACTGCTTTTATCTTCTCAATGACATGTTTTAGTACACTCTGTTCATCATGTTGCATAATTTTTGGCCTCAGGTTTTTGACTTGTCCAAATGCATGTTTGTCTTTAAAGGGGCTTACTGAAAAGGATATCAAGAAGAAAGAGGTTAAGCTTCGTCTGTGGTGGGTTTTATTTCTGTTGTTAATCTCTGATGGCCCCCTGCGGTGCAGCGAAATCAGAGATTATGCTTCATATATGACACTATGGTGGTGTCTGAGACTGTGAAAGTCCACATCATGGCCATGTGGACATGACAGATGACTCGAAGGATATTTTAACCATAACTCCTCTCCATTATAATACAAGTTTAATATGATTATTTTAGTTTAGTTTATTTAATACATCATGAAGCTTATAAAGAACATGTCATATTTTATTCCAAAATCAAAAGAGAACATTTTCTATTAAAATAAATAATGTATTTTTGTTTGTTTGTTTGAAACAAGTGATCATCAGTTGTCATAAGTGACAAACCTATTGTATCCACTGGCGTTATTATTATTCTCCTACTACTTCTTCCTCTTCTGCCCGCAAGCCTATGGCAGCCCATCCGTTTGCAGGAAAGTTGTATAATTTTGCACACTGGTAGAAGATAGTCCTAACATTAACCATAGCAAGTTTGGAGTCTCTAACTCAAACTCTCTAGCGCCACCACTTGTCCAAACTTTCAAAAGATTTATGCTAATACAGTTTGAACCATAAACCACACAAT
>JAUMHR010000063.1:20831572-20842760 GCA_032361145.1 Enteromius fasciolatus
CTACCAAAAATAAGCCTGACTTACTGAAATAAGCCTGGCTTATTCTCTAATCTTGGTTTATGGAACAGGCCCCTGGTGTGTTTAAAGGACAGAAGAGCGCTGACAAAATAAGCCATGTGCTTTATTTATAATTCAGTTGGTTAGTGGTTAGCGTGCAGGATGCATTTGTTTATATATGCAGCTATATGTTTATAATTCCCAGAATAATTTATGATATGGGAATTCCCCTCAGTGTCAGAATGTGTTTTAATTTGGTGAGCCGGATTTACACTTCACATATGAAGCATGTAATCAGGTTACATGGGCTTCCTCTGCTTAGGAAAGATCTGCGACTCGTCTTCAGGGTGCTGCTGCGTTCGCTAAAAGCCTTGATATGACAAACACGCATGAGCCTGCTAGTGCTGCTGTCAGTGTGCATGTGCGTCAGGCTGATGAATGAGTGCCGATAAGGTCAGTCTGCCCTTGGTGCTGTTTTCAGGACGCTCTTGTCTTCGTCTGTCTCTCTCACCTTCACTGTGAGTTTTATCCAATATCTCACGCTGTAATAGCATCCGACCACCGGCATATCCAGCTGAAAGTGAATTACAGTCATTTAGTGCAGAAACAACAGGCTCCTGTGCTGTAGATATAGTGTAGATAGAAGCTCTGTGCTAAACCTAGTGAGCGTTATTTCTCAAATGATCTTCATCCTGTAAGTGACTGATGTGAAATATAGAATCTCCACTAATGAGTCTGGTTTTAGTTAACAGAGATGCTCTAATAAGGGAAGTGGAAAATATAGTGTACCCTTTCATGTAAGATTAATCTTTTCTCGGTTTTATTTATTTATCTATTATTATTATTTATTTATTTATTTATTTTTTTACATTAGCCCAGTTTTGGACTGATTGCTTCAATACATTTGCTTGCTGGATCACCAGACTGAAAACTTTATATATATATATATATATATATACATATATATATAGTCAAGATTTAAAGTGCATCAAAATAGGGCTGGGCGATATATATCGTACGATATATTATGCGCGTCTCATCAGTAAAGCCGGTTCTTTGATTAGCGCTAAATCTCCGTCACCTGTATTTAGAAGGAACGCCAGCTTATACACAGAGCCGTAGATCACTGAGAAGCTGCGCGTTGAGTTTCACGGCTCTGTGTATAAACTGGCGTTCCTTCTAAATACAGGTGACGGAAATTTAGCGCTAATCAAAGAACCGGCTTTACTGATGAGATGCACATAATATAATCGTACGATATATATCGCCCAGCCCTACATCAAACCTTTTTTGATCCACTGTATATACAGTATCCTCCAATAATATTGGATCCCTTTGGTAAATATGAGCAAAGCTGGCTGTGAAAATAAATCTGCATCGTTTATCCTTTTGATAACCTCCCATTGCAGTATAACTACAATGGGAGGGGGGTAGGGGGCGGTATACTTCGTCGTACACAAGGACTACTTTTTATCCCTGTCTTCACCAAACCCATCTTGAGTGATTGCTGCTAAAAAGCATTTTTTTTTTCATCTGACCATAGAAACCAGTGCCATCTGAAGTTCTAGTCATGTGATAACTGAATATGCTAAATGTTTTTGGAAGAGGTACGGTAATTTTTTTTAAAACCCTCCCAAACAACATGTGTTAATGAGGGGCTGTTTGACTTTTTTTTTTTTTTAAGTTTTTTTTTAACCCAAGGCTCAATTATTTTCTGCAATTCTCCAGCTATGGTCCTTGGAAAGTCTTTAGCCACTCAAACTCTTCTTCTTATATACTTCATATTTTACTCAGAGAATTCTAGGGGTGCCAATAATTGTGACCAACATGTATTGGAGAAAAACATTTATTTCATCATGATATTTTCTCCCGTTTTTTAACTGGTGTACTTCAATGATACTGTAGGTTAGAATTTTGTGATTTTTTTATTTATTTATTTTTTTCAAATTAAACATTAAAAGGATAAACAATGCAGATTTATTTTCACTGCCACTTTTGATTTTCCAAGGATGCCAATATTAGTGAAGGGCACTGTATTTGCAAATGCAATACATAGCCTTACAGCAATACAGAACCTTTTGTAATGCAATTTAGGAAAGATGCATTTAATGATGCCTAATATATATATATATATATATATAAAACATAATTTTTTTGTCTTTGGCCTGCTCTGCCTTAAAAATGTTACTGACAAATCGTGACCTAGAATCTGTTGTTGACTGCCACAATTTTTTATTTTAGTTTTTTAATGGAGCATCATTTATAAATATTATCCAAATATACTGTAAAAGGTTGTCGGTTATTTGTTTAATACTTCGACTTCCTTGTTCCCAAATGAAAACATATTATTAGAGATCATCTTGAAGATCATCAACATTTGCTCCCAGGTAAATTAATGTTAATTACTTAGTTTCATTTACACTAATGTTCTTTTAAAAGAGGCTGTTCTCTTTCAGTGACTGTGAAGAGCATTTGCTTCAGTTCTGATGTGCTAACACTTCCGTTTTTAATCTCAGTACTTCATAACTGAACAATTTCCATTAAAGAAATCAGCAGATATTGTCTTAATTCATTCCAGCTCATGTTAAGTATCACATCCAATCAGTTTTTATCACATTTTACTAAAAACCATGCTGTTCAAGTGAAGCGCTATACTGGTTTTTCTGAAGGCTTTAAGATCCTAAAGGTGTTTAATCTGCAGAATATGATCTGTATGTCTGTAATGAAGAGCTATAGGCGGTTTTGTATCTGTACAGTATTTGAACAAATATGAAAAACCATGAATGATTAAAGGATGGTCTCATTATCCACGTTAAGTGGAGTGAGTTTTGCAGCTACATTAATGAGTGTGTTGTTGGATCATTTGAAGGCAGTCTGTATAAAAGCAGGTTTAATGTCACGATCAGTCTCTTAATTGTGTTTGTTATTGTGCGTTTGCCTTCTACCATCTATATCAATAACTTACAAACCTTTTCAGCTCTGAATGGTCTCTAATGGCTGTTGCATTGTGTAAAATGCTGTTGTCCGTATCCGCTGGGAGAAGTAGATGGCTCTGCTCTCTTGATTTATTACGCCTATTGTCTGCACACTAATTAATGAATACAGCTTATATTTGCATACATTACCAGTCACAGAATTATTCATTAGCTCACAGTAATTAGTTTTGCGGGTCTTTGCCATGCGCAGCAGTACATTTAAATTGGCATGATATTAGTTTGGACTAAAGAAGGCGTCACATGACGGAGAGTATGACAGCATATACGGCCTGTTTTCCATCAGCTAATTAGAAATGTAGATCAGAAAAAAAGCAAACATGCACAAAATGTCACATAGACAATGGGATGATATGTATTCTTTGTTACAATATGAGCTACTTTTCTGTTTCCTTTGTATAATATTTAAATCCACATCCAAACGATTAGCGCATGCGTTTTGAAATTTTGTGGCTGGCAGTGTATGTTTTTTCATATGTATACATTTATTATTTATGTCTGTGTATATAATTTATTACATTTATTTTTGTATTGATAGTATTTATTATTATTTACCATTTGTAGTATATATATATATATATATATATATATATCCAATAATATTGGCAAAATAAATCTGCATTATTTATCCTTTTGATCTTTCTATCAAAAGATTTACAAAATTCTAACCTATCGTTGAAGAAAAACAATTGAAATGGGGAGAAAACCTCATTGTGAAATAAATATTTTTCTTAAATACATGTTGGCCACAATTGGCATCCCTAGAATTTTTTATGAGTAAAATATCTCTGAAGTATATTCCCATTCATATTCACAATTTTGAGCACTCCAGGCTGATTATGAACATGAGAATATCCAGCCCTGGCTTCCTGTTTCACAGAAATATACAGTATATAGGAGGGAAAACAAAGCCCAAAAGCATTTAATCATCAACACAATGAGAAAAACCAAAGAATATATTCATATGCTGCAAAAAGATAATTGAGCTTCTCAAATTAGTGAAGCAGATTTAAGAAAAGAGATAGAGCAGTGAAAATTTCCGTTTCCACCATCAGGGAAATAATTAAGATTTTCCAAGCAACATAAAATGTTACGAAAACTGCCAGGAATAGGATCTGTGTCTCTATCATCCTAATACACAGCGAGGAGTAGAGTTTGATTGGCTAAAGTCTCTTCAAGGATCGCAGCTGGAGAATTGCAGAAAATAGTCAAACAGCCCCTACATCAGCACATTCGCTCATCCAAAAACTTCTATTAAATAACAACAGATAAAAATCAATAATTCACTGACTTTGTTAGAAATCATAATGGGCCATGGTTGAATCTTCCACTGGGACAATAATCCAAAACAAACATCAAAATAAACACAAGAATTAGTCACTGAGTACAAAATGAAGCTTTTGCCATGGCTGTCCCAGTTCTCTGACCTGAACCCTGAGTGAGGTGAACTGAAGGGGAGAACCAACATGGAGCTGGTAATCTAAAGGGTCTCTAGTGATTCTGGATGAAGGAATCATCCAGGAGGAGTTTTTTTTCTCTTATTTACCAAGGGTGCCAATATTAGTGGAGAGCACTGTATATACTACATAAGGTTTGTATATACTGTATATATGTGTATATGTATGTTATATGATAACATATATATTTGTTTGTGCTATATATATATATATATATATATTATGTATATATAAATACACACACGCATTATATATATATTTAAGGAAAAATGTATGTTTATATATTAAATAGATTTATATAATTTAAATGCATATAAATATAAACATGTAAATAAATGTAAATGTTTTCAAATAAATGTTTGTCTCTCTATACGTATATACATAAGTATTCACAGTACACACACATATATTAAGTAAACAAACTTATTTTGGAGTATTATTGTTTTTGATGTATTTATTTTTTTAAATTTGTGTTTATTTATTGCTTTGTTTAATGAGTATTTATATTAGTGTTCTTTCGTTGTTGCTTAAAAAGATAGCAAGCATGCCTTAGTAAGTGTCCTTATTGCTAATGTTTTCTTGCTGTGTTTTTCTGTCATCCTCCAGCAGGGTGGCGATAAGAACTCCAGCCACTCCAGCAGTAACACTCTGTCCAGCAACGCCTCCAGCAGTAACAGTGATGAGAAGCACTTCGGCTCCGGGGACCTGATGGATCCAGAGATGCTGGGTCTCACCTACATTAAAGGAGCCTCCACAGACAGCGGGATCGACACCGCTCCCTGTAGCATGACCCCAGGGGTCGCTGGGGCATCGGTTTCCCGCGTCATGCTCCAGGGCCGCGGGGCGTCTGATCCGGGACACCCGTGGACACCGGAGCTGGTGGAAGAAGGGTCCACAGAGGAAGACCACAGCAGGTTGTACCTTCCCCAGAGCTACGGCGCAGCTCTGGCCACTGGACATACGCCTGTGGATGGGAGCATGGGAGACCTGAGCGAGATCTCATCTCATTCTAGGTGAGCAAAAGAGAGAGAGCCGATGCTTATGAGAATATAAATAGGACAGATTTGTATCTTGAGGCTGAATGGATCAAGCATTTCCTGGCTGATTATGTTCAGATAATGTTTTTGCCAACATTATTGATTGGCCTGCTTGTGGCTGGATTTCCACCGTGGAATGCTAACAGCAGAATATGTGCACTTCCCACTCTGTTATCAGTTGTTGTTTATAAATATGTGCATATTCTTGCAGTTACATTCAAACAAACACACTTATTTAATTGGGTGCGACTATTTAAGTATTGTGCCTATTTTGACATGCTACATATCCAGCTGTGTGTATTCAAGAGAGGAATACTGCTTTTTAGTAACAGGTCTGCAGGCATATTACATTTAAATTAAATGTAATGACTTCTGTCCTTATTTTGAAGATGCTTGGGGTCATTCAGATCTTTTTTTGAATTGGAGACACCTCTGCTTGGCAATGCTCCATTTATTTGATACAGTAAAATACAATAAAAGCATTAATATTGTGCAATATTATTACAGTTACAAAGAACTGTTTTCTGTGCGAGTATACTCTGTTAAAATGTAATTTATTACTGTGATGTAAAGCTGAATTATCAGCATCATTATTCCAGTCTTCTGTGATCCTTTAGAAATCATTCTAATATGCAGATTTTCCGCTCAAGAACTTTGTATATATTTTTTTTTTATCACTGTTAAATACAGTTGTGCCGCTACAGATTTTTGCGGAAAACTTGATGCATCTTCTTTTTCACGGTTGCTGGATGAATAGAAAAATTAAAAGAACAGCAATTTCATTTAATGCATCAATTTTTCTTTCTGAATAAAGGTATTAATTATATAAAGAAACAAATGCACAACTAAAAAAAAGGTATTCAAGTGAATCCAGGTCAAATAAGCTTGTTTCCAAGTAGCTGATCCTATCTTTCTTTACAGCATTGTGAAGAAAGTTGCATTGAAGTCATTATTTGCATTGTAGGATAATTGTGGGAGTTTTGTAATTGCGATAACAGACAAAAAAGCAAAAAAAATAGATGGTTTTCCATCCATACATTAAAACTGCTTTGTTTTGCACTTCAAAGCAAAACTGTCAAATTACCTTCTATTATGTTTAATGTATTCTTATGTTCTTCAGAACCATCTTCAAACGCATGGATAAAAAAGGTTTCAAAAGTACACAACTTCAAGATGTATTATTAGAGCTTCTTATGTAAACTAAACACTTGTAAGAATAGACTGTTACATAAAAGGTAGAAAAATGGGAAGAAGTCTCTTTGAGATAAACCGGAGAGAATGGCAGCTGTCATGTTGCTGTGGAAAGGTCAGGGTCCTGCTCATAGGCATGTTGTCAGTTCTGATGTGTGTGTTTTTGAGTGCATGTTTGTCTTGTGAATGCATTTCAAAAGACGCCCGAACTGAGCACTGTCAATGCAGAATTCACCCACTGTTTCTTAAACGCTAGCCCACGCGATCGTTCATAGGACCTGGCTGCATTGCATCACTATTAACTAGTTACTTTAAAGTGCCTCTATTATGCATTTATCATTGTTTTGGGAGTCTCCTAAAATAGACATGCACGGTCAAAAATGCTTTTGTTTTCTCAAAATATGCTTTTAATATACCCTAATTTTCCAATTATTCTCAAGCGATTTGTTTGCAGCCATTCTCTCTAAACCCCTTCTTTCTGTGAGCCTACTCTGCTCTGATTGGTCAGAAGGCCCACTCTGTTGTGATTGGTCTACCGCACTTGTTTTGAAAGCCTTATCCAACTTCTTGTTTGATTAGTCGCTATAGGTAAATAAAGAGGAGAATAACAATGTGCAGTAAATAATAAAACTGCACTACAAACCAGTGTGTTCAAGACAATACATTAAAATAACATGGTTAAAGACACCAATTTTCAATATCAAGCAGCAAAACAAAATTTTTTTTACAGCTAAAAATATCTATGTTCGGATAAAACCGAAAGCTATACATATAGAATTTGCAAATTGGCCACGCCCATTTTAATGCCAAGAAAAAGGTGTCTAGAAAAGATAAACGTCGTTTGATGATAAAACGTTGTTTATCATAGTTACAGGTTATGATTGAGTGGAGCCAACTGGTCCAAATGAAATGGGTTAAAAGTCATCTTTCAAAAGCAAAGGTTAAGTAAATCACGCACTGAACATACATTGATGTACATTGTTATAATATTTCTTCTTGGTTTTGCTTGCTTTTACAGTAAGGCATGCCAAAATGCAAGTCACTTTGAGCAAAACTGCATTCTAGAGCGGCACAATTCTGCATAAATAAATTTAGTTTTTTTAAATAAAGATTCTCCCGCCATTTTGAACTAATTAATAGACACAAATGAATCATGCATGCAGTCAAATAAGACCATGAGGATGTTTGAATCTAGATTGCGATCTTTACTGCACTATTATTGTTCCTCTCCTGAAATTAGCCTGGTGTCAAAACTCTGTAAAAAAGCTGCTGTGCACATTGGTTAAAGTATTCCTCTTCATTATCAAACCACTGTTGCTAAAAGTAAACAGTTCAGAAGGTAATTTTTATGTTGTTGTGATGTTGAGTCTCACCCTATCTCATGTGTGCCGGCCAGTGATTCCCACCACTCCGGCAGCCCCTTACCCCACAGCTTCAAGCACATGTCCTCTCCAGAACCTTCCAGAATCCAGGCAGTCCCCCACAGTAGCCAGGAGCCAGGGCCCAGCACTGATGCGCACACACAAAACCATAGGAGGTCCGATGACAAAACAATCCCGGACGAGCCCCCAATTCAGTCCGAGTGTGGGTGAGTGTGTGGATGTGTGGAGTGGGATGCATCTGCTGGTATAATTGGTGGTAGAAATAATTGACGATGAGCTATTGAATTATTAGGAAAATAATGCACACCCGAGGTGGTGATGCGATCATGATGCAACATTAAATTTTAAGACCAAAACGGTTTTAAGACCTTAGTAATAATAGAAATCATTTGGCGAAGTGATATGGAACTGTAATACAGTCAAGAGCTGCCTGGAACTACATTCTCTGTGCATTTCCCTGAAAATAATTGCACATCTTAGAACGTTCATCAGCCAATCAGATTCAAGTAGAATCGGGAGTTAATTGTTTGGGCCACTAAAAGCCACATTAAGATGCTTTATATGAGAGTTATTTGTTACTTAATTTAATTTACCATTTGCCATCACCACATACTCAGAAATCTCTAGAGCGTGTAAAGCACTCAAGTAAAACTATGTCTAAAAAGAGTTGTATTGCGATTTCCTAATGCTAACAATTAGGTTGGGCATTAGATTTGATTAAATTTAATCTTGCCCTCCAAGCTTGTGCCAGTGTGACTCATTAAGCGTCTGGTTTAAAAGGCCAGGAGAGACCAATCTATTCCAGGGCTGAATTTAGCCAGCGGCGAAGGTCTCTCACTTCTTTTTATCCAATTAATCTCCCCGCTGGCACAATCATCAGGCTTTTCAAGTTTTCAAGGACAAAAAAACGCCTGCAATAGATTACAGATCAAAGTGAATCTTTCCTCTATCGATCCGAGTATCACCAAGGCCTAGAAAGAACCATCGGTAGATTAACAGGACTTGATCGAAGTGAGTTCTGTGCTGTAAACGTGCAGACGTAATATACTTGGCATGTGTCTCTTCTGATTATTGATCTGTATGCTGATGTCTGATCCCTGTGGACTGTACTGTTCCACACAGAAGATCGGTCTTGCTCACTGGACTCGAACGGAAGCCATTGAGCCATTTCTGCTTTTACTTCAAAAGCCATGGTGTATGTAGATCTTATTAGGGTAATACTTTAAAATAGGCAACACTTGTTCACTATTAACTATTCACTCATTAAATTCTATCTATCGATCTATTTTTCTGTCTATCTGTTGTTCTATATCTATTTAATCAAACTTTAACTGTTTTATTCAGAAAATATATTAATGCACATTTTCAAAAACAACTCTCCTGGGACGATTTAACTTTTTTTTTTTGTCATGCATTAAGCTGAAAGAATCTATGTAATTTTTCTTATCACACGTTTTTTATTGTATATAGGTTCTGCATTTGTGTATATATGTCTAATTTTTTATTTTATATATATCATATTTTAAACTGACTGAAATGTTTCCACCTTGCCATGAATATAGCCACTGGTGCTGACATGATGTTAAATCATAAATAATCAGTTTAGTACTCCCTTGCATTCAAATTCAAATGAGACATTTTGTTTGCGACCTCATGTTTTTGATCTAAAATGCCACAAGCTCAGTTTGTGTTTGTCTGTAATTATTATAACTGGACTTATTTGACAGCTTTGTTTTGTCCACATTCAGACAGCAAGTGTGTAACTGTGCTCTCTCAGGTGCATCTCTTCACTAATGTCTTTCGTTCAAGCCAAGTTTCCAGTTAAACTCTTCTCAGATTGATGGTGCGGCTGAGCTGCTTCTCCCCAGCTGTTATGAAAGAAGCAGTGTAATGCAGTTAGCACCTCCTTTCCTTGTTTATTCCACCTCAGTCTTTATTTTTTCACGTTACGCAACCCAGCCTCTAGACAAATCATCCAATATCGCTCGCATTTATTGTGCCTGCTAATGAAGCTTTTTTTTTCCCCCCGTTTGCAGTGCCGCTTGACACTGTAAACTGCTAACTTTCTTCTCTGTTTCTTCTACTTTCCTCGACTCCTTTTGCTCAGTGGCGCAGAGAGCTTGTTGTCTTTCCTTCTGAAGGCTCTAGCCGAGCGGTCCAGGTACAGACACACACCCCCACTGTGTATGTTTGTGCTCACGTCGTTGGTGAACTTTCCCCTTCGGCCCCTGACCTTTCTGTTCTCCTCGCTGAATGTCTGGAGTTGAAATCCTCCCCTCCTCTCCTCGCTCACCTCGACACTTTCTGTCAGATTCAGACATAGCCTGTAGTGCTGGTATCAACAGTTGCTCATAGACACATACACCAGTAAAGGCCAATGGGTCACTAAGTGTGTTAAATCCGCAGCACTAGTGCCAGACAGCTGTGATGACATTGTCCAGCGCCTGCGGGCTTTGCCTGAGTTTTAATACAAACTCTGTTTGGATTTTTGCTGCATTGGTCAGTTGTTATTTTTATCCGAGACTAAAAAACATAAAAGACAGCAGACGTCTGAATCTGACTTTCTCAAGATATTAATTAACTCACCTTCAGTATTTACACACTCGCGGAGTATTTTTTAACTTATATATTAGTAACCTTTACATTTTCGTCTATTATTTACAAGGACATTCTAGAAGAAATGAAGCTGTGCATGGAAGTGTCTGTCATTGTTTTCCCTGTGGATGTCTATCAGCCCGAGGCTGAGGCTGAACCATAATATATACTCGTACATTTCAGGTTTTCTTTCAGTTTTATACACAAAATTGTAAATTATTAATACAAAATAATTAGTGTTGTCAAACGATTAATAAACACATCCAAAATAAAAGTTCTTGTTTGCATTATATATGTATGTGTGTCGTGTATGTTTATTATGTTCAAACAATTAAATACGCTTATTTGTAATATAGATTATATGAATATAAATATAGACATGTAAATGTATGTGTATGTATATATACATAATAAATATACATAGAACACACACAAACATTGTGCAAATAAAAACTTTTGTTTTGAATGGGATTAATTGTGATTAATCATTTGACTAAAAATAATACAAAAATGATTATAGTTATTATTGATATTTG
>JAUMHR010000063.1:20907356-20920249 GCA_032361145.1 Enteromius fasciolatus
AAAAGTTGCTTAAATATCTTAATTAAACTAATGCCTAGTCCTGGTTTAAGCTAAGCCCTGTTTGTGAAACCGGGCCTAGGTGTTCTTGTCTCCAGTGAAGATCATCTCTTTGTACTGGTACACCATCTGATCCGGATATGGACTGAGAAACAGAATAAGAGAGAGACAGACTAATATTAGCGTAGATGCCATTCTTTTTACGATGTAACGAGTACACTGTGTGTTAAGGGGAGTGTTCCCAGTTCCAGCTGATCTAATTAATACAGCTTAACAACCCTTTAATGGATTTGATTAGTAAGTGTGTATTGATGTGTTAAGTGTAAGCCAAAGTAAAGAGATGTGTCTTTAATCTAGATTTAAACTGACAGAGTGTGACTGCCTCCCGAACAGTATTAGGCAAATTGTTCCAGAGTTTGGGTGCTAAATAGCAAAAGGATCAGACACCCACAGTAGATTTTGATATTTTAGGTATTATCGAATGGCCAGAGTTTTAAGAACGCAGCAGATGTGGAGGACTATAATGTGATAAGAGCTCACTCAAGTACTGAGGAGCTAAGCCATTCAGGGCTTTATATGTAATTAACAAAATGTTAAAATCTATACTATGTTTGATAGGGAGCCAGTGCAGTGTTAACTCTCTAAATTGAAAAGGCTGATGAGCAGTTCTTTTCTTTTGGGAAAGTGTTTGATTACGTCTGTCCACAAGAAGTGAGATCCACTGTAAACCATCAAGTGGTTCTGAGAGCAGAATAATGAGCAGCAACAGCAGCTCTTCCTCTGAATGAAGGATAATGACCTCAGAGACCAGTCTCTTCACAAAGATCTGCTTCTTGTCGCAATCACTGGGACAGACTGAACTGCCAACCTTTGACCTGGCCCGCCACTGTAAGGAATAGAAATGAGTTAACTTCCTCTCTGATGGCAGAGAATGAACCCGAGATTGACTGTTATCCCTGCTCACTCATTTAAAAAATCAGGGCATTTTTACCACTAATAGCAAAAGACATGAACACAACACACACACACACACACACACACACAAACAGCATATAGAAAATGCAATCTAGGTAAATTTTTGGTCATTGTGACATGATTTTCATAACATTGAACACTGAACATGACATTGAAATCCACATGAATTATCATGAATTTAATGCAATTTGTTTTTTTTAAGAATTTAGATTTTTTGCCCTTTTGAATGAAAAAAAATTATTATAGTAATATTAACTGTGATGTGAATAAATTATAATGTAATAAATAATTGTTTATAAAATAAATCATGAAGATACGATTACAGATTTTTAAATATTTAGAATTTCTTATTTTTAACAGAGTTTTGTCATTTTTATTACTTCTTTTTATTTTGTCTATATACATTTTATTAATTTAAATTATTGTGTTTTTATTTTCTAGTTTTATTTATTTGTATTTTAAATTTAATTAAAATGAGAATTCTTGCTTTAGCAATTGACTGAAATAAAGTGCATTTTAAGTTTTTGATATTTAAATTAATTTAATTTTAATTTAGGTTTAATGGTTTTAGTTTCAGTTAATTTCAATATGTACTTGTCATAAAAAATAAAATCACATTTTTCTCATTGCAATGCAAAAAATCTAAATAGTCTAAAATAACCACAGCTTCTTCATGCAAAATATATATTTTTCTTTCAGATCGTTTTTATATTTTTATATTCATGATTAAATTGTGATATTATTATGAATATCATTTCCTTTCAGATTATAATTTGAATTAAAATCTAGTATTTCTAATGCCCATACAGTAAGTGTGTATTATGTAATATCCATATAAATACAAAATGAATTCCTGACAATCATATAGACTGGCAGATCATATTATTCAACACAAACTGTGAGCGGAGGTCTGCACTGAAGTCCAGCCATGTCTCTGAACGCCTGCGGTCACATGAGATGGCAGAGATGCATCAGCAGATTTTTACAAAACCAGGTCGGTAAAAAAGCGAGCAGACACTTTAAATTCATATAGCATCTATAGCCACGAGCAGAAGCATGGAGGATCTCCTGAGCTCCACACACACACACACACACAAAGACACACTGCCCTATGGGGATGCTGTCAATGTTATTAAAGAAATGCTGCATGCTTTTCTTGTAAACTAAAGCAAAGATTACCTCACATGTCATTCAGTGACAGATTTGTCTTCAGAGGCTTCAGGTGGAGATGAAAAGCAGAACCAAGTAGAACCAAATTTATTCAGGAAACAGAACAAAAGAGTCAGTTAAAATGTCCAGTTCAAAAGCAAAGACATTGCATTTTGCATAAAGAACAAGCAGTTGTCAACCTTTCAAATACACACATATAAACTACATAAATGCATTGTCTTAGTTATCATATTGTACATATTATTACCAGGAGGGAAATTATCCACAATCAAATGTCAATATTGTTAAAGCACTCACAAGAATTCAAATGAGTTATTTAACTATAGCATTTAAAAATGGCATTCAAGTAAAAAAAAAAAAAATGTTCTTCTTATTAAAGCTACCAAGTGTTAAGTTAAGAGCAGTGAGTCATTTCTGTTTTACTTTTGTTGTTTAATTGATAAACAGTAGCAGGTGGGCTTAATACACAGATCTAATATAAACATGCGATCTCTTTCCCAGCTGTTTACGTTCACAGTCGACTGAGTAAACTGTACGTGTTTTTGACGTAACCTTTGACGTAACACCAAAAAGTACTTACATGCCGCATGATAACTGCCTTCTGTGCGTATGCTTTGGATGTCTTCAAAAAAAACATTTATTAGAAGTTTAAACTGATATAGCTTCAAAATGCCAATACAAATAATAAACTTTCATCAAAAGGGGCAAAAGCAGCTAATTTGCAATTAAAGATACAGGCACGTTTTTACTTACACTCAAAATGGGCATATTCAACATGGTATAATAAATTAAGCTAAAACTTCGAAGAGGCATTCTGAGGACAGCTGAGGCTTATATAATTACAAATGTTTTTAAATGAAGCAGGTTAAGGTATAAAACAAGTAAAATATCTGCCTTTGGGACAGAAAGTCATCTTGTTTCCCTTTGAGTTTTATTCTGTTTCCATTTCTGATACCACTGACATATCTTTTTTTCTTGCTTAAAGCTTAAATGAATAAAAATGCAATTTATTTAGCAAAAGACTCAATATCTTCTTCTGTAAATGCATTTTGATTTAAAAAGATTTGGAAAAGCTGACATAAATACAGAGGAAAAAAAATGCATTTGTGTTTTTTGAAGTTTTGAAGTATTTTACATATATCTTTGCATGCATCATAAAAGCTGCTGGCTTACAAGACATGAGCTTGAACATTTAAAAAGTAAAAAAAAATTGGATATATCTTTGCAAGGTTGGTGAGCAATTTTATCACATAAGCATTTGTATGATGGTGAGTATTTCTACTGGAAGTGCACTAATGTAGAATGTGCTCATAATCCTTTGAAACATTTTAATATATTAAAATCCTCTCTGCAAAATTCCGTGGATTCCAGCATCAAATGTGTAAAACTTGAGCCTGCTTATGAGGGAACACATGTATTAATGATGAGTCTGGAATGTTATGACACAAAAACCTCACACTGACCGCACTTTACTCCAGTTGAGAAGAGGTTAAACCTGGGTTAACATGCAAGATTATGGTCATGGGTTGCAGATTACTGGTTTAATAGATGCAGCCTCTATATAACCTTGGGAAGTGTGGCTTGAATTATTCTGCAATAATGATGCACATACGCATGCTTGTGTCTTTAGAGGATCTGGGGGGAAAATCAGTACAGAAATTATCAAAAAAGCCAGCAGACTGATATCTAGAATTTTTTTAATGGCGTGATTTGAATAGTTCTACATAGATGAGCATTTTAATCATTTCCGACAGGAAACCCGAAGAAACTAAATGAGAGAAGTAATGAAGTACAGAGTCATTAAGCATTTCAGACTAATCAGCCGTTACAATGGTCCCTATAGAGAGTGTGTGTTACACCACTGTTGAGAATGATAATGAACTGCTGCATGTTATTAATTGAACAAAAATGAATAGTTGGCAACATATTTGTTTCTGCACATCAAGGTTTAAGGCACTATGGGAAGCAACACAGACAACCAGATTAAAAAATGTGAGAAAGCAGTTCCTAATATCACGAGACTTCAGAAATGTTTTGAAATGTTTCTAAAATTATGAAATGTATTTTTTTTTCTTTTGTCAGGCTTATAATGCAATGCAATGCAATAAGACGGGTTTTTTTTCCCAGTGTTCTACTAACTTTATTTTTTTAACCAAAATTAGGCGTCAATTATTATATAATATCAAACTCAAAATATGTAATTTCCATATCTAAAATGCATATTTTACAATCACTGGTATGCAGACTGATCTTTAAAAAAATCGAAGGCTTCTAACTCATCGCAATCCTTCACAAAACTTAACATTTATTGTACCACAGTTTATCATGGGTAGAATACAAATTATTTTGATGGTATAAGCATTTCTGTCAAATGTGATTTATGAAATATTTTAAATCTTTAACCCATTCGGGAAAATCAACCCATGGCCACTGTTCTCCAGTTCCATGCAGAAATAAAAAAAGAGGATTTGGCAACCTTGCATCCAACATGAGGAGTCATGGGTCAAGAGTAAGGAAACTATTCAATACCTCAATACCTCAGTTATTTATACTGCATGTACAGTGCAATACCTCAGTTACTTATATGTACATATACATATGGCTGTTTCTTTATACAGACTTTCTTTTTACACTTATAATCCTCGCTCTCACTTATAACTTCCTCTGTTAGTACTTATTTTCTTTTTTATCTCTTCATTTGTATGTTTGTATGTTTTAGCACAGTTTGGGAAGTACTTCTCAGCCAGAAAGAACATTTCACTGTATGTTGTACCAGCTATAACTACATGTGACAAATAAAAATCTTGAATCTTGAAGAATCTATACTTTCTAAATTGCCTAAATGTCAAAATTAGTACAATAATAACTACTTCATTACAATAACTTTCAGACAGACCTCTTTATAATTAGGAAGAGAACTACTGTATACAAGCTGGATATCGCTTGCTGTGATTTTTAAGGGCATACATGGTTACTACAGTTAAAATATGGTAACCAAAAATGTTATTGTAAACAGTAAATTTTGCATTTTACGTATGATAAAACTTTGCTAAATGATAAGTTGTGTGAAGGAGTGCCACTGGTATGAATCCTTTGAACTGTACCTGACAATGACTGTAAAATATGTATTTTAGGTATATGGAATTTTTTTTTTTTTAATGATATTTGGGATTTGGCCATTGTCCTATTTTTGGCTGTTTTGTCATGCAGACCTGACAACCCTGTCTATATGAAGCAGAGCTGACAGTTTCCGTTTAGAATGATAGCATATTCAGTACACAGAAAGAATTGTCAAATGGCAAATGATGATAGTTCCCAGCAACTAAATGAACACACCATCCTCCTCCACACAATGGACAAAAGAATATAGCACACTATATAAAAACTGTTCCATGGTTTCGCAGCAGGTACAGTATCATCATCATCTCCTCCACCAAAGGCAAAGCTCATTTTAGTTTTAGATTCCCTCCCTGCAGGTACTGACTCACCATCTGTGGTTTCCCCAACCTTCATTCTCTCTCTCTGTCCTTGGAGTCCCACAGCAGCAGATCAGCGTCTGTCCTCCGGCTATGATCTGTCTGGCTGTGATGTTTTCACAGTGTGCCATCTCTCACCATCCATTCTACAACTTTTCTTGGGTGCAATCTCACAAAAGACATTTTCAGATCATATTTCTAAACTAAATATTTAGCTTGAAAGGGTCATATGATGTTGATAAAAAGAAAATTATTTTGTGTATTTGGTGTAATGCAATGTGTTTATGTGGTTTTAGATTAATAAAAACACTTTGCTTTCAACATGTTGTACATGATTGTTTCTCCTTTAAGTCCTGCCTCTTGGAACAGGTCAATCAGTACAAAGCTCATCGTTTTAAAAAAGAGAGGTGTGTTCTGATTGGCCTTGTAATTGGTCGAATACTTCAAGAGTGTGACGGAAATGTTACGTTCCTTACCATAATGTGATGCCGTGTCCCAGAGACATAAAAACAACACAAATTACAAATGAGGCATTCGTTGCATCTAGACACATTAGTACTCTCTTTTTACTACATAAATTTATACAATTCTACCTCTTCTATGATAAAGAATGAGTGAATCCTGAGGGAATCTGATGCAATATTGTTGATGGCTGCACATTTTTATTTTATCTCTAATAATTTTAATCTTGGAAGACATTACTGCTATGATCTTGTGAAAAGTCAGTACCTGATGCCTTATTTTTTGTTAATTTAGTCAAAGATACCGAGGGTTATGTTTGTTCTCCACGAAAAGTAATCAGGTCTAGCCCTTTTTAATGCTTTTCTGTAAGTTAGCATATTTTCCCGCCAAGCTAAACAAAACACTTCTAGCTTTGTTTTCCTCCAGCTACACTCCATTTTCCGGGCTTCTCTATTTAGGGTGCAAGTGTGCTCATTATACCACAGTTTTCTTTGACCTTTCTTAAGTGCAAAGGAGCAACTCTATCTAAAGTGCTGGACATGCTGAGGAATTGAGATGAATCAAGAAGATTACTTACAAAGCCGTCTTTTGTGGTAGAAGTGATAGTTCTACCATACTTGTAGCAAAGTGCAGAATTAACAGGTTTATCTATATGGAGTTTACACAAGACTAGATGATTATCTGAGATATCATGCTTTGCTGCAGAATTTCAGCACCATTAACATTAATTCCATGTGACAGTACTAAATCTAGAGTATGATTTCGACAGTGAGTAGGTCCTGCTACGTCTAACCCCAGTAGAGTTCAGAATGTCTACGAATGCGGATCTGCATCTTTTTCTTTATCAACATTGATATTAAAATCACCAACAATTAAGACTTTATCTGCAGCCAGTTCTAACTCAGAAAATCCGCAAACTCTTTCATAAAGTCTGTGTGGTGCCCTGGTGGCCTGTATACAGTAACCAGTACAAATGTCACAGCGATGTTGTTTGGGACTCCCAAAACCAAAATATAGACATTTCATAACCCATAATAGGGGTACAATTAGTAGAATACCATATTGTGCAGAATACCAGAGCCAAAGCACGACTGGCCAAAACAATATTCCCCTGTAACTTGAGGGCCAAAAGTTCCAGTGTACAAATTTACAAAACAAAAATTTAACAAAACAAAATGTATTCCCAATACTGTAATGCCAACAAAACAATGACACATTATTTAAAAATGAAGTGCAACAATAAATACACGCTCCTTTAGCTCCCATTGGTTGGTCAAACAGATAGATACTCCTGCCCAAAAGCTATAGAAGATGAAAAAGGGGCTATCATATCAGACTAGCAAAATTGTATTTATTTATTTTATAACTATGATAAAGATGATCATCTGAAAGTTTTGCATAAATGTAAACAGAACATTTAATTTTGTGCAAATTTGTGGGCACAGAAGTTAAATATTGCTCTGGATTGTGTATATTGTGTGTGTTTTATTATGGCAACCCTCTGCATTTGAAAGCATCTTCCCACAAGCGATATATTCATTATCACATCATGCAAAAATGATTAACGCAGCAACACTTCAACAACAACGATTTACGAGAGCCAAGAGTCAACTGAAGCCCTCTGGTGTTTACCAGGCCTGCCAGTGCCACTTATCGTCCCCAAGAGCATGTGTGTGCTGAGATCTCCTGGTTTTCTGAACATCTGTCTTAGAAAGTCTGTGATTTCAATTCCACTTGACCGCCGCTGTGCTCCTGTGAGCTGGAAAAAAGCTGAAGGGCAGTATGTCCTCCACACATCAGCATTTAATGATGAGGGTCATGATGACGGAAGGGCTGTGAGATCTAGAAAAATAAACAGCATAAATCAATATTCTACACAAAATATCCTCTTGAAGAATTAGAAGTCTTATCTGCTAAACAAGGTCGAATTCATCTGATCAAAACTACAGTAAAATACAGAAATATTTTTACATTTATTTTTAATATTTCTGATCAGTGTTAAATAATAGTCGTGCTGCCCAGTACTTTTTGTTAAAATTGTGATTCTTTTTAAAATAGAGTACAGTCAATTTAATAAATATTTCCCGGATAAAAGTACTGTTTTCTTTACAAAATGGATAATTAAAAATAAATAATTATAAATAAAATAATCAATAAATTAAATTTATACATACATTCTGCGTCTGCTCAGGAAACATTTCTTATATTATCATTATTGTAGAAAACAGTTGTGCTGCTTTATTTTTTTTGGAGGAAACTTTGATGTGTTTAATTCATCAGAATTCTTCAATGAATAGAACGTTTAGAAGAACAGCATTTATTTGAAATAAAATAAAAATCTTTTGTAAAACAACTTTACTGTCACTTTTTTTTAAAGATTTATTTTTGCCTTTTTTAACCTTTATTGCGACAGGACAGATCAGAACTGAAAGGAAGCAAAGTGGGAGAGGAATGGGGGGCGGGGCGGAATTCGAACAGGGGATGACCAAAGCACAACAGCGCAATCAATCATTGCACATTTCACAAGTTTGCACTTCCTTATTATAATAAAGCATGTCTGGTGGAGGAGGGATGCATCACGAGATAAGGAAGGGAAAGAAGTGAGCTTATTTATGCAGAAGGCTTATAGATTTGATTGGACAGGACAGAAATGGAAAAGATAATCATGCGTGAACTCTCCTCCCGAAATGTGTTTATCAATTTTTTATAAATAAATAAAACATTTATAAAGACAATACATGAAAAATAATATAAAAAACAATATAAAAATAATATAAACAAACAAACAGAATTTAACAAATAAAAGGAAAAAAGGAAAAAACAAACAAACAAAAACAAATCTAATTTATATTTATTATAGTTAGTATCATTAGTTTTACTTTAATAATATTTGTCAAATATTTGTACATTTCCTTTGGTAAACATATGAAATAAAGTAATAAAACATAAATAAAAAGAAAAAAAATGTTAATTGTTAAAAAAATGATAATAATGAAACATAAAACAACCCAAAATACCCAGTCATTACTGTATGTTTTGCAAGGATTAGCACCACAAAAAAAAGAAAAAAAAGCAGTTATTCTTATTCTCCTAAAATTAAAGCTTTTGGAAGCGATTTGGAGAGCTTAGTTTGTCTCACCACTGAGTGAACCAGCCTGCTTTAAAAAACAGACTTCAGCATAATCCTGGAACCAAATGTAATACATGTGAAGAGTTTCTGTTAATGCACCACATTACTTACCATATAATCGCTTCCAAAAAAAAAAAGTGTTTAGGGAACTATAACAGAGACAGCAGGCTGTGTGAATCTCATCTCTCCGCTGGGGAAGGTGATGTAGTTTATTCTCCAGCGGCTCTCATCCATCAGCTTCATCGATCGCTCCTCGAGGACAGATGCTGAGCTGACCAGGGTGTGCTGAAGGCCGTTTGTGTTTTTTCTGCAAAACAAAACTGAGCGAATTACTTAATGCTGACAGAAGAACTGTCAAAACAAAAGCTGGTACACTTTACAGACAGAAATGTATCAAAACACTCCAGCATCTGAATCAATACAGACAGTCTGATTCAAACAGCATACTAGCTGCTAGTTTTAAAAGAAAGCAGTATGCATACTGAATTTGTTGTATGCATGAGATAACCATTTTGGCAAAAATGAAGAGTGCACACTGCGTAGGATACTGCATCCCATAGCGCAAGGCAAATATTTGACCTTGAAAGAAAATGTGATTTTTAATATTGTTTTGATTCATTATTTGACTGTACTGACATAAGTTAAGGCTTTCAAATCGACAAAAGTAATTCATATCCAAAATGACTGAATGCCATAAAATGTATTGCGCACACAACATAAAACATGAGGTCATGAAGCATATAAAAAAACATACTGTTTGGTAAATTCTTTATTGAACTTTTTTAATGAATAGAAATTAAACATTTAAAATACTTTTTTTTTTTTTAAAGAGAACAAACGATAAGAGAACAAACGATTCAAGGACCTTGATAATGTAGTGGAGTGAAAATTGAAGTTGGAAAAAAATATTCCAGAAAATATAATGCTAAGGTAAAGCACCAATAATTAAAAAAGTGTACTTAAGTACAATATTCAAGTAAGTGCACTTTGTTCACTGTCTGTCATTCACTACGAGTTATGTCTTGCTGATACGCTCTTATAGAGAGAAAACGCCAATAAAAATTGGCTAATGGAATTTGCATGCTGAGCGGGTATAAATAGGGCAGCAGGTGCATCCACTCAACAGATTTTGCTTCGGAGCCGAGAGCTGCATGCAGTTTTCTTCTGGTTCGAGTGCTGACAAACAAGAGAAAAGAAAGCGGGAGCTGTTCAGTGTGGGGTACAACGCAATCAGTGGAGTCCCTGTGCAATCCAGCAATTCCCCTGGGCATTTCACAAAAGAGCAGTTTCTGACACGGTCAGCACAAGGCCGCAGCGTAGGGCCTCCCGCAGGAGGGCAGCGCTGTCTCCGTCTCCATCTGGTGCTAAACCCTCTAGGAAGATGGCGAAGTAACCCTAAGATGGGCAGCTCGGAGAGGCAAGAGACTGTGTCTTGGGAGGGGGTGACCGCACCGCTCCCTCTCCCGGAGGAGGGCCGGGTGGAGAATGTTTCGTGGACACGGGCAGCGGCACTGGGTCAAGTCAGTACAGGAAACCCTCTGCTCAACCCAGCTGCCCTGCTCACCGCTGCACACCTTCTGGCAAACTGGTGACTCCAATGGTCCCGCTATCCCCCGAAGTGGCTCATCCGGATGATCCGGTTCGGCAACGCGATTCAGTTCGCCCGGCAGCCTCCCAGATTCAGTGGCTTCCTCGAGACTGTGGTGGCAGCCCGAGAAACCTCTGTACTGCGTGAGGAGATTGCTGTCCTCCTGGCAAAGGATGCAATCGAGCCAGTCCAAATACCTCCGCATATTACAACCCATATATTAGCATATTTGTACCAGTCTCTTCCTCTCTGTTGCGAAACAGTTAGGTGGCACTGGCTGGTGTCCTGCTTGCTGTGCCATTCCCCCTCACACAGGGTGATGCGAGCACTTGTATTCTCCCAGCAGTGTCTCCTTCTTGCGGACCCTGGTTGAGCATCCTCCAAGCACCAGCGGCAGTCAGACTTGGCAGTCTGATACCAGGCTCAGTTTCAGGTGTTTTGCATTGCCCGGTTGGTCAGCCCCTGTACTGAGCTAGGTGGCCACATGCCTGATTTCATGTGGGTAATCTTATGAGATGTTGACTCCACAAGAAAGTTTTCCTGTCGGTAAACTTGTGTCTTCCCTCGGCCCATCTCTGCTCTAGTGCTTTACCCCTGTGGGTGGAACCTGACCCAGAGGCCTAGTTCGTATGCATACTACACCAGACCTGGGCTAGTTCATACTGGTTTTTCCATACATTACCTCAGGGTGTGGTCTCCGTAGCCCCCTTCCTTGCAAGACTTGCTTCCTCCTCGTTCCGCCAAACTGTAAAAACAAAAAGGAGGATCTGAAGCAGTCCTCTTGAAGGTCGAAATCCATTCTCTAGAGTCTATCTCTAGTTCAGGAACAGTTTGGCTCCTCCAGTGGCAATGTACTCACCATATGGTCCCTGCGGATATTATGGTAAGCGAATTTGCACTGGGGCGTTGGAAAGGTTCCTTGCATAGCAATTGTCGGCATGCTAACACCTGTCCAGAACTCTTGCGGTGATGTTGGTTGTGAAGGGGGTCTTGGTTGTGCCGCTTTCCATATGGACCCCAGTCTGTCGTCATGACATAACATAACGTGACTGACTGTACTGTAACCCTCGTTCCCTGATGGAGGGAACGGAGACATTATGTCGCTTTGCCATGACCTCGACCCATCGCTGGGGGCCAATACCAGTAATACCTGCAGCAATACCTGTTGAGTGGATGCACCTGCTGCCCTATTTATACCCGCTCAGCGGGCAGTGGCTCAGCATGCAAATTCCACTAGTCAAGTCACTTTTATTTATATAGCGCTTTTAACAATACAGATTGTAGCAAAGCACTGAACATTATCAAGTAGGAAAATAAAGTAATGGTAATGTATAATGACGAGATTAAACTTTATTTATCAAATGCAGAGATGGTCTCTGTAATCAAAAACGACGATAATCACTAGAAATCAGGTGTCCCCAACTAAGCAAGCCAGAGGCAACCGTGGCAAGGAACCAAAATCCCATCCATAAGAGAAAGGGGAAAAATACCTTTGGAGAACCAGGCTTAGTTGGGTCCAGTTCTCCTCTGGTCGGACGCCCAGCACCGAGCAAATGCTACAGCACCTAATTTCCAGTTCAATTTTAAACACATGTCAGGTTGTGTAAGGACTTATAGTGTGTGTGTGTGCATCTGGATCCACCGATCTGTCCACAGAGCTCACCTAGGTTTTCTGGTCTCTGATGAAGATCATCTCTTTGTGCTGATACACCATATGATTTGGATAGGGACTGAGGAACATAATAAGAGAGAGACAGACTAATATTAGCATAGAAGCCATTCTTTTTATGATGTAACGAGTACACCGTGTGTTAAGGGGAATGTTCCCGGATCCGGCTGATCTAATTAATGCAGCTTAACAATCCTCAACGGATTTGATTAATAAATGTGTATCAGTGTGTTATGTGTAAGTCAGAGTAAAGAGATTAATCTAGATTTAAACTGACAGAGTGTGCCTGCCTCCCAAATGGTATTAGGTAAATTGTTCCAGAGTTTGAGTGCTAAATAGGAAAAAGATTTGCCACCCGCAGTAGATTTTGATATTCTAGGTATTATCAAATGGCCAGAGTTTTGAGAACACAGCAGACGTGGAGGA